>CM035426.1:47099216-47476716 GCA_020310875.1 Ceratopteris richardii | reverse complement strand
GTACCTTAATACTCAAAAAGATGATGAGTGAGAGATAGAGGGAGCATATACAAGATTTTTAAAGTTTACGATAAGCTAAGATGCTCACCAACACTAACTAATATTCCAATGTCAAATTACAATGTGTGAATATGTTACAAACTGACAAGATTTGAATCTAGGCAGAAATAGGAACTAGAGAGAAGAAATTGTGTGCCTAAGAGGTATGAAGTGTGTGTGTGTGTGTGTGAGAATATGGAGAATATGAACAGTTTAAAATTGTTTTACAGCAAACCCGAATTCTGATTATCCCTAAATCAAAAACTAGTGAATGAACAAGTGAGGACAGATGTAGACTTGTTTTTCACAGTATGTTTGCTGAAACGAACTCCTCCAGATGTCTCCATATGTATAGCACACCTCCAAGTGTAGAAGAACAGTCCTTGCAGCTGATCTGATCACCAAATATGACTTGTGTCCTCGAGTGATGCTTTAAGAAGTGAGTCTTGGTTGTTATATACGATTGAGCTATCCTTGAAAAGCAAATCCGAAACCGCCATCAGCACGAAAAGCTAGATTTACAAAAACACACTTTCGCCATTAACTCCATAAAACGCTTCATGCTCTTCGCAAAATCTTCATGCCAAAACAAAACTATTGTGATGCTTCTAGTGGGACTTGAACGAAGCCCGATTGCTTTTCTTTTAAATCGATTCTCATAATCCAAGATGCCATGCCATTCTTCTTGTGAAGGATAGAAAGGAATAGACATAATATGGCTGAGTTGGACTATTTGGACATAGACTCCAAAAATTCCCGCTTCCATGTCATAATGGTACAAGGTTTGATAACCTGCAAAAGCTTCCTGCAACTCTCCTTGGTCAATGCTTTGGTAAAAATATGTGCAACATTCTCACTTGTAGGTATGTACACAAGCTCAATGTGCTTCTTAGATACCTGTTCCCAAATATAATGGTAATGTACCTCTATATGCTTTGTCCTAGCATGATGAATAGGGTTCTTTGCAATAGAAATAGCACTCTGATTGTCTGAAAATATCTGAACTAGAAGATGAACATGAACATCAAGATAAATATGAACACCAAGATAACTTAGAATCTTTTGTAACCAAACTGATTCAAGTGTAGCTGTAAAGGCAGCCCTATACTCTCCTTCACTTGAAGATGTAGCAACTGTTGGCAGTTTCTTGGGTAAACAAGAGATAAAAGAATCCCCTAGAAACAAATAATAGCCACTTGTGCTTCTTCTGAGTCTTTATCACCTGTCGAATCAGAATCTGAAAAAACCTTCAAGTAAGAAATGTGAAGGCTTCAGAAATACCATAATATAATTGAAAGTTTCCTTCAAATATCTGAAAATTTGCTTAACTACTTTCAAATGAATCTTAAGCGGACTATGCATAAACCTGGACACTTGAGAAACTACAAACTAAATGTCCGGATGTTTATTACATGATATATCAAGCAAGCAACTGCTTGACTATATAATGTAGCATCAAATGGTTCTGGATCTGCTTCCGATTGTAATGATACATCGACAACCACAGGTGTCTGCACAGGCTTGGAATCTGTCATCTCAAACCTTTCCAATAATTTCTCAATGTATTTCTAATAATGCAAAATACCAAAGTCATTGACATCAAATGAATGCTTAAGCTATGCTTTAAAATACTGAAGATCTGAATCCTTGGGACCTGTAATGATCATATCATCAACATATATGATAATAATAATCAAAACATCTTTCGCAGCTTCAACATAAAGAGTGGGAGCTGCATCTTAGTTTTCAAAACCAATCGATAGAAGATAGTCATGTATCTTCTCATACCAAACTCTTGGTGACTGCTTTAGTCCATATAAAGCTTTGATAAGTTTGCATACTAAATGCTCTTTACATGTCTCTTCAAAACCTTTTCGTTGTTGAACACAGACATCTTCATGTAGATCACCATTAAGAAACGCAATTTTGATATCTAACTGGCATACTTTCCGACCAAAGAATGAAGCTAAACAAGTATTGTCATGATTACTGTCATTCTAGATGTAGGAGCAAAAGTCTCATCATAGTCAATACCTTTCTTTTGTGCATAACCTTTGACAACTAATCTTTCTTTATACATGTCTATAGTACCATTTGCTTTTCTCTTGATTTTGAAGATCCATTTAACACCAATAGCTTTATTACATTTTGGTAACTCACAAAACTTCCATGTTTGGTCCTTATGAATAGAATCAATCTCTTCTTGCATAGCTTTCTTCCAAACAGAACTATGTAGTGTATTTTGAATACTAGATGGTTCATTCTCAACTCAAGTAAGAGGTAAAATATTATGAATCTCAAAATGTTTTGTATAATTTACCAAGTCAGTTTGTTGTCTCCTTGTTTAACTTCTGGTTCTTCCGATGTATTCTTTTATACCACTATCCTTCTAGGTTTGACACAACCACTTTCGCGTATCCTTGAAAAGTCGTGGAATCCATTCTGGTTCTTCAGTATCTCTTTCTTCTGGAACTCTAGAACCTTCTCCAACTTATTAAGTCGGAACTTCAAGAGGTATTGATGATGGACTAGGTACTGGTGTAGGTAATGAAACTCTCTTTTCGAAACTCTCTTTTCACCTTTATCAAGTGCATCTCTTAGGGTTTGAGAAGGTTCATCATCCCTCTTGTATGGCTGAATGTAAGAATCCAAATTCCTTCTTAAAGATGTATATTCATCTGCTTTTATGAATTCTGGAATCTCTTGCTTCTTATCATAAATCTGACTTTCTGCAATATATGCATTGCATGAGAGTAGGATATTACGTGTATCTGGAAATAGAATTTGTAACCTTTGCTTTCAATTGCATAACCAATAAAGACAGCTTTAATGGCTTTTACATCAAGCTTACCACGATCCTTCTTCTCAATGTGAACATAAGCGGGAGAACCAAATACTTTGAAGTAGCTCACATTGGGCTTCTTCCTAAAATAAGCTTCATAAGGTGTGATGGCCTTAAAAGCTTTTGTGGAAGACTTATTGAGAATGTGATTGGCTGTATGTATTGCATCAAACCAAAACTTGGGAGAAAGCTTTTTGGATGATATCATACTACGCATCATCTCAACAAGTATCCTATCCTTTCTCTCTACAACACCATTCTGTGCTCGCATATAAGCAATAATGAGCTGATAAGAAATACCTTCGTCTTCAAGAAAAGACTTAAAGTCTTTAGACATGTACTCTCCTCCTCCATCACTTCTCAAAATATGGATCTTTGACCGACTTTTATTTTCAACCATAACTAAGAACTTCTTAAAAGTAGCAAAAACCTTTGACTTTACTTTAAGATCGTAAATCCAGGAATATCTTAAGAAATCATCAATGAAAGTAACAAAGTACGTGAAACCTTGAATAGAATCTCTTCTCATCGCGCCTTTCACATCTGAATGTATGATCTACAACTTCCTTGTGCCGACTCTGCATCATCAAGTAAAGCAAAAGTAGGCAAACTCTCGACCATACCTTGATCTTTGATATGCTTAAGAGCTATGTAAAAAATATGACCAAATCTAGCATGCCACAACTTCATGTTCTCCTTAGATATAGAAGACCTAGCAACATTAGCATGACTAATTTTGGATAACACAAACATACCACTTATGTTTTCACCTTGAAGTAGACAATGCTCCTCATTAGGTGAGGGGATATGACATGAATCTTCTAAAAACAACTTTATAACCATCTGACAAGAAGGTAGAGATAAAGAGCAAATTCTTCTTCATGTCTGGAACATAAAGAACATTGGAAATCATGCTTTGGAATTAAGGTCCACTTCTCCAACACCTACAATATCCAAATCATGACCATCTGCAATGGTCACTCTTCTACCGGAAGAGTAAGTAAGAGAAGAAAATACCTTTCTGCAACCTGTCATATGCTTAGTAGCTCCAGAATCAAAAATCCACAGATTATCGGAGATTGCATTTAATGCTTCTTGATCAAAAACCACCTCTTCAATAGTATTTTGCTATAAAATGACCCGGTTTCTTACAGTAATGGCATACTCCTTTCTTTGAATCATATATAGTTGAAGACTCTTCTTTAGGTGTAGAGAAAGCATTAGGGAAAGGACTAGAAGACTTAGGATTAGAAGACTTACTTTCCTTCTTGGATTGCTGACTCTTCTTCTCCTTCTTTGTCTCCTTCTTCTTCTTTCCCTTTGACGATGATAACATGGCTTCATCATTCTCTTCCATACCCTTTAATTGATCTTCATCTTGGAGTAACAGGAACTGTAGCTCTTCAAATGAAAGTTCTCTATCTCTTGTAGAGAGAGATAAAGAGGTAACAAAAGCATGGTATGTAGATGGAAGTGAGTTTAGAAGTATGTTTACCATCTGTTCCTCTGAAATATTTGCTCCAACATTGAGTAATTGATCTTGTAAATCTTTGAGCTTCAGAATGCGTGACTGAACTGATTCATCAACTTTCATCCTTGTGCTGCCTAGCTGTCTCCTAAGATGAGCTTTCCTCGTAGGGTTTCTGCTCTGATAGAGATTCTCTAACTCCAATCAAGCCTCACGAGGGGTTCTACATGGCCTGATTTGGGGTATTATAATATGCCTCTTGACTCCCATAGCAATATATGAAAGTGCTAGTGCAATCCTTGAATCCCATCTAGATTGATCTTCTGAAGGAAATAATATGGTAGCAAAATATGGACTCCTGATGATAAAGTGGTTCCTTCTCCTTTACTAACCTCGCGTTGAGCAGAAATAGGAACAGGGGTTCTTCTAGAAGATGACGTAACATCTTCTTTGACTTGTCTTGATACCATTAACAATATTCCACGAGTCCTTTGATACTAACAGATTAATCATCATAAAACTCCACATTGGATAATTAGACATTCCTTCAAGCTTATCTTCATTCTCAAGTCTATAGACACTTATCTTGTCAAGGGTGTATGTCAACTATGCTCTGATACCAAATATTGGAAGTGGGGTGGGCCATAATAACAATATATCACAAGTTTCTAGGATCTTCCAACACATGAATCTTAGCATATACATCTTAATACTCAAAAAGTTGATGAGTGAGAGATAGAGGGAGAATAAACAAGATGTTTCAAGTGTACGATAAGCTAAGATGCACACCTACACTAACTAATATTCCAATGTCAAATTACAATGTGTGAATATGATACAAACTGACAAGATTTGAACCTAAGTAGAAATAGAAACTAGATACAAGAAATTGTGTGCCTAAGATGAAGTGTGTGTGTGTGTGTGTGTGTGTGTGTGTGTGTGTGTGTGTGTGTGAGAGAATATGGAGAATATGAACACTTTAGAACTGTTGTGCAGCAAACCCGAATTCTAATTATCCCTAAATCAAAAACTAGTGAATGAACAAAAGAGGATAGATATAGACTTGTTACCCAAATATGTTGGCTGAAACGAACTCCTCCAAATGTCTCTAGATGTAGAGCACACCTCCTCCAAGTGTAGAAGTACACTTCTTTTAGCTGATCTGATCACTAACGACGACTTGTATCCTTGAGTGATGCTTTAAGAAGTGAGTCTTGGTTGTCATATAGGATTGAGCTATCTTCGAAACAGCCATCATCACGAAAAGCTAGATTTAAGAAAACACACTTTCGCCATTGACTCCGTAAACACTTCACACTCTTCGCAAAATCTTCATGCTAAAACAAAACTATTGTGATGTTGCCGGTGGGACTTGAACCAAGCCAAATTGCTTTTCTTTAAAATCAATTCTCATAATCCAAGATGCCAAGCCGTTCTTCTTGTGAAGGATACCAAGGAATAGACGTAATATGGCTGGAGTTGGACTATTTGGACATTGACTCCAACAATACTATCTCCACCAATGTCGCCTTCGATCATCTCTTGATATTTCGTTCGATCTATTCCCATGACCTAACTCCAAAGTCGAGCTGCATTCACATTAATGTGTTCGAGGCCTTGAGGCATGAAATCAACCTCACCTTAGCTCCTCAGATCCACACCTTAGCCAAGTTGAGAAGGATTTCACAGGTCTCTAAGAAGCTCCTCACGAGATTTAACAAGGAAGTCAAGAACCACAAGTGGGTACCAAGGATGGCCGTCACCATGCAAGTCAAGCGGTGGCTTGCAGGAACAAGATATGTGCTCTTGATGGTATAGACAAGAAAGCCATTGCAAGGAGCCTCAAGGTCAAATGGGATGAAGCCGCTGACCTTTCGACGATCAAAAGAAAAATAGAAGATCAAAGTAATAAGAGTCTACTTCCGTGACATCTTCTCTTCGACTCCCTCCGAAAGAAGCACTTGTAGGAAGGCTTGTGCGTTTATCTCCTCTTGCATGACTCCTACAGTCTCTTTGGATCTTGCCAAGCTCCTCCACCAGCTTCTTTTGAGCTAGGGGAGATCATTCGTGTTATTGATGAGCTTCAAGTTGACAAGTCCATGAGGCTTGATGGCCTTCCCAATGAATTCTTCAAAGCTCTTACACATGTGCTTGTCCCAGTGTTGTCTTTGGAAGGCTTCTTCAGCCTCTCACTCTCTCCTTACGGCAATCAACCAAGGCATAATTCGGTTTATCCATAAAAAGGGTTCCAATTGCAGGCCTATCACGTGTATGAATGAAGCTTACAAAAACTTTGCCAAATGTCTCGCTGATCATATTAGCCCATGCATGAAAGAGGTGGTCATTTCCAACCAAAAAGGATTAAGGGAAGGTCCATCTTGGACATCTTTGTTTCCCTCTCCAAAGGATTTTGTAAGGCTCAAGCTTCCTCCCAAGGTTTCCATTTTTTCAAAATCGACTTTTGACAAGGCTCGTGATAGGATTGAATGGGACTTTATCCTTCAATTTCTCTTGGATGCTCGCTTTGGTAGGGGATTCATTAGGATTGCCCATTGTCGCTTCGATAATGCATCCATTCGTATTGCTATTATAGTCGCCTTTCACAACCCTTCCCTAAAAGGTCCATCAAGCAGGAGTGTCCGCTCATTGCCCTCCTTTTTGCCATTGCTATGGATGGTTGGGATAGGCTATCATCACTTTCATGAGAATAACATCATCAGGGGGATTCCCTTTGGAAGGGACAAACACCTTATCCTCCAAATCTTTGTTGATGACACTAATGCCCTCATTGAGAACTCCCGAGAGTCTCGCAATGCCTTTTGGACCCCCTTGGATACTTTCTGCACGGCCTCTGGTTCCGTGAACAACCATACAAAAACTTTTGTCAAGGCTTTCAATAGTCAGGTCGGAATAGATGAGGAAAGAAGGTTGTCTCATCATCAAAGATGATGAAATTTTCAAGTTTCTAGGTATCTCAATGGGGTTTCAAGTCTCCCCTCTTTGAAAATAGCAACGGGTTCAGGATAAGGTCGTCTAAGCTTGCTAAATGGCAAACTACTCATTCCTCGCTCGCGCATAAGAGATTCATCTTGAAGCACTATGTCATTCCCTCAATTATTTACTTGTGTTCATGCTTCCTTCCCTCTAAGGTCCACCTTTCCTGGTTGAGGGGTATGTTTTCCGCCTTCTTTTAGAAGAGCAAGACCCCACTCGTTAACAATGAGACCTACTGCACGAGGATCAAAGATGGTGGGCTCCGGTTGCTTGACATCAATCACCTTTCTTCTAAGTTAATGTCCAAGTAGATTCTTCATTCTCTAGATTCCAAAGGCTACTCGGCGATTTCTATAAGAGAAGTATTTAAGTACTTCTCGGTAGCAGATTGTTCTACTTGGACCAGGCTTCCTTTGAGTGTGATATGTTTCAGGAGGGCTAACCTTTGGCTCAAAGGGCCCCCTCAATTTAAGAACATCTTGAAAGCCTAGCGAAAAATCAAGCCTTTCCACCATAAATATTATGTCTTGGAGAGACTCATACATTTGGATTAATTCCTTCTCCCCTCCCTATGATCCTTCAAAGCTTCACACTAGTCATAACCTTCACATAAGGGAGCCAGATTTTGGTGTGATGTTACGCATGAGGATGACTCCCTCTGTACCTCTAGTGAATTGCTCTCTCAATGCAACTTCTCCCCCTCTACGCCCTCGTCCACCACAGGTGGTCCTTTGCTCAGAACCAAGTCAGTGTTTTAAGCCCCTCTTTCTTTGGTGGAAGGCCTTGGTTTCTTTGGAAGCAGATATCCTCAAGACCACGACTTCCCTTAATGCTAAATGGCATGTTTCCTAGAACCCTAGTCAATGGAAACAAGTTCATGACCAGTTGATTTATGAAGCTGTCTACGAAGCGACCATCCTTGGCTCGAGAATCCTTCGTCTAGCCATTTGGTCTCATGAAAAGTCTCTAAGAATCAAGCAGGTGTCTTGGGCCTATCCCTATTGTGGTGTCTCAACCATTGGTATACACTGCACTTACTGATATGAAAACGAAACTGGACAGCATGCACGAGGAGGGGGAGATCGCTCCACATCTTGAGGACATTCGGGTGACCATCAAGAAGGAGTGTATGGAGGTGGTGCAGAACGAGCTTGAGACTAAGAAAGATGGATGGGTCGAGGTTGTCAAAAAGAACCTTCGACAGGAGGCAAAGAAGAACAACCACCATGAGGAGATCCACATAGTGCATACCACCATTGAGGAGGAGCGGATGCGACAGGCCCGCAGGCTCAATGTTCGCGTCTCCGGTCTCACAGAGACAGACGGTTCACCAGAGCAGGACGGGCGTCGCTTGTGCACATTACTTGGATACCGCGCGGATGAGCCTCTCCCTTTCACCAGAGTATGGAGAGCAGGACGGGACACCACACGGAGCAGAGCACTTATCCTTCTGTTCTCAGATGAGGCCAAGAGGAGAGACTTTCTCAGACGACGGGCGGTACTACGCACTACACCGGGCACCCCCATCTATTTGGATGACGACCTCACACGGATGCAGGTAGAACACAGACGGGCATGCATTCCACGTGTCCTCCAGGCCAGACGAGAGGGACATCGTGCCCTCTACAGAGACGGTCGGATCATCATTGATGGACGGCCCATTGACTAGGGATTCGCGGCCTATGAGACAGCACAACAGGAGGTGCACATTGAAGTCTGGAACTGCAATGGATCTTTATGGACACATCCAGGGCGACTCTAGGAGGTGATGGAGGGCAGAGACATTATCTTCTTGACAGAGACACACGAGAGCCCGGGGAGGAGCCTACCGAGGATTGAGGGCTATATGTGGGAGTCAGCTCACCGCCGTCAGATGAGACAGCACACCACACGAGGATCAGGAGGAGTAGCCGTGCTCTATAGACAGTCGTTACAGCACAAGGTACAAGTGGTAGCCAGAGACCCAGAGGCACGTTTCATGTGGATATGCTTGCAGCTATCAGAGGAGAGAGCAGCGTACTTCGCCGTATGCTATATTGCACCCATTGGTTCACGCTTCACACATTCCCCTGCAGCCATCAGGAGGGGAGGGACCAGACACCACATCACCATATGACTGCCTCAGTGACACGATTATGGAGTATACCGGGATGGGTGAAGTCTTCCTTGTAGGAGACTTCAATGCCCGCACTCAGAGCCACCAGTGTGATATCTACGACTTTGACGACCCTGAGATGCTTCGTACCATAGAGGACATGCCTACACTCAGAGCCTCAGCCGACACTGCCACACCCACCTTATATGGCCGACACTTACTCCAGATGGGAGCAGCACACCGTCTCGTTATATATAATGGGATGGGGAGCTGGCCCACCTCGCGCGGTCTCACCTGCATTCCACCCACGATACCACAGGGGGGCAGTGTGGTAGACTATGTTATCGGACCCCCGGAGGCGACACATCTGATCACCTCATTCACTATCCCACCCTTACCGATTGGAGCTGATCACGCATATCTTGCCCTATCCATTCGCGGCTCACCATGCATACCCCACCCCGTCACCACACAACCACGAGCCCGTACCACCATTCACTTTAGACATGAGCTAGCACATATCTATAGCTCCCATGTTCGAGAGCTTGGACACCCTCACCGCCCACTTCTCCTCGATCCTCCATACATCTGCTACTCTCAGCTTCCCATACACCACCCACAGCATTGCACATCCGACACGGCTGGGGCATACACCCCAGAATAGATGGTACGATGAGGAGTGTAGGCGACTATACCGACATCTCAGAGCACAGAGTATCTTGGAATCCATCACAGAGAGGGAGGCACGACGACAGATGCGAGCCCTCACACGCCGGAAGCGGCGAGCTTTCGAGGAGCGACAGGAGGCAGAGTTGATCGACCTTCTCATGAGTAGGGATTGTGCCAGCTCATGGAGGGCACTACGTGAGCCACGTCCACCTACACCCATAGCCGATCCTTCGACTTGGCACACCTACGCCCAGAGGTTATATGAAGTCCCATGACAGCCACCATTACCGATTCCTTCCACACCGCGTCCGGTGATATCCACCCTCTTCACAGCAGGCATGGTACGACAGGCCATCCATAGGCTACAGCATGGCCGTTCAGCAAACCACACGGGGCTACAGGGAGAGCACTTTATATACGCAGCAGATGTAGTTTCCCACTCGATCGCCCATCTCTTCAACCGTGCTTTGGTTGAGGGATTACCCGACTCATGGACTATGCATACCATTACGCCTATCCATAAGTCCGGCGATATGATGGACCCAGGGAACTACAGGACTGTTATGATAGGCCATATCCTGGCCAAGATCTATGGGGCAGTACTAGAGGCAGAGCTCAGTACACACGCTGAGGCAGCGGGGATCAGAGCACCCGGCCAGGCAGGCTTCCGCCGCACTTTCTCCACCATCGACCATATCTTCGTGCTTTGTTGCTTGATTGAGAGCGCGAAGGCGAGGAAGCAGAGACTATACTGTTGCTTTGTGGATTTCCGCAAAGCCTTCGACATGGTCCCTCGAGAGAGACTACTACGGAGGCTCTAGGAGTTACAGCTTCCATCAGACATGCTATGGGCCATCCACGCTTTGTATGCACGAGTCACAGGCAGGGTACGCTGCCCCGGCGGTCTATCAGACAGCCTTGTTAGCACCATTGGTGTGAAACAAGGTTGCCCCCTCTCACCCACTCTCTTCGGTCTCTACATCGACGAGATCACGGAGTATATACAGCGAGCAGGAGGGAGAGGAGGAGACATCGGAGGTACGCAAGTACATATCCTATTATATGCTGATGACATTGTCCTGCTCTCAGAGTCACAGGAGGGGTTGCAGTCACATTTACAGGCACTCGATACCTTTTGCATGGAGAGAGGACTCATAGTAAACCTTGGCAAGACCAAGGTCATGATCTTCCATACCTCCAGGACAGTACGCCATCGCGCCTCTTTCACAGAAGCTGGAGGACAGATAGAGGTAGTGGACTCCTACGTCTACCTAGGTATCACCTTCTCGGGCAGCACAGGGGTATTCTCCATGGCACAGGCTGCGAGAGATAGATTGACGCGAGGTTATGCGGCACTTGCAGGATTGGAGAGACGCTGCTTTCAGACACATTTTCAAGAGCCCCGGACTAAGGGGTGGCTCTTTGACACTCTAGTGACACCCGCATTGATGTACGCAGCAGCAGTATGGGCACCAGGGATCACAGAGGCGATGTGGACGAAGATTGAGAGGCCCCAGATCACCATGATATCACGCTTGCTGTGTAGCAAGCCCTCCGTTCCACATGACATTATACGAGCTGAGCTTGGCACACCACCGATGCTAGTGGAGGCCCTCTTCCAGTTGGTGACCTTTATTCTGAGAGTCAGAGAGCTCCCCACTAGCCGACTCACCAGGCTTGCATTTGAGAGCTCTAGACATTTGGCAGAGACAGGGCATGAGAGAGTATGGTATGCACAGACTTACAGATGGTTAGCAGACCATGGCATGAGCATTACGGATCTCCCCCCTTTTCAGTATGACCTCTCTTCCCCCCACATTACCCTCTCGTTCGGAGAGGAATAGGATCATCCGTTAGGACCTACTACAGATACACGTCAGGGAGACATGGATAGCACCACGGGAGCCTCTTCCCACAAAGAGGCAACACTACAGAGAGCACTTCCTGACTGTGACAGCGGATGGTTTCATTCAGAGACCAAGATACATGGATACATATATGGCACCAGCTGAGAGAGTGGCCATTGGGCAGCTCAGAGTATCATCACACCAGCTCGAGATTGAGATTGGGCGAGCCACACATACCCCCAGGGATGGGCGATTATGTAGGATATGTAGAGAGGAGGTGGAGGACGAGGAGCACTACACATGTAGATGCCAGGCATATGAGGACATCAAAGACCGCTACCCACAGCTCTTCAGGGGGCCTAGAGAGATCAGGGCTTTATTGGGGACAGAGGACCAGCGCCCTCTAGGCCGTTTCCTAGTAGAGCTCCAGCACCACCGCGCATCACTCCTCCAGCAGCAGATGGAGATACATCTGCCCCCCCCCCCCCCCCCTCAGACTCATATTACAGATTTTTTCAGACCCACATACACTCGAGGGCCCAGCTCGATGCGGGGTGTCACATTACACAGAGCAGAGGAGCTTAGACGACAGAGTCGACGACCGAGACCCCTTGTCCGGAGAGCTCGTCCACATCAGAGAGAGATTCAGGCGATTCACGCACGCCATGACATGGAGATACAGAGACGTCAGCAGCGCACCCCTATCGATTTGGACGCCCCAGAGCATTTTGAGGATCGCCATGATGCCTTACCCACCGATGCATTATATCCTACACCCACTCCAGGCATTTAGGGGGTTGTGACACCATCGAGCCTCCCCTCCCTATGCATATCATGTTTGTATCTCACCCATTGAGCATATAGAGTGCATACCCATAGCACCCAACACCCTTGATGCCAGCTACTATCCCTCCTTTTATACCCGTTTGTAGTACTCACACTTTATTTTCGTTTTGGATCACAGTGGATTGGATCATACTGATGTATATGTTTTGTCTCATAGGCCGATTTTGGCCTCTAATAGACGTTAAAAAGTCTTTCTTTCTTTCTTTCTTTCTCTTGCACAGACCCTTTCAACTAGGCTCGGGGCTCTCTCTAGTAGTTTTCACCTCCCCTCCCCCCTTCCTCCTAGAAGAAAGCTATTTTTGGCGAATGCCTATCTTAGCCCTATTTTTTGTGATTTAAGAATAGAACCAGTATTCTTAACTTCCTTTGGTAGGTGCACAGTACGCTTAATTTCAAGGAAACTACCCCTTCTCAAATTGTAACTTCTTGCCTATGTCTGCAGGCCCCCTCATCATCAATTGGGCAGAACAGTGATTATTGGAGCTCGCTGAATCATTTCTACAAGATGCTCCCATGGAGGAAGAGGAAGAAGTGAGCCCTCAAGGATTATTGAATGGACAGGTTAGTTGTGTGTTCTTGTTATCGATTGAGAAGACTTTCCACTCCAAATACAATACATCTGCCGGCTCCATTCAAGAATTTATGTGTACGTTCTTGGAGAAGGTGAGTCAAAAGATTGGTCTCTCCTTCTTTGTCTGCAGACATGCAAAAGGTCCCTTCGATGAGCTTAGGATAGTGTTTGAGAAGATTATTCTGGTTGGTAGTGAGTACTCCATGTATGTTCTAGCCCGATGAAGCTTGGGGCACAATGTTTCCGGATTTCAATGCAATCCTCAAGCAATTCTAACCCCTCCCCCCCCATGTGGGGCCGACTGTATTTCTCTCACCCCCCGTGCCTTTGTCCCTTGTTGTTGTATTCTTCTTCGGATATTATATTTTGTTTCCCTTACCAGGTCTCTCTACCCTTACAAGAGGGCGATATATTCCTTCTTAATAATATATTCATTATGTTCTTCACAAAAAAAGGGAGGGAAGATGTTGGTGGCATCAGATATAATGGCCATAAATGCCCCTAAGAGGGTGTTAGATATGCTCAATCCCTCACCCTTATGTAGCACCACCATTGTTCCATGACAGTTTTTTTTTGTGAGGCTCCCATTATGAGAAGAAGCCATGTGAGAGTGCCGGACATTGGTAGGCTCTTGACTTCTAGGTTAGATGAGGTCTAGTGCGTATCGTAGATGGATATTTAGGAAGGATACTTCTAAGCCATTGAATTTGGTATTGACCTTATGTGAGGATCAACCCAAATTAGGGGATAGAAACAAAAGTAGCTTTCTTACTTAGGGACGAGTCTATTTGATGTGGGCCATTGGATCTAGACTTATCATAATTGTGGATTAAGAAGGGCTACAAAAAGATGGTTGTCGATCCTACTTTTCTATCATTGGATTTGGACGAGGTGGAGATTATTTTGGTTAAAAGCTTGAGGAGCCTACTCCATGCTCTTGGCAAGCTCATTTCTAATCCATGTGAGTTTACCCATTTCTTGGTCTACTCACTTTGAGTCTCTCACACTCTTTCTTTTGTGAGTACACCCTTCTTTTCATTTTTCTTCTGGTATCATACCATTAGGTGGAGATATTGGTGGTCATTTTAGCAGTGATTGTGGAGATTTTGGTGGTGGTGGTGGTGGTGGAGTTTTGGTGGTTTGCTTTCTCCTCATTGAGAGAAGCTTTTTTCCATTAATTTGTACTCTCTTGGGCCTCATTTCGCCATTTTCCCACCCTCCCACCCTTCTTTCATCCATTATCTCACCCTTTTAACCCCATTTTCCCTCCCTCCCACCCTCTTTGTGGCAACAATTTGTGCTCCTCATATCTATGTAGTGTTTATAAACACTCTTGACTTGCGGCATTTGTTGGTTTCTTCCATTTTTTATGGTCATGATTGAGGATTTGATAACAGTATCAAGTCATTGAAGGGTTATGGCATTCCCCAAATTATCTCTCTCGTCTTATTGTTACTCATACTTACAGTCATTGGAGATTGGAAATAGCTTGGATCACTCTTGTTTCTTATATTGCATCTTGTATTACCCTGCATCGTTCATTGCACTTTATATCTGTTTACCATGCTCATAGTGCGCCCTATATAGCTATGTGGTAATTTGAAAAGCTAAAACACGTGCTCACTACAGTCTGTATCCATATGCTCACGAGGGCGAGCAAGTGCAGAATGCTTGGAAGGGCAGCGCTATGGAGTAATGAGTGGAGAAGGAGGTGATGTTGATTGCATGTGCGGGTTTACGCTAGCACAAGAGCATGAATTTACGAGGGAGCAACGGTGTGCAGGGGCATAGCATTGGTAAGGGTTGAGCTGTTGATCGAGGAGATTTAAGAAAACAAGTTTGGGAATATCATCGAGGCTCTGTATAGGTACTAAGTAGGGAGTGAATAGTTGATGGGATTTGAATGGGCCATGGTGAGCAGTGCATAGTTGGGCCTCGGGAATGGCTTTCGATTAGGCTCCCGCTGTCAGCGATTTACATAGCTCAGACAACATTGAGTATCTCCCGAGTATCTCCTTCTCTCGGCTACACCCTGAAGACGACCCAACAGTATATAGAGATTATTATATGTCGGGTGCCAAACCAAGTGGCCATCTTCCTGTCCCTCTCCTCTGTAGGCATACACCAATAGCACCGACTCAAGCCTTGTGCAACCATAGCAAACAAGAACAATATTCATTGCTTATCGGTTGGACGCGCAGAGCATTGAGTCCGAAGGTGGCTGTTGGAGAAGGTAAGAGATGCTCCTCTGCCTGTCATTCAGCCATATCGATAGGCTGTCATTGGTCAGAGAATTCCGCTTGTTCCCGAGAGCACACAATGCTTCGACATGCTCTCCCCCATAGCTTACAAGTTGTGCTCATGTCTTCAATTACAACATAGGAACAATATGAAATATGTGTTGCGCCATCAAGAGAGACTCGGCTCTCTTGCTTAGTACGCACTATACTGACATCCAGTGCCTCCAGAGGTCGAGTGATCTTCCATTCCACGCGCACTACTCTCATAGGAAAAGAGAGATGAGAGAGAGACTCGACTACTTCCGAATGCCCACTTTCCATAACATGCAGAAATTCTAATTCGGTAGCTACACCAAAGTCTAAAGGAGAAATTTGTGCATCTGTTTCGACGCCCACGGCTTTTTGTGACTTGTCTTCTAGTGAAATGACATCATCACTGATGTCTTGTGCATTCCATATTTCAGACTTTTGCATGCCCGTTTCCATGTGCTTAAATGAATCCAATTTGTCTTGGATTTTGCACGTTTGAACGTATTACAAAGGTTTGATTTGATAAGGATCACCATCATTTAAATTTTTTTTATTTTTTATAATATCCCAAGTCTATGAGTGATCCTCGTGTTGCACTTTAAATCTTTTTGTAACTCAAAGGCATTCCTTGAAGAGCCATTTGCATCTATAATCCATCCTCTCTTTTCAAATTAAAGGCTTTAAACATCCTTTTGTATTTGCAAGGGTAATTAGCCCTTATTGCGGCACATTGTACAGCCTTCAATTGTATTTCCCAAGGGTACTTGGCCATTAATTTTGCACTCAAGTTGGCACCCCTCATTGTAATCACCAAGGTTTCAACCCTCACTGCCCAATCATTTGGATTTTTTGTAATATTTCTCGCATATCAACCCTCTCTCATGGGATACTCCATTTGGCACTAAGTGCCCAACCTTGAACATCAAGCAATATAAGAAGGATCTTGTGTGTGTAATTTGGGAGGCAATTCTAAGCTCCCAAAGTGTCTCTCATTGTTCCATTTTTGTGCCAAGGCTACTCTAAGCCTTCCAATCTTTTCCAAAGTTTGCGGCTATTTTTTCAAGTGATATTTTCGGCACAAAATGTGTCTTTGGCATGTGTTATTAAACACTTTCAAAGCATCATTTTCTCTATTGAAGGTATATGCTTTTCAACGCTTGTCCGCGTCCTATCTTTTCAAGAAGTGTTTTTCAACACTTGGCACTCATTCTTGCCACATTTGAAGCACAAGTTCAAGTGTTCAAAGATCATCCCCAGTCTACAATGTCGAAGAAAGAAGCAAGTTCATCATCCATAGGATCTCAAGGGGAGTTTCCTTCATCCCCTCTCATTGAGGACTTGGAGACAGAGGAGGCAGCACATGCATCTCAATATCAACAAAAGAGGCCACAGGAGCGTCAAAGCATTCCTACAGGTCGTGGAAGTCTACATGCATCATCCATACGGCCCACGGGCTAATTTGCAAAAGCAAGGGAAGCAGGAGGCCACCCAAGGTATTATGAAGCTCTTCATCCAGTGTAGTCTAAGTTTTAATGTAGTGCGCACTCCCACATGGAAAGAGGCCATGAAAATGGTGAGTAGGCTCGGTGTTGAGTGGGAAGGGCCTTCTTATGAAGAGCTAAGAGGAAGTAAGCTGAGAAGAACAAAAGAGATTGTGCAAAAGCAATTGGAGCCTATGCAAGAGACTTGGAAGAAATATGGCTGCACTTTGATGTGTGATGGATGGGCAGACATTAGGAAAAGAAATGTATATAATATACTCGTCCCATCCATGAGATGCATCATGCGTAGTATTGACCAAATGTTCCCAATGCCGAATACTAGGTGTACAATAGGAAATAAATGAATATCCTCACGCATAAGCACCAAAAACAAAAAAGAACATAGACCCTTCAAAAGGTCAGTGAATTGAGTTGTGAGTTGTTGTCATACCTTCAAAGATGGACACGAATTCGGCATAATGAAGCCTTGCACAAGAAAGAAACAAAAGATATGAAACATTACGATGATGAGATAATACTTGTCATATCATACTATGTCGAGACTCAAGTAAACCTCTCACTATATTACATATGCATGTCAACAGATACGACTAATTCATATACCTAGAAGGATCAGATTAGACCCAAATTTACCCATGTTAATCAACCACAGAGACTATTTAGCCATGAGCTCCATCATGCATAGTATTGATCAAATACTTCAGCATCCCCACTAATGTTATGAATGCCAATAGTGTGTAGAACTATAAATGAATAGATGGATACATGTTGTCACACATGCACATATATGAACTCCTCAAAAACTCGCCAAATTGAGTTCTTTTATTCCTCGAGAAATGTTTGGCACACTCAATTATATTCAGCCCTAGCATAAGAAAGAAACAAAAAATAGGAATAAAATTGACACTCAATGAACAGACTTAGTGGCTACATGAACCCTTTCAAAGCATGTCAAAGGTTCAAGTCTTCCCATGAGAGCTAGAAAGGGTGCCTTTGGGAGCCTTAAGGCCATGTTGGCCGCACAATAACACTAATGGGAGTAGTTTCCAAGCAATAATACTCTGGTCAAATATGGGATGGGTCTACTCGCCATATATGACTATGGACGTTGCTTGGGGGGCTTAAAAGAATGTGGTAGAACTTTCCACAATGCAACAATGGACGTCCAAGCTACAAACCAATAGGTCTAGGTCCTCATACCACCAAATGAAATGGCCGTTAGGTCATCCCTACCTTCAAAGGACCTTTTGATCAATTGACTTCAAGCAATTACAAGTTTGTGCTTTGTTGGATAAGGAGGGTTAGTTATCTTGTTAGTTCTACCAATAATTCAAGCCCAGGGAAATTTAAGTCTAAAATTAAACTAAAAAAGAAAAATTACAACAAAAAAGGCAAAGTTTATTAAGTATACAAATCTACCCGTCACAAGGCAAGGTGTCAAGTTCTCTTCGCATGGGATGCCATAAACTTCTCAATACTAATCTTGTCCACATTGACTTGCATGGACTTTGAAATTGTGAGATTCTTTTGAGGCCTTTACCCTAAACATAATTTTTTCTAAATGCTCCCGAAACTCTCTTTTACCAACCAAAAAAAAAAAGACAAAGACAGAGAGAGAAAGAGAGAAGAATAATTCACAGAAGAATCTAGCAAATTTGATAAACAACAACAAATTTTGGGCAATATGTTCATAAATGACACTTGGATATGTATTTAAATAAGTAAAGAGTATCTCTTAATCTCTGTAATAACAGCCAAATAAAGACTAGTGCATATGTTTGACAGATTGAGTTTTATATAATATTAAGACTACCATATACATTTTAAGCAAAATATACACATCTTTCTTTAAAACACTCCCAAGTGCTTACACTATAAATAGTTTCACAAGGTTATGACCACGTACACTTCAAGTGAATTATGCAATTTTCCTAGTCTCTCAAGGCTTAAATGATTGCCAAGCGAAGGCCATGATCTTGAGCTGGTCATAAGTCTTGAAGCTGATTCGCATATACGGTCAAGGCAAACTTTAAGCATCCACTTCCTGTGGAAGTGTCATAAGTTTACTCATAACACACTTGCAATCAGAAGTTCTTTATCGGCAAGGTCCTACCATTAATTATTCAAGAAGTATTTCTATAAGGTTAAGAAAATTTGAGATGCTAAAATATGGGCACGTCACCAAAGACGATTCCACATCCTTGCGTGAGTCAAAACAAGGAATTTCGAAGTTCAAGAGCTTGGGAGTCTTAAAAACGATCAAGAAGGATATGTTAAGGTCTATACCATATGGACTTCGATCATACTCATGTTGTAGGACTTCTAGGAGTGCACCTTGATTAGGAAACACATTTATGAGAATGGGAGGTGTATACTATATAAATTAACATCCAATCCCAATGCTGAAATCTATAACATGCTAAATATAAAGGCCTTGAAATTGAATAACTCATTTCCTGGACAAACGTTTGTTTCAGTTAATATACCATAACATAAAAGTATTACATTACTACCACATTAAACAAAGAGATGCAAGTCCATTAACCTCCCAACGTTGTGCCGATGATACTGCAGGTGCCAGAAAATCTTGAACGAACCTTCCACTGATCAAGTCTTCAAGGAAATCACCCTATTAAAGCATAAGCTTCATGATGTTTGACTTTAGAAAAAGGGATGTGCTACATTACAACACTGCAGAACATACCAAAGAAGGAAATGAACTGGAACCAAGATGTTCTGACTGCCAGTATGCTCGTGAAGCTTCAAGGACTTCAACAGAAAGTACTGCTCCTGCAACAGCACCCAAGCCTGCTCCACGGAGCAGGCCACTTTGTGATGCACGGCCTGCTAAGCCCCCTGTAACTGCACCCGTGAAAGCACCAACTGCTAGGAAAGCATAAATATGAACTGATTGAAAGAATTGCACAGACTCTTTCAAATATGATTGATTCTCAAAGCCATGATTAAAACATGCTCTCTCCGATAAGCCTGGACTAATTTTATGTCCCTAGATTATGTCCGAGAAGCGAGCACAGTCTACAAATACATGCATTTGAAGGAATAGTTCAACGTTCCTAGTGAATGTATATAAGTTCTATTCCACCAGCTTTACACGTAGCGTTTGATGGCACATGGTCATCCCTATGACTAACATCCTCTTCCTTTCAGCAATGAGCGGCAGGTTGTTATCAAATCTTCATAATGCTCAGAAAGAAGCACTCATCCAGCGTGTAAAGCAGTAGAAACGAAATATAGTAAGCTCCGATATCAACCTCTCGATTACTTTGATCCCGCAATGTACAAGCTTCTTTGAAAGAACGGTTTCCCGTAGATAAAGCATTATAACCTTCTGACTACGGAAAAATTTACAACTAGATAGTGTTGAGTTTGCTTCTTTCCAAACGTATGGGAGAAGTTCCTGCATCTCTGGGAAGAAGCTCTTTTCCACGCATGGAGAACAGTTAAACAGACCATATTCAGAACTCTGAATTCGGCATTTCACCTTGTTCTCAGCATGCACTAACTTCTCTTAAGCGTCGATTGGCTTTTCGACATCAATTACGGACATTCAAAGATTAAATCTCCATTTATGAACCCTGCGAATCCTTATTCTCCAACTCAGATGGGCAACTGCACCTCCATAACTATGCGATCTCCCCTAACTGTTACTTCATTATCAATAACAGGTTGATTAAAAGACAAATTTTCTAAACTGCTTTATATGTGACGAAAAATAATGTAGGAGAGATTCTGAGCATAAATCCATGCATCTCAAGAAATGTGCATGCATGCGTATGTGTATAAATAACAATCCATCTGTATATGCTTGTAATGTATATGGTCGTGAATTTGTCCATGGATTAAAAGGTCCATTTGCATACCAAGAGCGAAGACGCCTGTCAAGATACAGGATAGCATCTTTCCCATAAGTCTTGAAATGTTCCAGATAGATAACGAGATAGTGAATCGCTGGAACCATGAGAATCCTCTCCGGACGGTGTTGCACATGGAGCACGCGAGCTGACTAGATGTCCGATTGCGAAATGTACAGACATTGCAAATCCATTCTCCTTCTTCCTCTTCCTCCGCCTCGCCTTCTTCCATTCCGCTTAAGTAAAATCTGTTAAACGGACCGTATTACACAGAAATACAAAACATATGATGGAATGAAGACGATCCAGAGGGCATGTTCATGAAGAATATGGAAGCAGGAGAGCATTTCAAAGAAACAGACAGAGGAGCGAGATAGACAAGGAAAAGAGAGAGAGAGAGAGAAAGAGAGAGAGAGAGAGAGAGGAGAAAACATGCATGACAAGCAGCGGGAAGTGATTGCCTTATTGTAAGTTGCCATGAGAGGAAATGAGGTCAAACGAGGCACCGAAGGAATATGTTTGTATGTTGTTTTATATGAAAAATGAGAGAGAGAGAGAGAGAGAGAGAGAGAGAGGCTGACACAGGGAATTTGTGTGGGTCTATAGAACGCGTACTCAACGATGGATTCTGAACTAGATACGGAACATGCAGCTATGCATTGCCTGCTAGACGACTCGCACATGTCTGTCTCCCGAGTCCCGACTCCCGACCCCCAGAATCGAGATTCGAGACACGAATGTCTCTCAGTATGCTAAACAAATAAAAGGCACAAAAGTTGGATGCAGAAAACCGAGATCTTGGAAATAAAGAAAAGCTTTTCAAGATGTGTTGGCCCCCAGGTAGCCACTCTCAGCCTCGCGTTCACGTACGGAAGCGGGCCCAATTCCAATCTGCGAAAGAAACAGATCACGAGTCACGACTCACTCAGCAACGACGAGTGGCCTGATCAAGATGGAGTGAAAGTCGAAATACATGATTTGACTTTGCTTAAATTTAGCGTATAATGCATTCCAATTTCGGACAAGTGTGAAATGACATTACAACTAGTTTGGAGGTACTAAGAGAGAGTTCAGACTCTTTCGGAGGCACAAGGACATTTTTTTTCCATGAAGAACTCCTTTGTTTTTTTTAAGCAAGTTCGGCCCAAGCTGCCCCTTATTCCACAATGCAAGGGTTTGATATTTCCACAATGCAAGGGTTAGACATATCAAGTTACCCAAAGGTCATACAAACTAGCCTAAGGCCCATTGCATGTTGACCGTCATCGGTAGGGGTTGAACCCCCATCGCCGCTTCAAGAGGTTGAGGTTCTAGCCAACCAAACCAACGTGCAGAGACTAGTTCGTTTGCCTTTGCAATTCACATGATGAAATTTGAATGAGAGTTGAAATCATCATGATAGTTGAATTATGAGTTTGGAATTTTCTCACCATAGATTGATGATGTTCTTCCCATGCATATTTTGTTCCACAATGGAGAGGCTTCCACAATCTTTTGTGAGTCTGAAAAGTGTTGAGGTTTTCCGAGATGAATCTCTATTTGCCAATAGTAATTTTCTATCGCTGCTTAGTGTGAATCCACACTAAGTGATTTGAGTTGTGGGTTGAACTAGACCTTCACTTGAGAGGTACAAGGTGTATTTCGCTCAAAAAATAAGACCTTAGTAGTTTGATATTCATGTTGGTTGCATGCTCTCAAATTAAAAAGTTAATTCATTTACATATTATTTTCAAGTTGTGTGTATAATCTCTATAAACCCCTTTTAAGAAGTTTTTCATGTGTACCACAAAGATTCATGGGTTCATAACACTTAATATGATCAACAAACAAAAAATGCTAGAGGATTTGAAACAAAATTTACCTCTCTATCTTCTAGTGAATAGAAGGGCAAAGATGCCAACAGACGTTAGAAATATCCACCTCACATGTTTGTATCGAGTGTATTTGTAAGGCCTCTAAAAGACAAAATCCATAAGAACACCAAAACCAACAAAAAAAAACGAGCAAAGAGAAACTAGAAAGATCCATCAAATAATCATGACACAAAGAAAAAGAGAAAAACGAGCAAAGACAAAATAGAGACATCTCAAGAGTTGGTTAAAAGTCCCTTTTGCAAAGTAAAGAGTTGCATATTTTTGAGTTGCAAGTGGTTGTATACCCATTTAGTGCCAATGGTCTTTTTGCCAGGAAGCAAATCACATAAAGGCCAGGTACCATTTTCCATAATAGCATCATATTCAGATTGCATAGGAGCCATCCAATTTTCTGAATTTTGTGCTTCATCAAAAGAAACAGGCTCATTCTCATCACAAAGACTAGAGGAAGCCATTGCATAGCAGTCTGGTGCAAATGAGGCAATATGAGAGCTTGAATGAGTATAATATGACTGAGGTGCATCTAATTTTCTATCTCACAAAGTCTACACCAGCCATTTAGGCATAGTTTTTGCCTCGTCTATATCAACCCTCTGATCAACAAGTGCATCATGTAGATCCACATCAGAAATGGAATGATCTGCATCATCGTGTGGAATCTATAAAGGCTGGGAAATTGCCTCATTTGGACAAGCCCTTGATTCTCCACTTGTAAAAAGAGGCAACAAAGTGTCATACACATCTTTCGATCTAACTGATGTCTCCTTAGTACATGAAAGTAATGGTTGAATTGCATCTTCCACAAAAACAACATCACGGCTAGCCAAAATGCATTTAGTATGTGGATGATATAGATGATAGCCTTTGCTTTCAAAACTATACCCAAAAAAAATACATTTCATTGCTTTATCATCCAATTTGTTGTGTTGCTTTTTAGGTACTAATGCATGTGCCAAACAACCAAAGATATGCAAATGAGAAACAGATGTCTTGCAACCATGTCAAGCCTCATATGGAGTGATGGACTATAGTGGTTTGGTTAGAACCCTGTTAAGTACATATGTTGCACACATAATAGCCTCAAGCTAGAAACTATGTTGTAAATCTTGACTTTTGACCATACACCTTGCCATCTCCATGAGAGGCATATTCTTTCTTTTAGCAATACCATTTTGTTGAGGTGTATACGACACTATACACTGATGTTTTATCCCATGCTCAACCCAAAACACATTAAGTTCATAAGACATGTATTGCCCCTCGATCAAAATGGAGGGTGCCCATTTTGCATGGTGATTGATTTTCAGCCAAAACCAAAAACTATTTGAAGCATATAAACACTTCAGACTTTGCTTTCATTGGATACACCCATGCACGCCTAGAAAAATCATCCATGAAAGACACATCATATATGCCCACAATGGGTAAGTGATACCATGTAACTTGTCCTCACACCAAGCAACATATGGAATACATCATTGCTTTCAGCCATGGCCACTGACTAAAATACCTTGATGCAAAAAAATGATTGTATCTCAAAAAGTTGAATAGAATTACCTTGTTGAGCTTTGCTAAAATTGTAGCAGACTTTGAGTCGCTTCTATTGGGCAACCAAAACATGTATATGTTACACTTATGTGTTCCTCGAGTAGCTTTGATATGAACATTTCCCTATACATGGGCACTTTTTACTCTAGTGGTACTTTGTACTTAGGGATATTATTCAGCTCTTATTTCAGTTCAGTTCATTGTGAATAGAGAGAGCTATTCCAACCATTTGTCTTCTCCATGTGTCTTGCTCCAGTTGTGCTCCTTGTGTGTGCTTCTCATGTGTCTCTCGCACTTCTACACACACCCAACAGTGGTATCAAAGCAAGTTAGCTCCTTCTCAAGTTTCAGTTTTTCGCATCACAACGTGCACGCACTTTTAACAGTTCAAATCAACTTCGGACCATAGAACAATGAACCTCAGCAACCAACAAGCATTTCCACCAGTCGCACTGAGGTGTTACCCCCATTTTGAAGCCATTCATGGTCCGAATTGCCATCAGAGTGATGGTTTGTGAGCTGAAATTTCAGCATTCATTTCAGCTTTTGTCGAAGTAAAGTTTTTGTCACATTCTTATTCCTTTCTGAAATGGCGGGCATCAATGACTTGTCTGGCATGCTTCAAGCTAAAGATAAGCTTGATGGGACCAATTATATATTTGAAAGATGCACCCAAAGGAGGACATGTGGTGTGTGCAAACAATGTCAGCTCTTATCCTATCATTAGAGTAGGAGAAATTGAGCTTACGGCTACAAATGGAGGTGTGATTCTCTTGAAAAATGCATTGTATGTACCCAGTATCAAGAAGAACTTAATTTCAATCCCGTTGATTGCCAAAGCTAGACTTCATGTACACTTTGTCGATGATAAGTGTATGGTTCATGATTTCAGCAATGGTGATATTATCGTGATGTCCGGTACATTATGTAATGGTTTGTATCGCATGGATACATACAAGAGGGCTGCCTCGAATGCCTTAGTTTCTCATACTTCTTCCATGGCTGAAATGGAGCTTTGGCATGCTCGTTTTGATCACTTGAACTTCAATAGTCTGTTTTACTTGCAAAAGAAGGACATAGTTATTGGTTTGCCAACACTTGATTCCATTGAAAAGCATGCATGTGGAGGTTGCATTCTTGGAAAAATGCATCGTGCTTCTTTTCCAAAAGATAGTCATACACATACTACAAGAAAATTGAAGCTTGTTCATAGTGATGTATGTGGTCCCATCAAGACTCCATCTTTTTGGAAGCATGTATATTTTGTTACCTTCATTGATGATGCTACTTTCCATACATGGGTGTATCCTATGAAAGCAAAGAATGAGGTATTTTCTTGCTTCAAAGCATTTTTAGCTATGGCTGAAAATTTTTCTTCAAACAAGCTTTTGACTCTATGCACAGGTCGTGGTGGTGAATACATGTCACATGAGTTTAATGCTTTTCTTCGTGAAAGAGGAATTTCACACCAATGTACAATGCCATATACAGCTTAGCAAAATGGTTTTATCGAGCGTAAAAATAGAACACTCCTTGAAATGGCACGATGTATGGTTAAAGGAAAGCACCTTCCTGATAAGTTTTGGATGGAAGCGATCATGTGTGCAAATTATGTGTTGAATCGCTGCCCTACAAAAGAATTGAGAGTCATCACTCCTTATGAGGCTTGGAATTGTCATAAGCCTATGGTTAGTCATATGCATGTGTTTGGTTGTTTGGCATATGCTCTTGTGCCATCACAACAACATCACAAACTTGATGATAAGGCAAAGAAATGTATATTTGTTGGTTATAATACTGAAAGTAAGGGATATCATTTGTATCATCCATTGACGTGAGTTGAGTTGTATTTGCTAAAAATTTAGTTTTCCCTCTACTTGAATGCAAAAAACATCCAACAGTTAGCTCACAAGATGTGTTTGATGCACTCATGCCTTTGTTCCAAAATGGTATGCTTGACTATGGCCATGTGGACCAACCAACTGAGGCTCAAAGTGCTAAAAAATTCCAGCAAAATAGAGCTGAAATGCGGAAAATTTTCAGCCAAACATGGCTGAAAATTTTCAGCCAAAAATTATCGGAACTGCTGGAAATTTCCAGCCACGTATGGCTGAACATTTGCATCAAAATATGGCTGAAAATGAGCATGAAATTCAGGCCACGCATGATATACATGTTGAAGATGTATTACATAATGAATGCATGTCTATCAAGAGTGCACAAACTATGCCAGAGTGGTTGAAACTTACTTTGCAGGATAGCAAATTGAGTGCACCTTTACTTGGTAGAACAAGATCAAGCTCTCACCATGCATCAAGTAATTTTGTGGATTATTCTCTTATTGCAATAGCATGTAATGAAAAGCCACTTATTTTTGAAGATGCATGTGACAATCCACATTGGATGAGCGTTATGCAATCAGAAATGGATTCCATACATAGGAATGGTACTTGGGAGTTATGTGAATTACCAAAAGGGAAAAATGCCATTGGTACAAAGTCGGTTTACAAAATTAAGAGAAAGTATGATGGTAGCATTGATCGCTACAAAGCTAGATTGGTTGCCAAATGATATGCACAACAATATGTCATTGACTATGAGGAAACTTTTGCACCTACTTCATGCATGACAAACATTTGTACCGTGGTTGCATTGGCTGCCCATCGAGGTTGGAAAGTCCATCAATTGGATATAAAGATAGCTTTCTTGAATGGTGATTTGCAAGAAGAGGTTTATGTGAAGCAACCTCTTAGATTTTCCATGAAAGGGAAAGAGCATATGGTTTGTCGCTTGCATAAAGCTTTGTATGGTCTCAAACAAGCTCCACATGCATGGTATGACAAAATCCATAAGCACTTGATTGCTCTTGGCTTCACATGTAGTCCAATTGAAAGCACACTGTATGTACACAAAAATGGAACTGATCTTAGAGTGCTTGTTCCTTATGTTGATGACATACTCTTGACTAAGTCATGTGATGCAAAACTTGACATTCTTATGGCTGATTTGTAGCATATTTTTGATGTCACTTATCTTGGTCTTTTAAGCTACTATCTTGGCATCCAGTTTGTATCCGTTGAGGGGGGAATTGTTATGCATCAAGCAAAGTATGTTGAAAAACTACTTCAATGTTTCGACTTTGAGGATTGCAAGCCAATTTTCATGCTAGTTGAGACAAGATTTAGGTTCTCAGTTGAGGATTCCAGTGATGCATTTGACGCTCTCTTTATCAGCAAGCTTTGGGATGTCTTATATATGCAAGGTCAGATATACAGTATGCACTTTCCCAATTGACTTGATTCATGCATAGCCCTGGCACTAAGCATTGGCAAGCGATGAAACGTGTGTTTAGATATCTCAGAGGCACTTTGAGTCGAGGTCTCTTTTATGGAAGAGATATTTAACCATGCTTGCATGCTTTTACATATAGGGATTGGGCTGGATGTTATGATACTCGCGTGTCCACTAGTGGTAATTGCTTTTTCCTTGGAAACTCATGCATATCTTGGTTAAGTAAGAAGCAACCTACAATGGTGACATCGAGTTGTGAAGTTGAGTACAGGGAATTCTTCGCAGCTACAGTGGAGTGTACATGGCTGAGACGACTATTGATGGATCTTTGCATGGAGGTTGATGCTTCTATGCATATTATCACTGATAGTCAGAGTGCAATGGCTATTGCACGAAACCCCGTGTTTCATGCATGGACCAAACATATTGAGGTGCATTATGACTATGTGATAGAGCGCCTTCATGTAGGAGATATTGATTTGGTATATGTGCCTACACAATATAATGTGGCAGACATATTCACCAGAGCTCTTCCACGAGAGAAGTTTGAAGCTTTTCGCAAAGCTTTAGGCTTATTACCTTGTGGGGGCTGATTTGTCACTCCCGGTATGTTTTCATATCATTTGCTCCAGGGGAGTTTGTTACACTTATGTGTTCCTTGAGTAGCTTTGATGTGAACCTTTTCCCTATACATGGGCACTTTTTACTCTAGTGCTGGCTAGAGGTTTTTTCCCCATGTTACCACATACATGATTCACTAATATGTGGTGGTATTTTGTACTTAGGGATATTATTTAGCTCTTACTTCAGTTAAGTTCATTGTCAATAAAGAGAGCTATTCTAGCCATCCATCTTCTCTGTGTGTCTCGTTGCATTTGTGCTCCTTGTGTGTGCTTCTCGTGTGTCTCTCGCACTTCTAGACACACCGAATAGTATATATGTTTGGCACAAACAGATGAAATTGTATGCACATGTGCTACGATAGTGCATTTGGAGGCCAAAACGAGAATTTTGATGTGATTTTGAGATAGTGACCGGAGGGGTGTTGACGATGCCCTAGATGAAGCAGTGACATGCTCTGATACCAATTGTTGGAGTTTGAGGTCTGCACAAGCACACGAACAACACAAGGACAAAGAAGAATCTTGGAGCACAACAGACAATACTGAATGTATTGCCAAGTGACTGTGCAAAGATAAGTAACTCGTGAGGGTTATAGGTGTATATACAAGCTGAGGGCTAAAGAGGGAAAAAAGTTCCTCAACAGTCCTAAGTGTGTTCACACACATCACTACCAAAGTATATCAACAATGCACTCAAATCACATCTCAAACAAAGGCCTTAGGAGCTATTTTCAACTAGGGTGGGAACTATAGTTTGAAGAGTCTCACTTTTTAAAACTCACCTATAAAAATGAACTAAATCCTCATTTGTACTTCTTTAGATAGAACTCTCCAATCAACTAAAGTAGCAAAAATGGTGCATAATGTTTTTGATGGGAGTAGTGATCCTAGATGCCACAAGGCTAGATTTTGTCAACTAGTCATAGCTAATTAGGGGGAGGCTTTTTTCATGCATTAGCCTCACCATGACAAAAACTAAGGATAAGGAATCGTCTCAACAAGATCCACATTAGGAAACCCCATAGGAGGAATTGGGCAGTAAGATTATCAACACTTATAACAGGGGAAAGATGTTCCAAACCTAAGAAGATTTCATAGATTAGTTTTACTAGAAATATCACCAGACCTCTTCAAATCAAAACCCACTTCACAAAGTAGAGGAACCACCTTTTCCCATGTCCTTAAATCAAATTAGGCCACAGTTAGATTCTCCTCCTAGATTTCTTGCATTGCCTACCTTGGGGTCTAAGCAACTGGAGTTTCTATAGCAAGAACTCAAGCTTTATCATCAAAATCCATTGAGCCCAAGTGTTCCAGCTGTTTGCCAAGCTTGCAATACACTAAGAGCACTTCCTAAAAGACGATACATGCCCTCCATGCACACCCCAAGAGCTCTAGAAATAAATCAAGGGCAAACCCCACTTTTGCAACAACACTTCTAAAGTTCCATGAGTATATACCACCAATGCAAAATTTAGAATAGGTCTAGATACATGGATTTAACATCAACAAGAAATGACACCCCAACCACCACCACGAGTAGTGCCCAACATGACCCAATTGTGCCAACAGCCCCTATGATAATCTTCTCATTTTCCTAAGTGCATAATAGACCATCTATTCAAAGAATGTCCTTATCACTCGAGCATAGTCCAATTGATCAAATTTGTTAGTGTAGTGACCTACATATTTGAATAAGAGAAGCATGCACACGATGAGTCACATAAAACAATATTAAATGATCAATGAAAGAACAAGAAATTCAATTAAATATAGACGAGCTCATAGAAGATTAGTAGCCTTAGAAAGTGCCATTTCACATGAACCATATACTACCATCAATTGTGCAGATGAAAATATGTTTTCATGATTATGGGATCACCAGTTGGCTCAAAGATTGCCCAAACAATTCAGGAAGGGTAATGATAGTTAACCACTCCTATTAGCTTCGCAATGAGTCTAACGTGAGTGAGAGCAATGAAGAGGATGAAGTCCAAGTCCAAGTAGACACCAAAGCCCAAGAGTTATATAATTCATGCATTTGGAAGGTTAAATATATGGATTCTAAAGGTGAGAATATGACATAAATTTTCGTTGATTTAGCCTTGATTTACCCTTGAACATGCTTGAACCTTTGGTTTGAACCCTTGGTTTTAACCCTTGGGGTTTTTATTAATCTAATATCCCACTTGAATGATTGTAAACCTTACGCTTGATTTATCTGAAGGGGTGGGAACCTTAGTCTTGGAAGAAGCTTCTCTAAGTGTCACCTTGGGGTGTATGTGCGAGAAGAATCCTCATTTGAATTAGAAGGCATGTGATAGCATTCGGGAAATTAGAAGGCATGTGATGACCTTGAAAAAGTATCCATAAGAGGGACACTTGGCTGGACATGCATCCCCTTGGCCTAGAGGTATTCATCATAATGGATCTGGGGAACAATCCATTTAAGTTAAAGTACATTTCCTTTCTTTTGGATATTACATGAATGTGGCACTCATTGAATAGGTATTGAACTCATTTAATATTTGATGTGACAAGCATAAAGGGATTCTATGTATATGTTTGGGCAAGTGTAAGTATGCATAAAGGGACCCTTAAACTTTTTGTAAGGTTAAGTGAACTTTTGGGCATACAAGTATGAAAAAGCCCAAGGATCGATATGAAAGTTGCTCCAAGCTTGCAACATCAAAGGCGGCGTCACTATGCAAGGATATAAAGGATGGAGGTAGCTTAATGAAGGTGAGTATTACTTCCAAAATGTCCATTTATCTTTGCTTTATTTGCCATGAAACGGATTAGGTGAGATTCATATGCACCTAGAATGGCGCATGAATGCAACAATTTAAGTTTTGGATGTAAGGAATATATTCTTCAAAAGCATGGAATGGACACACCACATGAAGATTTTCAGAGAAGGAACATCGAATTTTCACAAAGCATGGCATATGGAAATCATGAGCTTATATGGAATATGGATTTATGTATAAAATGGAATTTCAAGATAAAAAATCCACGCATGCTTTAAAGAGGTGTTCAATTTTTCAACCTTATGCGTGATCAAGATCGTCAAGCATAGATCCATGTGTTCTTAGAATACATATCAATGAATCGAATCATGTATGCAAGGGGACAAGAGAGAGAGAGGGAGAGAGAGAGATTAAGTTCATCAAGTTTAAGTTTAAGGTAGCAAATGACTTCTTTGTATGAAGTCAAAAGCATAAAAGGGAAATGATATATTGATGTCAGGTGGATCAATAACCATTATTCTTTTATGTCTTTTATATGTTGCCTTAATGAAAAAACCAAAAACATTGTAACATAGATAGAAAAACGGTAAGCTTTGAGTCCTATTTATGGATCATCAAGTTCTATAAAAAGCCTTAGTATTCCAGATCAACAAGGCTAAGGACTTAAGCCACAAGTCAAGCAATGTTTCTGATGTTATTAACCATAAGTTAGTGTCAATAAGAAATTAGATTGAAAGACATCCAAAAGAGAAACCAATGCCTACCTAAAACCCTACACAATGATGGGTTTTTCATAAGCATGAAAGAAGTCATGAAGTTTATAGGCCTTAAGAACTTCAAATAACTGATCATTGAGGACAATGATAAACTAATGGGAAAAGAAAATATATTAAAGTGAGAAGTAAGGGCACAAGATGATTGAAACATGTCATCTTTTTGAAGAAACTCGTTTCTTCCCCTAAAAGGTTCTTCCATTTTCACAAAGAACATGCTCCTTTCATAGCTTCAAAAGTAAATTGCTTAAGAAGTGAAGATTTGTAACTCATTTAGCACATATTCAGAGAAGAGGAAGATTAAAGGGTTGAAAGAAACTCTAAATACCATTACTTCAGAACATGTTCTATGAATAAGAAGCAATTTACTAATATGATTAAAGACGTAACCATTTTGCTAAGCTTATGATAGTCACATGACTATATGCTTTGAGATATATGCCTAGTTATGTCAATAGATAATATCTAGTATGAGAGCACTAGCTACGTTATCAAATGACATAAACAAAGATACCTTTGATTGCATTTGATCAAAGAAATAAGATCAATCTTAAAAGTCTTTTCAAGTGTAAATCAAGACTTGTTAAGGATAAAACTTACATGAACTTTGATTGTACTTGATTAGACTAAGATGAAATTTTTCTTAGTAAGCAGTTCCTAAGTAAGAGCTAAAGTTGTTTGCACTAAGGTGAGAGTGTAAACTCGATGGTATGGAACATTCATGTTTACATCATCAGTAACGTGGATTCCATGGTATGGGATGTTGGATTTAAAGATTATGGAAATGGAAAGGTGTATGGTCAAAAGAAAGCTTTATCACATATCTTTTGGCTTGAGGTTATTATGTGTGCAACATATGTACTTAGCAAGTGTACCATCAAAGCATTGTAGTCAATCACTCCATATTAGATCTGGCATGGTTCAAACCATCTATTTGTCATTTGTGTGTTTTTGGTTGTCAAGCATATGCACTAATGCCTGAATATCAAACTAGAAAATCAGATGATAAGGTTGTGACATCATTTTTGTTGGGTACAATTATGTAAAAAATGGTATCCTCTGTCATCCATAGAGTAAATGCATTCTGATAATCCTAATGTTGTTTTTATGGATGATGCAATTCAGCCCTTACTTTCATGTATCAACGAGACATCATTCAATTCAAAGGATGTATATGGCACTTTGCTACCTCATAGTCTAACTTTGTGGTCTATGAGGTAATTTCTCAGCCCTTATAAGTTTCAAATGAAGATGTAGATAAATCTATTTTTTATGAAGATTTACACGATGCACTTATTGATAAGAGAGTCTACATTGGAGATGTTAAAACTATACCTAAACATTTGATGTAGACTTTGAGAGATAGCAAATCAAATGCATCTTTGTCATACCATACTTGTTTAGGCTCTCATGATGCTTTCTTTGCATTGTTATGCAATGGTTATCTCTGGTCTTTGTGATGAGAAATAGCATTTTTCTTTTGATGAAGCACATGCTTTAAGGGTTGGCTCCTGCGAGCTCTAGTCCTTGACTTGCTTAGGGTCCTTTAACAAATGCAGGTAGACTAATGGTAAACCATGGAGGTCTAAATAAATATAGCACTCTCCCCCCTTCTAAAGATCATTGTCCTCATTGATCAAGGAAGGAAAGTGTTTGCAAATTAGAGCTTTTGATTCCCAAATAGCATTTGTGAGTGGACAATTGATCCATACTACCAAATACTCTAGTATGGAGTGGTTGCATAGTTGCCACTTCCTCTTATGAAGGACTCTAAATAGAACATCTCACTGAGAGTTATATCATCTAAAGCAAGCAGGCCATCCATGCAATTCTCATCTCGAGAAATGTATGGGCTCAACTTGCTAAAATGAAAAACTGGGTAAACTTTGCAATCATATGGCAACTGTAATTTGTATGTGACATCACTAATCTTCTTGATTATTCTCCAAGGTCCACAAAATCTAGGGGATAGCTTGGGTTTCTAAACCACTTTCAGTGACGAATGAAGTGGAACCTGTAAAAACACATGATCACCCTCTTGAAATGTTCATGGTGTGCAATGTCGATCTACAAATGTTTTCATCCTCTCAGAAGCTTGCCGAAGATTAAAATGAGATATTTTCAAGTTAGCTTGCATATCTATAGGGAACTGTGAAGCACTCAAAAATCTCCTGGGTTAGCTTGCAACTAATGGGAGGAAATTATCCCAATTTGTGTGTTTGTCTAAAACATATGTGCATAACATATCTTCTAGTATTTGACTAACTCTTTCGGTCTAACCGTCCGTCTGTGGATGCTCTCTACTACTCATCTTGAGTTGAACTTGAAGTTTATTAAAATGTGTTTATGAAAGTTTCTTGTAAACTTGGGATCCCTATCTAAAACTATGTATTTAGGTAGACAATGCAGTCTAAAAGTATTGTGAATAAATAGTTCCACAACTTGCGGAGCCTCCACTCATTCCTTAATAGGAATATAGTGTGCCATTTTGCTCAAACGATTGACCACCACAAGAATAACATTCTTTTGTCATGGTGTCCTAGGTGAACCCATTACAAAGTCCATGGAAATACTATCCCAACATCACTATGGTATTTCCAATGGCTATAATTGGCCTCGAGGTCTAATCCTCTCTACTTTATTCACTTGAAATTTAAAACATTGACTTACATAATGGCTTACATCTTTGACCATCTTTGGCCACTAAAAATTACTCTAATCAACTACAAAGTTTTCTCAATACCTGGATGTCCCGTACAAGGTACATCATGGTTCTCGACAATAACTTATTTTCTAAACTTCCCTTCTTGGGAGTTAGGCACAGAAATCTTTCCTTTTCTTTTGAGAAAACCTCGCTCAACTTGAAAATTAGAGAATGTCTTATCCTCATTACATTTTGCTAAGGTAAAAAATTGAATAAAGCATTGTCGATGCCAAGGCCATGCGATTTGAAAAGTTATCATGATTCACCACATTACTAGGCAAGCCTGAATTGGCCTTTTTTCTAATAAATGCATCCCTTCCAAAAAGAGTGTCATTTAATCCAAAAAAATGTGTCTTCATGGTGAGACAAGGAAGGATTTTGGGACATATTGCCTCAAAGAATATGATTTCTACAGATGAAGACATCAAGGCAATAGTAAATCTTCCAAAGCCTAGGAACATCAATTAAGTCCAAGCTTTCATGGGCCACTGTGGATTCTACTGTAGTTGTATCCATATGTATGCTATTATAGCTAAGACACTTTATACTTTGATCACTAAATTTGAATGCATGGAAGAATGTGACAAAGCATTCAAAGAGTTTGAACACAATCTTGTCATAGCTTCCATATTAAAAAGTGCTAGATTGAAAGAAAATATTCCATGTGCATGTTGATGCATCCAACTATGCCATAGGTTGTATATTAGCACAACCTACTAACAAGGGTAGGCTTGATTTCCTTATTGCCTATGCTATTCAACAAATCAACAATGAAGATCCAAATTACATCATAGCCAAAAGAGAAGGCTTACAAATTGCCTATGCAAGGTAATAGCCACATGTGTACAAGTCAACTTTCTAGGTTGAAAAATGGTGAGTCACCCAATGGGGTACCATAAGAGCTACATTATGCGTATTTGTTCAACCTAGAGGTGGTAGAAAAATGGAGAGAACCTTATGTCCCCTTACTTACATATGGTCCACTACATCACTACCTTCCTACAAATAAGAAAGAAATTAGAGATAAAAAAAAATTGTAGATCATTTTTGGAAGTATATAGGAAAGAAAAATGAGGTATTCCATCTTGTTTTGTGGAAGAAGAGGAAAAGTGGGACTTGATGGAACAAGACCATATCGCTACCTTTTTGGCATTTCCTTCAAACTAAGACTTTCCAAAACTTAAATAAATTAGGAGCTTATTGGCCACACATGTCTAAGGACATTCACAATTATTGTTCTAATTGCTAATTTTGCATTAAAAGACTTACCAGCTCAAGAAGAAGCCATTCAAAAAATCCTTTGATGAAAGCAATTGATGGAAGCACTTTCTGACCGTTTGTCTTCCAACCCTACCATCCAGGTATTTGCAATGAGAGATATAAATGAAGATACATTGGAAGAGAAGACATGGATATATGCCATTCTAGGATCATATTTCAAGGAGAGGACAATGGCACACATAGATTCAAGCACATCAAAGAGCGTGTTTTGTATCAAATCAGCTTGGCATACATAGGAAGTCATATATCAAACAAAGGTTGATACAATCAACATAAAAGGAAGAGAGCTAGCATGCATAGGAGGGGCAAGATTTCTAATAAATATTCAAGGGTTAATCTCTTTCTAGTAATTTTTAATTGTTGACAAACCACATATGGAAGAGAAAATAATTTTAGGGTAAGATAGATTAAACAAGCATTATGTGGCTGTGAACTATTCTTTAGGATGTGTAATGGTTGATAATGGACATATGTGTGGCATGTTATCGTTTTTTAATCCATGATATTTCACATCGAAGCTTGAATGGACTGCACATCATGATATGCCTTCCTCCATGCTTCCATCGGCTGCATCATGTGATGATACTTCCATCAAGGGTGAATGTGTGGACAATCTTTAATCACATATAGAGGAGTGTCGATAAAGGAGCAAATGCATTCAAGGGAAACCTTGGATAGTATGATCAAGGAAAACCAAGAGAAGGCTACATCTTCTTTTTTTTTAATAAAGGAAGTTCAGCCTTAGCCTACTCTCCCGGACTTGAATTAAAGAAAGGAAAAAATACAAAATAAGGGGACTAGTGCCCACGGGATTCCCCAAATCCCACAGAGCGAGGAAGCTTTTACAGAGTGTAGCTGGCTTTACAAGAAAAAGGTTAATCGCCCACTCATCACCCTCAAGCGGGGCCCACGTGGGTAAAGTGTGTTCTTGATCAAAAGGAATACTTGATGACTCCTAAAAAAAAGGAGGGGTTTCTTACAATTAGCGATCCTTTTGCCAAGGAGGGATAGTGAATACTCAATCGACCAGAGTTTCGAGCGTTTCGGAGAGTCGCAGAGCGACCACTCGCTTCTCCCAGCAGAGCTGGCTTCCAATTGATATATTTCTGATGACTAATTTTCATTCCAATGATCTGCCATAGCCTTTGTGGTAGGCCTTGCAAGGCTTACATGGAGTTATAGAGGAGGTTGATAAACCTCGCATCCCCATCATGTAGAGCCCACTTGGTTTTAAGATTATTGTTGACATATTGTAGCTCTTTGTGATGTCTGAGGTGGGGGGGTTTTCTTACAGTTAGAAGAGAAGGCTACATCTTATCCTCCACCATCTACAAGACAACTATTGAAGAAAGCTCATCCATATCACCTTTTTCTAGCCACCAAGAGTTGAAAAATTTGGGTCTCAAAGGCACTCATTCAAGCTCAATAAGGGCAATACAAAATTTGGATTTTCAAGAGTGCATCGTGTGCAAGTAAACATGTGGTTTCCTTTCATTAAAAAAAAAATCCATGGAAAACCTTGGACCACAACCTGCCCCTATACAGAAAACCAAATCCAAGCCCCATTGCATATAAGAGCCAAAATAGTTAGCTATCTCTTCTACCGAATGGGTTTGGATAACAAAAGAAGCCTTGAAACAAATAGTCAAAGCTCTTATCAACCCATGCAATCCCACAATCACGAAAACTAAGTGGGTTACAAAGCATAATCTGTGTGTGAACACACTAGGACCGCCGGGGCACTTTTTTCCCTCTTTAGGAGGTTTTTTCCCCCCGGCTTGTATATACGCCTATTGCCCTAATGGGCTACTTATCTTTGTACATTCTCTAGTAATACATTCACTATTGTGTGTTTGTGCTCCAAGCTTCTTCTTCTTCCTTGTGCTGTTCGTGTGCTTCCGCAGACATCTATCTCCAACAATTGGTATCAGAGCAGGTCGTCGCTTCATCTAGGGCGCCATTGACACTCCTCCGTTTGCAGTCTCAAAATCACACGAATTTTGGTGAGCATACTCAGCGTGTTTCCGAAATCGCGATCTGAGCTCGTTTCGGCCTCCGAACGCACTATCACAGCGCTTGTGCAGGCTATTTCGTCTTTTTGTGCCAAAGGTCTATACCAGTTTCTGTTCGCCAGTTTAAGCATCTCGAAGTCTGCTACAGGTCTAGCAGAACTCGTCTGGGCAGTTTTGTTCAACTTTTTGAGATATAGTCAATTTTCTGCATCAAGGTATTTTAGTCACCGGCCAGGCTGAAAGCAGTGATGTATTCCGTATGTTGGCTGTTGAGGATAAGTTGGATGGTACCAACTACCCATTATGGACTTATATGATGCGACATGTTTTGGTTGCAAAAGGATTGTGGAACATTGTGCAAGGTGTTGAAAGACGTCCTGTTACACGTGTAACGATAGGTATTGCAAATACAAGTGCTGGAGCTGATGAAGATGGTGTCGAAGATGATATTCCGCAGATTCCTGTTTGTGCTGCTGTTTGTGTTGCACATACTGCAGAGCAAATTCATTGGGATGGCAGAGATGCCCAGGCACATGCATTGATAGCTTTGTCTGTCAAACGTTCCATTATTCCTCATATTCGCTCTTGCAGAACAGCTAGGGATGCTTGGGATACACTAACCACATTGTACCAAGCTAGGAATGAGGCTCGTGTTGCTTACCTCCAAAAACAGTTGGAGAGTGAGCACATGAATGAAGGTGATTCTATGGACAGTTTCCTAACAAAGATCAAAGATTTGAAGGAACAGTTGATTTTTGCTGATGAGGTTATACCAGATAGCTCACTGGTGCAAACCGTTCTGAATGGTCTTCCTGATTCATATCAGAGTTTTGCTTCTACTCTTCGGTTGATGATGAAAGGCAATCCGAATGCCTTATCATTTGAGGAGTTAGTCTCTGTTCTGTTGCAGGAAGATCAGTCCAGGCAGAACAGGTCCATTATGCGTGTTGCAGATCAAGCTTTCCTGGCTACTCAGAAGGGCAAAGGAAAATGGAGCTCTTCTACTAGTAAGCAGAAATCTGCAAATGTTGCACATTCGAAGAACCAGGATAAAGATGAGAAGAAATCAGAAAAGCAGAAATTGTTTTGCAAGTACTGTAAAGGGAATGATCATATCATAAAGAACTGTCCAAACTGGTTGCAAAAGAGGCAAAGAAGAAAGAGGCTGGAATGGTTGTTGCAGAGGCCTCTACACCAAAAATAGAGTCTGCAAATCTTGTGCAGGAAGAAGAATGGGCGTTTACTATTGTTTGCAGTTTTGACCCATCTTCTCATGAATAGTGCATGTCTGTAGTGGACTTAGATATTTGGTACTTTGACAGTGGGGTGACCAAACATATTACCTCGCAGCGTAGTTTCTTCTCTTCACTCGAGCCTGCCCCTATAGGGAATACTGTCACATGCGCCAACAACTCCTCTTATCCTGTTATGGGAGTTGGTAAGTCATTCTGACTACTGCAGATGGTAGTTCTTTCACCTTGTCAGATGCTTTATTTGTGCCAGGGATCAAGAAGAATCTGTTATCAGTTTTTGCATTAGCCAAGATTGGCTTGGTTGTGAAATTTGTTGATGACAGATTTACAGTTCATGATCTGTCAAATGGCGATGTTATTATTGCTTCTGGCATTTTATGTCGTGGGCTGTATAAGCTCATAGACTATGAAAGATCTGTGAATGATTCGGCATGTGCAGTTCATGATTCTCAGGCTATCTCAGATGCAAAGCTTTGGCATGCATGCTTTGGTCATCTGAATTTTGCTAGTTTGCTACGCCTGCAGAAATCTGATATGGTGTCTTCTTTGCCCAAGCTTGAGGCACCTGGAAAACATGTATGTGAAGGCTGTATTTTGGGCAAAATGCAGCGTTCCTCCTTTCCAAAAGATGGTTCAGTTCGGGCTACGCAAAAATTGCAGCTTGTACATAGTGATGTCTGTGGTCCTATGCAGACACCTTCTTTTGGAAACTATCTTTACTTCGTGACTTTCATTGATGATTTTTCTAGGCATGCATGGGTATATCCATTGAAGGCAAAGTCCGAAGTGTTTTTGTGCTTCAAACAGTTTTTGGTTTTGGCTGAAAATCTGTCAGCATGTAAAATGGGCACCCTCCGTTGTGATCGAGGGGGGGAATATATGTCTTCTGATTTTAATGCATTTCTGGCTAAACGTGGGATAAAACACCAGTGCACAGTGCCGTATACACCTCAACAGAATGGAGTTGCTGAACGGAAGAACAGGTCACTCATGGAGATGGCGAGGTGTATGGTCAAGAGTCAGGCTTTACCACATAGTTTCTAGCTTGAGGCTGTCATGTGTGCAGCATATGTACTTAACAGGTGTCCCACTAAAGCGCTACAGTATATCACTCCATATGAGGCTTGGCATGATCGCAAGCCATCTGTTGCTCATCTGCGGGTTTTTGGTTGTTTAGCATATGCACTAGTGCCTGAACAACATCGCAGAAAATTGGATGATAAGGCAGTAAAATGTATTTTTGTTGGGTACAGTTCTGAAAGTAAAGGCTATCGTCTGTATCATCCACAGACTAAACGCATTCTGGTTAGCCGTGATGTTGTCTTTGTGGAAGATGCTATTCAGCCATTGCTTTCATGTACTAAGGAGACATCTGTTAGCTCTAAAGACATGTATGATACTTTGATGCCTCTTTTTACAGGTGGACAGTCTAGTGCTGGTCCTAATGAGGCAACTTCTCAGCCTTTGCAGGTTTCATATGATGATGCAGATCATTCCATTTTTTATGCAGATTTACATGATGCACTTGTTGATGAGAGAGCTGATATTGAGCAGGCAAAAATTATGCCAAAATGGTTGGTGCAGACTTTGCGTGACAGCAAATTAGATGCACTTTGTCATATCGTACTCGTTCAAGCTCTCATAGTGCCTCCTTTGCATCAGATTGCTATGCTATGGTTGCGTCTAGCCTCTGTGATGAGAATGAGCCTGTTTCTTTTGATGAAGCACAGAATTCAGAAAATTGGATGGCTGCTATGCAATCTGAATATGATGCTATAATGAAGAATGGTACATGGTCTTTATGTGACTTGACTCCTGGCAAGAAGGCCATTGGCACTAAGTGGGTATACAAGTTGAAGCGTAAACCTGATGGTACAATTGACAGGTATAAGGCTAGTCTTGTTGCAAAGGGTTATGCGCAGGAAAGAGGCATTGATTTTGATGAGACCTTTGCACCTACATGTCGTATGACTACTGTTCGGAGCATTTGTGCACTTGCAGCCCATCATGGTTGGAATGTACATCAGTTGGACATTGAAACAGCATTTCTGAATGGTGACTTGCATGAAGAAGTGTATGTTTTTCAGCCCCGTGGCTTTGTGCAGAAAGGGCATGAAAATCAGGTGTGCAGGTTAAAGAAGGCATTATATGGTTTAAAGCAAGCACCACGTGCTTGGTATGAGAAGATACATGCCTATCTGGTTGCACATGGTTTTGTGAACAGTCCAACTGAAAGCACCTTATATGTTAAGCGTGCTAATGATGTGCTTCTGATCATTGTTGTCTATGTTGATGACATGCTGCTCACTCGTCCTATTGAGAAGCATATTGCTGATTTCAAGGCTGATTTGCATGCCTCATTTGAGATGTCTGATTTGGGGCATTTGCATCACTATTTGGGCATTCAGTTTATGCAAGTTGATGGTGGAATGGCTTTGTGTCAAACGAAATATATTGACACATTATTGCAGCGTTTTGGCCTTGAAGACTGTAAGCCTATTGCCACTCCTATGGAGACAGGTTTACGATTGAGTCTTCATGATGCTGGAGATGCATTTGATGCTGTTCTCTATCAGCAGGTTGCTGGATGCTTGATTTACTTATGCATTACTCGGCCAGATATTCAGTTTGTTGTCTCACAGATGAGCAGGTTTATGCATTGCCCAGGAGTCACGCATTGGAAGGCGGTTAAGCGCATCTTTCGCTACTTGAGTGGTACTCGGCTACTTGGGTTGTTTTATCCCAAGGGGGGATGACTACCGCCAGATTTGCATGCTTTTTCTGACTCAGATTGGGTTGGTTGCTATGACACTCGTGTGTCCAATAGTGGTTTTTGCTTCATGCTTGGTAGCTCATGTATATCTTGGTTGAGCAAGAAGCAGCCTACTGTGGCCACTTCCAGTTGTGAGGCTGAGTATAGGGCAGCTTTCACAGTGACTGTTGAGTGTGTGTGGCTCAGACGCCTTATGGCTGATTAGGGTGTTGGCCAATCTTCTGCCACCACCATCTTCACTGAGAGTCAGAGCGCATTGGTAGTTGCGAGGAACCCTGTGTTCCATGCTCGCACTAAGCACATTGAGGTGCATCATCACTATGTCAGGGAGAGGTTCTCTGCTGGGGAGATCAGCTTGGCATATGTGCCCACGCAGGAGAACATTGCAGACCTTTTCACGAAGGCTCTGCCTAGGAAGAAGTTTGAAGCTTTCTGCAAAGCTTTGGGCTTACTTCCTTTTGTGGAGTGATTTCCACATAGCTTGGCACTTCCTTATACATGAGTGCCAGCTCCTTGTTCACCGCATCACTCCCAGGGGGGATTTGTTGATATATTTAGGTAGTGATGTGTGTGAACACACTAGGACCGCCGGGGCACTTTTTTCCCTCTTTAGGAGGTTTTTTCCCCCGGCTTGTATATACGCCTATTGCCCTAATGCGCTACTTATCTTTGTACATTCTCTAGTAATACATTCACTATTGTGTGTTTGTGCTCCAAGCTTCTTCTTCTTCCTTGTGCCGTTCGCGTGCTTCCGCAGACATCTATCTCCAACATAATCCAACTCCTAAAACAATCAAGAGTTCACTCAAATGGGTTCTGAAGCATAGAAATGTTATGCATTTCTTGGATACACCGCACCATAGGAGCATTTCTAGATTCCGTTGATAGATCCATTGATGAACTAAATGATTTTGTTCAAGTGATTTAGAAATTAGAGCCTCTACGTGCAAAAACCCTATGCTACATTGCATGACCCTCTCTTTTGCAACTTGATTTTATGCATATTTTAAGGCCATCTAAGGGCCATGCATGAGGCACTGTTGTGAATCCCATGCACCTTAGGCACATAAACATTTATCATTGTACATGTGTTTTATTATATTCTAACATTCCCTAACCCACTAACTTAACTAAATTAGCTTTGTAAGAGTTGCTCCTTTGCTATAGGCACATCGAACGAGATGGAAGCTTCTTCATCGAAACAACTAGGAAAAGAGCCAAAGACACCAACCTACTAGAACAGAGTGCCAGTATAATTTTTGCTTATTGGTTGATCAACCGTAAATTGCTGCTACATGTTGTTATAGTAGATATATATACGTCTACCACCATGGTACCCCACAATACCTTTTTAGGGTGGTGTATCTTGTCTATGAATTTTAGGAGACTATTAAGAAATTAGAAATTGTAGCATTCTGGAATGATTTACAAATCAACGAGTTTCTAGTGCATGAATGATTTACAAATCAACGAGTTTCTAGTGCATGTGGATGCAGGGAGACGTGTGGAGTTTCTTTCCACACCGAAGTCATTGAAAAGCTACTAGGAACATCCAATGTTACCAATTTCTCAAGACAGAGACAAGTAAACACCATAAATAGAAGAGCTATAATTCCTAGTGTTTGATGTAGACATTACCATCACAAAACCAAAGATTTCTCCCTTCATAATATTTGAGAAATGAAGTGTACTGGTCTAAAATTGGGCCTTCGATTATTTCACATCTACTTTTTCATGATCCAAGCATATATGTACACAAGACCCATGAAAAGCATCAAAAATGCTTTTCTACATGCTTCAAAACATCCTACATACTATATGAACATGAATCAGATGATGTTCAATCAACTTCAAAGATGATGGAGCACTTTCTAGACTTTCAAATTTTTTGGAGAAGGTATGATGCACACCAACATTATCTATGAGTGCTTAAAATACAAAGGGCACCTCCTAGCAGCTATAGATAGAGCCTCCCTTGCACGAAGCATGGCACGCATCTATTTTCCACACCAAAGACCCTACATTGTTTAGGAGGTAAAAAGACGTTATGGAGGTATTACTTGATAACTTTGAGCCTTTGAGAGTAGAGAGACCAAAAACAATAGCCCAAAAGCTAAAGACATCCTCATTACAACAGTCAATCCAACTGATTGAGTTATTAGATTGTCTTAGTGCACGATGGGAGGAGGAGATGATTGAAGCTTTGTGAACCAAACTCCACAAGCACTATTGTAGCAGATGTCCATGCACAATAGGACTATTGCTACCAAAACAAAACCAACCCCTCCTAAGAGGCCTTCTAAGGTTGAAAGAAAGCAATGAAAATAGTAAGAAATGGAGAAGGAGATGAGTCCCACCTCTAAAATGCCTATAAGCTTCTCTTCTTCCTCATCTGACTCATCTGATTCACATATGTCATTATTGCCTAGGGCTATGCCTTCCAAAACAGTCTTAGAAACTCATGTAGACATAACTCAGACCCCATTTGAAGAGGCACACCTACCTATATCACCACCCACCATCGAAGCAAATCTAGACACTTCATCCACAGGCACCACATTATTGACATACCATCCCCATCTACACTTGTCCCCATGCGATCACCACATAAAAAGACAAATCATCCATATTCCATACTATCACACCTCCATCATCTTCAATAGATGACAATATGTAGATGATCTTGAAGCTCTTACATGAAAATGAAATGGACTGTGCAAAGACCAAAGTAAGAGAAGAGAAGGTTGAAGGAATGGCACAAGGCAGTTAGCGATGTTGCAATAAGACTTACAAGAAGATAGGATGCAGCATAGATAAATCATGGCACACTTATTTTCAACACAAGAGGATGTTGTAAGAGCAACCAACATGGTAAGAAATCTCACTACTAGAGAACCTTTGCTTGAAATGCAGCTTCAAATGAAGATATATGAAGTAGAGAAGAGTAGGAAAGACCAAGAGTATATGCTAGAGCACTTCCTAAACACTCAAGCACTAGCATTTGTGGAGAGAACACAAAAGATCTTCAAGGATACAACTTCAAAATTTTTCTTAGTACGTTCACAGCTAGAAGAGAAATTGTGCCTACAAAGAGAAGAGTTTCAAGATAAGGAGAAAGAAATAGAGAAATTGCTACAAGAGGCCATGGCACAAAATATCTCTTAATTGAAGGCAATAAGTGAAGAGCAAAGATGTTCTATGAAGTTACACAGAGATGAGATTGAGTATTTCTAGAACAAAGTGGATGATTTATAGAAAGCACAAGAACCTCAACCATCACCTATCTCCGTAGAAGACGTTGCAAGATCGCCACCACCACCACTATGAAGAGTGAGGCTAATGCATAGACATGAGATGGTCTTGGTAGAAACCTGTTGCAGACTAGCCTAAATAACTCTAAAAAACTTTATTAGACTCTTTGATCTCCCAACATATGCATTTATACCACTATTGTACTTTGGAACATGATTCTCAAAACAGATAACTTCTAACTACTTATCACCTTGAGAAAACCTTCTATTTATGGAAGGAGGCACCCAGAGTCTTACTTAGGGCTCTCATCCTAGTTTGGACTGACCTGAGACCTTTTTCACACATTCAATTGAAGTTTTTGTGAGCTATAACAAGTTACTTCATGAATTTAGAAGGACTTTACTGAGTGAAATTGCATAAGAAGTGAAGGGGTGATCCGACTTTTTTAGGAAGATGAAGATGCATGGACACAATCACATTGATCTATTCATAACTCAAAATATATAACTCCAATGACCATAACACTTTGTAGGTTTACTCAACAAGGTCCTATCTTCATGCTTCAATCAATATATTAGACAATAAATGCATATACAAGGTGCGATGACTTAGACAAGATGACACACCAAGCAATGTATTGTAGCAGTAAAGAGAGATCAATGTAGCTATGGAAATGTGACGTAAATGTATTTCTAAGTAAGAATGATACAATGAGAAGTTGGAGGACTTCATGAGCTTTGAGCTAATTACATGAACAATTCAAATGAGTGTGATGATCAACTCGCTTCCCATGACCAAAATTTTAGTGTATAAATATACTTTTTTAGAGATGATTGTTGGTTGGATCTACCTAAAAGTGATTCATACCTTTAGGCATTATTTTGAATGTGAATTTGAATATGGTCGTGGCATTTGGCTCCTAATATGTCCGCAAGATTCTCTATAAATCTCATCTTTACTCTTGACAAAAGTAATATATGATATTAATGTTAGAACTCAATCATGTAATGCACGTATATGCACAAGGTTTTCAACTCAATGCTCATGTGAAGTCCTATCCATAGGGTCAAGCACTTAGGCTTGCCATATGCACCAACAGCTCCCCTTCAAGGCTAAGATGCTTTATTCTTCAATCCTTTGAGATTCCTTGAAGTCTAGCCATAGTTTTGAATCCACTTAGCTTTACTCCATCCAAGGCTTTCCTCCTTGTAGGGGTCCTTGTGTGTGTATTTTTGTGGACACTTTGCATGATATGTAACATCTATATATTTGTACAGGTAACAATATTTGTGTTTATAGGCCTTTTGTGTGTGTAGCACCCCTAGTGTGAAGTTAGGATGGGAATTTTTGGAATAATGGTTTGGAAATAGGAAAAGTCAAACTTGTTGGTCAAATCAAAGTTTAACTTGGTCAAAATTGGATAATTATGGTCAAAATATGCATGTGAAGATTTTTGCATATTTTTGTAGTACTGGAGTAGAGCTTTCCAATCATACATAAAAGTCAAACGTCAATTTATGGTTAGAGATTCAAGAGTAGTTTGAAAAGCAATTTAAAATTATGAAAAGTGGCATAATCATACAAAACCACATCACTACGATCTAATGGCTTAAATCAATGGAATGTGGCTGTGTAAAATCACAATAGAATGTATTGAAAATTCAAATAGTTTCTTGCATGGATGTTTACGAGAAAATTAACTTTCCAGTTTTTTTTGTTTTTCTCATAGGCGTCATAAATAAAAAGGACCTTGGGGGCATATTGATTATCATCTCTTGGAGAGCTCTTTATGGTGGTTATCGTCTTTATAAACTTGGAAGTGATGATGGCATATTCTTCATCAATCTCAAGGTGTGCTACACATGGTTCTCTTGTAAGTGTATTTTCATATACTTATTTGGAGGAGAAATACAAGTTTAGTGGAGATTATTGATCTCAACCATTGGAGGATATGTTAATGTTCACAGAAAGCGACGCTATCTATTTGAACGTCCATGGAGGTCTTCTACCTGCAGCTAATATCATATCTATCTATAGGTAACTTCATGTATTGAAACATGTTGCAAAAGACGGAGCATTGTTCCTCTTCCATCTCATATGTGCTCACTCTGATATGTGCACATGTAGGCATGTGGAAATGGCTTTGCATATGTACGCATGCTTTCTACCAATTATTATTTACAAAAATTATTTATCATCGAAAATCTCTTTATGCCACAATTGATTTCATCATGTAAATGTATAAGATCTCAAAATACTCCCTCTGTTTTAAAAAAATATAATGCTCAGTGAAGCTTCCAGATGTTGAAGATTTTCTAATCTACTCAATATAAAATTGTGATAACACTTTCACTAGTTAACACGCTAAGGAATAGGATATATTTTTTATTTATATATTCATAACACAAGTCAAGAAATGAGCACTCTTTCTAAGAAATCCGTTGAACCTAAGAGGGCCTCATTTTGAAGAAAATGTATGGTTACAAGTTTTTTCATCATAAGAAATATAAAGTTCCTTACGGGAAAAGTAAAGACATACAATGAATTCAATAATAAATTATGCTACATGCTGGCAGGTATGATAATAATCCTACTTTTAATTTACAATGGCATTCAAATCGGCTTTGGCACTACAAGCAAAATCCGCCAAAGAGATGTGCCGAATCCTCAAAAGGAAACACAACAGAGAATCGATCCCCTTATTGCTAAACGCAAATGGCAATGTATGCAATACAGAAGAAGATAATTTTGGGATCATTGAAGGGCACTTCACGAGACTCCTGGGGACCTCAAACCCCCTCTCCCACCATAGAAGGGACTGTATGGCAGCCATATCTAGGGTTTCCCCCCACAGGATTCCACCCAACCTTCACTCTCTGCTTCATGCCTCTATCTCTGAAGCCGAAATCATTGAGGTCATTGATGCCCTCCCCTCAGGTAAAAGCCCGGGACCCGACGGGCTCACTAATGAGTTCTTTAAATCCTTCAAGTTGGTGGTTGCCACCCCTCTTCGTTTGGTTTGGCAAGAGGCACTCAAGTTTGGTGCGCTTCCTTCTTGTCTCAACAATGGCATCATCAAGTTAGTACACAAAAAAGGGGAAAAGAACAGAATAGAGAACTGGCATCCCATTACAATGCTCCAAACAGGATACAAGATCATCGCCAAAGTCATTGCCAACAGAATCTCTTGCCACTTGCGAGCGTGGTTAAGCGAGGACCAAAAAGGTTTCATCAAAGGCAGGTCTATTTTGGAAACCATTATAGATATCTGGGAAGGTCTTGAATTTGCAAATGAGTCTAAACAAGAAGTTGTTTTCCTCAAGATCGACTTTGATAAAGCCTACGACAGGCTAGAATGGGACTATATTCTACAGTCGCTACAAGATCTTGGATGTAGTCAGAAATTCACCAAGATGATCGCGACCCTTCTCGGAAACGCATCGACCCAAATTAACATTAATGGAAATCTTTCAAAGGTGATCAAACTTAGAAGATCTATCAGACAAGGGTGCCCATTGGCTCCCCTTCTCTTTGCCATTGCCACGGAAGGACTTAGCAGGCTGGTGGAGCATCAGGTGGAAGCTGGTAACATTAAAGGCCTTCGTCTGCCGCATGACCACAGTAAGATCACCATGAGACTTTTTGCCGATGATATGAACGCTTTTGTGCACAATGATAGTACCAGCCTTGAGACGTTCTGGAAGTGTCTTGCTACTTTTTGTGAAGCCTCTGGATCCATAATCAACCACTCTAAGACCGCCTTTAGAGCTATTGGTGGGTCACAACCCGACCTTCTCATTGATCATGGTTGTCAAATCATTCCGCAGGGCCAAATTTTTCGGCTTCTTGGGATTCCCTTGGGGTTTGGCGTCTCTATGGAACAGCGGTGGAACTGGGTGCTTGCCAAACTCGAAAACAAGCTTAACTATTGGAGAGGTATGCAAATCAATCTTGCTGGTCGTGCTATGGTTATCAACACGTTCCTCTTATCATCTACCATTTATTTCCTTTCTTGTTGGAGACCGAAAGAGCATGATCTGTCAAACTGGATAGTATTTGTAGAAACTTCCTTTGGACGGGCGACCACAATAGGAGAGGGGTGCCTAAAATCAAATGGTCCATCTGCACCAGCCATAGAGATAGTGGGGGACTTGGTATCTTGGACATTGGGTGCATGGCTAACAAACTGTCGGCCAAATGGATGATTAAGGCTTGGTGCAACAGGGAGGCCTCGTGGGCCAAGCTGATCTTCAGAAACAAGAATGAGTTGGCGCTCATGGGTTTCCCAAATTGGAAGAATCTTGACATCTTGACCTTGCTGTTTTCCCCGATCCCCGTCTTCCCGAAAGGCTCTAATCTGGTGTGCTCCCTTTGGAAGAGTTGGAATAAAGTCAAAAGCTTCACAAGAATAAGTGAAGACTGGAAGTGGGCTGCCGGTATCAGACAAAACGACTCTATCTGGTTTCCGATCCATGGCATCCGGAGTGTGGATTCTTGGAACATTCAAAATGCCAAGAAGCTATGGAACAAAGGCTTCAAAAAATGGAAACATCTCTGGAAACAAGACACCAACCGCTGGATCAACTTTGAGGATATTGACCCTAGCATCAACATTTCGCATGAAGAATGGAACACTTTGCAAAGCAGATGTCTCGCCTGGGACCGTCACAAAGTTCGCCTTCTCATGGGACACGACATGTCGAGCTCGCTAGGTCTCAAATGGCACAATGGGAATAGCCTATCAAAAATCCCGAACATCAAAGAAACGATCGACTATCAGGTTAACCTCAACAAAAAGTGGTGCCTGTCATGGACGCGGCTTCGGTGGGACATGAAGTTCATGGCTATCTGGCACCCCCTCATAGAAATCAAAAAGTCTGTCCTCTTATGGCAAATTCTTCATCATGGAATCTGGACCAACCTTAAGGCTAGCAAAATTTGTGGGATCCCTCCCTGGTGCAAACGCTGCCACCGGTCTATCGAAGATGTTTCACACATCTTCTTTACCTGCCCCAACTCCAACAGACTCTGGCAAGTGGTTGGAAAGAGAATTAGACTTCAAAAACGTCTCAGTTGGCAGCAAGCCCTGCTGGGGGAAGCGATCGGCTGCTCCGCGTCTCTCTGGAACGCCATCAGAGGGGAGGTCCTATGGAAAATCTGGCGGGAAAGATGTGCTTTCAACTTCGGTGACTCCCCCAAGGAGTGGTCAATTGAGAAATCGATGTTCCTCCTTGGCAAAAGGATTGTCAACTGTAAAAAATCCCCCCCCTTTAGGCATCATCAAGTACTCCTTTTGATCGATAATAAGCTTAAACCCAAGTGGGCCCCACATGAGGGTGATGAGAGGGTAATTAACCTTCTTTGTAATGTCATCTAAGCTCTGTAAAAGCTTCCCCTGCTTTGTGGGATTTGGGGGGTCCCGTGGGCACTAGTCTCCTTCTCTTGTTCTTTTCTTTATTTAATTCAAGTTCGGGAGAGTAGGCTATCGCCGAACTTCCTTTATATTAAAAAAAAAATCCGCTCCCGATATTGGAATCATAAACTCGTAATTATAAATAAACACATTGACCATATAAAAAGGCATATAAAGTAGCCAATAAAATATTTCATTGGTACCACAAACTATCATGATCTAAAATCTTCCTATTGGGCATCTCTTTGGGCTAGAAAAGCAATGGTGATCAACATGCTTGTTATTTTCTCCATCATGTGTTTCCTCACTTGTTGGAGACTGAATGACAGGGACTTGCTTAAGATGGAAAGAGGGTGCAAAAACTTTCTCGAGATGGGGGACCTTGATAAGAAAGAGATTCTTAAGATTAAGTGGGACATTTGTGCTAGCCTTTAGGAAGTGGGAGGATTGGATAGTCTTGATGTTTTGGCTTTAGCTAATGAATCCAGACCCAAGTCGATGATTCAGGCATGGACTAGCAAAGATGATTCTTGGTCAAAGCTTATCTTTAGCAATAACCAAACTTCTCATTTTTTGGTACCCCTAAATGGAACATCCTAGACCTCATCACACTATTTTTTTCCTCCATTTTAGTGATCTCAAAATGTTCTAGAGTCTTCTCTATGGAAACCTTGGAATCTTATTGTGCTATAAGAAGTGATTGCAATAGGATGCAAAGCATAAGATAGGATGATTCCATATGGTTCCGGATATTTAGGATCATAAAAGTCGACATTGAGAATGTTCAAAGAGCCAAGAAACTCTAGTGCACGGGATTTCATAATAAAAAACATCTATGAAACAATGTTGGAAGGTAATGGAACAAATAGGAGAACATTGACTCTAGCCTAAGCTTGGAATATGATGATATGTGCTTTTGCAAAGCCACATCCAAGCATAGGACGGGATGGAAGTTCACCTCTTGCTTGGTTGAGATGACCTATATCTGAAAGGACTGATGTGAAACAATGGCAACAAATTAGAACACATCCCAAGGTGTAATGGAAAACTAGAAATCCATCACAATCTCAAGTAGAAAATGGTGCACCTCTTGGCCATAAATTAGATGGGAATTAAAGTTCAAAGAGCTATGGCATGTGCTCACGAAATATCAGAAATTGATTCTTCTGTGTTGAAATCGCCATCATGGGATCTAGGCTAATGTTAGAGCCATTAAAATTTGCAATGCCCCACCATGGTGTAAATGATGCTTGAATGGGAGGAAGAACATTGAGCACCTCTTTTTCTTATGTCTGAAGAGCACCATAGTTATACAAAGTGTTCACAAAATCCTCAACCTAGATCACACAATCACGTGGAAGAAAGCTCTTCTAGGCAACACGATTGGTTGCTTGAGAGGCCATTTGGAAAATTTGGAAGGAAAGATGTGCGATTAAACTAGAATGATCCATAAAGAAGTCTTTGGACTACTTAGGCCAATGAAATAAGAACTATAATAGGACTCCTCCTTTTAAATAGCGGAGGGTGTTTGTATTTCAGGACAACAAAAGTGCAAATGGATCCCACAAGAAGGGGATGAATGGCTGGTCAGCTTGTACCTCTTTTTTTTTTCCAAAAGGAAGTTCGGCTTTCTACCTCTTTTTAACTCTCTTGTTATTTTTTCCTCTTTAAATTCAAGCTGCTTGTTGAAAAAAAAAAACAGTTGGTTCAAAAATATAGAGGCAATATAAAAAATACAGACTCCCTGGAATATATGTATATCTAAATACAACTTTGTGCAATGTACCAAAAGGAATGGGGAAGAAAGAACAGAACGAAGAAAAAAAAAATACGCCTAATTAGGCAATAGCAATGACTCGTAAATAAAATGATTTCGGACATGAGCAAATTCCGAAACAGTTTTTAACACCTAACACAATGAAGTAAGAGTACAGCTATGCATAGGTGCCTAGGATAGTTGTGACAAACCGATTAGTTCAGAGATAAAGGGCATTTATCAAGTACTCGGCATAGGATAGTTGTGCCTAGGATAGTTGTGCAACTCGATTCCCCCCATTTTATCCTTATCTAGCTACAAATTTATGTACATTCTTGTTTTCCACCCACTAGCTTATATCAACAAAGATAGATATATATTAACATTGAGATAAGAGTGTCTTGTTCTTCATTGTAACCTCTCTTTCAATGTAAAAATATGAAAACATGGAAGAGAATGATAATTACAATATCCCAAGTTTGTTCATGTGACAAATGATATTGTGCTAACTATAATAGGTATTCGGATCCATGCTTGATAGAGAGTGTGAGAGAACGAGAGCAAGAAAGAGAGTATGTGTGTGTGTAAATATTCTCCTAGGACTCTTGAAACTAGGAATGGAGACGATATGGGCTCTCCATATTTCTGATAATTCAAGTGATTTCAAACATTATCGAATGATCAACCGTGTGTTTTTCCAATGAATGTGCACCTATTTTCTCAAGGCGATGTATTATAATAATAAGAGTATTCAAATTAAAAAAGAGTTTTATCTAAGAACAAATCAAGCATTCATGGAAGAGATTGAGAAAGAGAGGATGGTATGAGTTATCATGAAACAACCTTCATAATATAAAAGACATGGAAGATGACTAAGATCAAGTAGCCCTCTATCTTAGCTATCCTTTGAATTGTTCAATGGTTAATTTAGTTATCCAATTATATATGTAAATTCCATTATTAGATCATGTGATTGATGATACTAAGCATTTCGTTATATTTATACTCAGTAATCATCAAGTGTTAAGCATCTTTCATATCCAAACACATTCATCAGGTATTCTCGATTGCATGCATGCATGAATTTCTTGTCAATGATGATTGCATATGAGAGATGGGATAGAGTGTCAAGAAGGCTAACGGATAGAACACAAAATGTGGGAAAGAAAGTTTTACATATGGAACTCGGACGAAGATCCAAAGCTCATGCAAGTCACTCATTGCATCATTAACAAGGATAAACCTACAATCGGTTCAATATACCATAACATGAAAATAAAATGAGCTTTGTCTTTGTTCTTCCGTGTCAATCTTCAAATAGAACATTACTTTATTAATATGATAGCATAATGTATAACAGATTATTTGTCTACTTAAATATATGAATTAATATGTGAAAACCAATGATTCTTGAACTAGTGATAAACCTTTCATGCAATCATTTTCAAGGATATTCTACGTGTTTGCATCCTTACTACGGAAACCCTAATTTTAACTTTAAATTTAATCTATAATATATGAGAAATGTTATATCAATCATATCATATGACTAGATGATCGAGCAGTTCTCTCTACAGTGATCTCTCAATGTATATGGATAACGTTGTCATGGTAGTCTCTCAATTCATTGCTCTATGTCTAGATGTAACTTCTAAAATCTATAGAGATAAATTTATATTATATTACCAACCCTACATCTCTCCACATAATCAATGTTATCGATTCAAATCATATTCTTAAATTTTTTTCTCTATTTTCATTTTTCAATCAATGAGCCAAATCTTTGATTTTACTGTAACTTGTCGAAAAGTCCTTGCAAACAACCACAAAGAGAGAGAGAGAGAGAGAGAGAGAGAGAGAGAGATGTGGGAAGCTTACAATATGTAAGGTGTAGGTACGGCAACTAACTTGTACATCTCTTCGTTTCATCCTCGTAGCATCTCAAGGTGGGACAAACTTAATGGAGCTCACTTACACAATGATTCATACCTATCTTATTGAATAGATTTATCATGAGAAGATGTAGGAGGTTCAATGAAGCTCTTGAATGAGAGGTTGTTGGCAATCAAGTAAACAGTCCAAGTGGTCTGACATGACAAGGGAGCTTAAGACAAATGCACCAAAGAGAGCAAGGGCAAAGAGAAGGTTAAGGAGGATTGAGCCGAGAAGGAAGCTGACATAGAATCTCCTTTCTTACCATATATGCATGTGTGTATGTGTGCAATGTTAGTGTGCTTCTCACTGACGTAGTTGTCATACCTCCCTCATGTCTCCTTGGATTGACAATTATGAGGTGGATCTCGTCACATCGATACTCACCATTGTGCTAGAGTAATACCAAATTTGGCACCATTGTTGGGAATTCGAGCTTTGAGGATGCCCATGTGATGGTAAGACATAGAGATGTGATGTGGGACTTGTAGGTAAACTCTTGTTTTTTTACTTCTTTTATCTCCCCTTCATCATCATCCCTATCCCACCTACTATTTCTCTACTTCCATTTCCACCTAAGCGAAAAATTCATCATTTTGGCACCACCCTCTCCCCCCACACTTCCACAGTGTCCCATTCCCCCTCCACCAACCTCACTAGCACATCCAAATATGTAAATAATATAATTGATAATATGATTCATGTGTCACACAATTGCGAGCGAATATCAATAGTTGGAAGAATGAAACACCATCCTCTTGAAATCATCGCAACACTTACAAACTGGAGTGACTATATTGGAGGAAGACAACCGTACCTTACGAGAACAATACGACACACTCGACCAAGCCCACAACAAACTAGATTCAAGAATGCAAAATGTGGATGAAGAGGCTATGACAAATATGCAACTCATGTTGAATTACCGAATGGAGTGAAATGCTAAGTTACAAAGGATTATGGGCTTACTTAGATAGCACATGCCAATGGCTTTGGAAGAGAACAAGCGTCTCCAATAACAAAATCAAGATAATTTGAAGGCAAGGATGGAAGGCACCCCATGAGCAACCATTAGCCAAACAAAGTTTCACGTGGTTCCTTCTAACAATATCCACATATTATTAGAGGAACATGTGAATTTCTTAGAATCATATGACAAGTTAAAGGCAAAACTAGATGAGCTAAAGAAGCAACAAACCACAACTAGCACCAAGATGCCAAAAGCCTTCCCTCTACCACCAAACACGAGATTGAAAGCCTTTGAAAAAAGATTGAAGAACTACAAGTCAAACTGTTACACTATGAACGACCACCATCCCCACTAGTGGAATCTTCAGGAAAAGATTGAAGAACTATAAGTCAAACTGTTACACTATGAATGACCACCATCCCCACTAGTGGAACCTGAACCAAAAGAGTTCATAGAGATCTCGATGGAGGAAACATTTGAGGACACTTACGAGCCACAACTAGTGCCAAGCGACAAAGTAACTGAAGAAGGACAAGATACCTACGAGATGCTCATATCCCAATGATTAAAGCAAGTAGAAGCGATTGGGCAAACACATGATAACCGGGTCACAATACAAATTCAGTCCCTGTTAAACCTCGAAGAAACTGTACTCGAATTAGAATACTTCCAGAACTTGCCTCACACAAGACTAATCACCACTTTCGAGATGCAATAAATGCCATATTCGTGCTCTTGGCAGACTATAACGTGGAAATCAAACCAATAATCGAACAAGAACTGACCTTTGTGACACAATTCTAACCTATCTTAAGAAACTATCTTTCAATCGACTTGGCAAGCAAATTTGTTGGAGACGTACTCGAAGATGCTTAGGACATGGTCAAATGCACCCCTACACGTCAAATACAATCCATGCTACTGTCCAATACATCATTGATGCCCATGGTTTAAGATTGTTATTAAAGTATGCAATAGCAAAGGATATTCTGATTGGCTCAATTACCCATATCTCGCTCCACCAAGAGGATCACCTACATTAGCTTATATGCTATCAGTAATCAAACATTAGTCACAAAGGCTCCAAAATTTACCCGATGTGGTTGCAAAAATGTGGGAAGTTATTTGAGCTTATGACCATCATCTTCAAAACATTCAAAAATGCCAAAGCCCCATATATCTCGGCTCCAAGCTTCAATGAAGGAAACTTCGACCTAGTCTATGGTCTGAACAAGACACCATCTGTCAACACCATCTATTCATGGCATGCACGAATAAAATGCATGCTTGCTCGCTACAAGCAGACATTTGAAGAAATATTGTCGACAAGTCTTTGGAAATATCACTCATAAATATTCATTCGAAGACCGATGCATCTGTTACATCTATTCGCGGTGGAACAAGCCCTACATGCGGAACAATTACATATGCCACATTCGAACGTGCTAGATCTTGTAGATTGGGATAACTTGATGACATGTTTAGCATGCGACCTTCACCTCAAAGAACACGATTTAGCTGCAGATATGGTATTATATAAAGATGACCAACCTTCAAGAGGGAAATACCAACAAGCAACACAGGGGCTAGGAAAGCTCCAAGGATTCTATAGAAAATAGAAAGGGTCGAAGTAAGCTACGGCTTATAAATGGTGATATGAAGCGATAACGGTCAATCAATTTACATTCTGTTGACTTTCTTTGTTTTGTTTGATTCGATATCACATCCTTCACAACAAGGAGGGTTTGTCAAAGACAACAAATGAAAAAAAAGAGGGGTGTTGATAGTCAAGTAAGTGGTCAAGGTGGTTTGACACGACAAGCTTGCTTAAGAGAAAGAAGCGAAAGGGAGCAAGGGCAAAGAGAAGGTCAAGGAGGATTAAGGTGAGAAGGAAGCCGATGCAAATCAAGCGAATAGGCCAAATGTTCAATTTTCAAATCAAACATATGTCAACAATGATTTTTATCACTATACTACAATGTAAAATCCATTTTTGATCATCCAAACTCCATTTTGTCTAAGCCGAAGTCATCGAGCTTAATGAGTAGTAGATCTACCTACATGCTAATTTTCATAATTTTCAAAGCTCATTTGGACCCCAAATTAACTTAAGAATCTAACTTTTAACTAAGCTAGACACTAGGCGTGAACAAGGAGATTAAAACAAAATAAGAAGATTATAAACGTTCTTTTTGATGAATTGAAGGCTTCATTGCTCCATCTCCTTGTCTTTCTGTATATACATGTGCATGTGTATGGGTGCATTTAGTGTGCTTCTCACTCACGCACTTGTGTATTTACTTGCTCATGGTCATCATACCTCCCTCATGTCTCCTCATATTGATAGGATCTCCTCACATTGATACTCATCATTGTGCTAGAGTGACAAAGACTCTAGAAATAATATGAATACCAAGAAATTTTATCACTTTCAAGAACAAAATGGCATTTCACCACTTGTTATTGACTTTTAAAAGAGCCTCGAATTAATATAATGCCACACTCTTGGAAACTTCTTTCATATTTACTTCATACATTTAAGGATTCTTTTCGAAAAAATAATTGATACCATTAACAAGGAAATAAGGACTAAAAGTCCATAACCATTTTCTTCAATAATTGGGGAATACTTTGACGTCATGCGAGCTCATGTGTTAGTAATAGTGTTATCTTTTTATCTAAGTGAATACTTAATAAATAATTTACTTAATACTTATCATGCAAACGAATATAAAAGCATGTATACGTATGTAAACAGATACCTATGTACTTAACATGTCAATTCATGCATAGCTTTACATGAGCAATCGTACATGTGAATATGTGTGAATATGTACGTACCTACATACATATGCACACATGTATATACCTGCATCTACAAATGCAGATATGTAAAACATGTCAAAATGTGATCATGTATATATGCATGTCGAGGTATTAATACATGCATGTATATGGACATATGTCTTATTATTAGTGATTGTTTACGCAAATTAATTATTATTAGAATGTCTGTCGGTCAGAGCTAGTTTCATCATGCAAATGTATAGGATCTAAAAATACTCCCTTTTTTCTAGGTAACTATAAGGTTGAATATGAGTAATGCTTCGTGAAGCTTCTAGATGTTTAAGATTTCTCTAGTAGACTTACTATATAATATCATAATATACTCAGTGGTTAACGTTCTAAGCAGTAGGATACGATTTGACAAACGTATTCATAATTAAAATCAAGAATTAAAAACTCATTCCAGGAACTTCATTGAACCTAGCTGGGCCTCATTTTGACAAAAACATTTGTTTATATGCCTTTTCATCATGAAAGATATAAAGTTTCTTCATAGCCAAGTAGAGACGAATTATGAATCCATTAATAAATTATGCTACACGCACGGCATTGTGATAACGGTCCTGCTTTTAATATAAAATTGCATTCAACCAAGCTTTGACAGTACAAGCACAATCCACTCGTGATTCTGGTATCAACACGTTCTTATAAATAAACTCATTGGGCATAATAAAAGGCATGTAAAGTACTCGTTAAAATAGATCTTTAGTACCGATACTATTTACATGGAATAAAATTTGCCTGAATTTCTCCATCATTTTCATTGGCTGTTGAAAATACTTAGGCAGCAACTCCACTAAGGCTCTGTAACTGAATACTAAGGTACAAAATGAAGAGAACAATCTTATCAATTGAAACTGACCACATAGTATTAATTAAAATCACATCGAAAATCTTGTGAAAGGACAAGCTAATACACGTGCATGAGAGTAATTTTAACCACTTGAGTGTGCGCTTTACAAAAGAACATAAATAGAAACTAATACACGTGTGTGTATGTGTGTGTGAGCGTGTGTGTGAGTGTGGGGGAAGGGAGGGGGCGATGAGATCCGATACTGCAATGCTACTTCAAATACATATCCTACCGCAGCTTGTAGTAAATGTCAAACGGCGCATTTGTATTGACTCTCAAAAGAAAAAACTGAAAATATGATCTTATCAATTTTCAGAACAGTTTCAATACCGAACACAATGAAATAGGAATATGAATGTACAGGGGTTGCCTGAAGGTGGCTATGCCAATACAATTAGATCAATTTTCAGAACAGTTTCCAATACCTAACACGATGAAATAAGTATACGAATGTACAGGGGTGCCTGAAGGTGACTGTACCAATACAATTAGTTCAAAGATATAGAGCACATATAAAATATTGAACTCTCCTGAGGTATCTGTATGTCTAAATACAAGCTTATCTGCAATGCACCAAAAGGCATGAGGAAGAAAGAACATAAAAAACAAAAACTTACACCTAATTAACAGTAATGACTTATAAATGGACTGGTTTCTGAGAAGTGTTAGATTGGATATATGGCATAATATACTTCGGAAACAGTTTGTAACACCTAACAGAATGAAATAGGAATACGCATATACACGGTTGCCTGCACGTAGCGTGCCAATACGATTGGTTCAGAGACAAAGACATTTATAAAATACTCAATCCCCCCGGTGTTATCTACATTTAAGTACAAATCCATGTGCATTTCATCAGAAGGAACAGGAAAGAAAGAAAACGAGAGAAAGAGAAACAGAATACACCTAATTAGAAAATGTACCATAGATATAAGTCAAGATGGATCTCACTGGAGATCACACATTCGATAATCTTGATACCAAATGACTTGATCCATAATCAAATCCTGCAAATAGATTCATCTGCACCTCACATTTGATGAATAACCAAGGAAGGTAATTCAAACTTGTGCACGCCAGGAGATGGCATTTGGTGGGATGGGTGAAGCATGGTCCACATAATTTGCACGTCTTCATAACCACAAGATTGTACATGATAGTACAGCTTTGAGAAGTTTCCATCTGCCCAGCATAATGAGTGACAAAACAAAGCATCATTTCTATATCAAAGCTACTATCTGCCCTAAAACACCACAGCCAAACCATCCTCGCATCACGAAGAGAATATGTAACCTCTCGCAGTTTTTATCACTGGCACCGCAAGTTATAACGCTCTATAACAGTTTCTAAAAATAAAGAAAAACGGCATATTTTAGAGCACAGATGCGTTCTCCTGGAAATCTGGTCTTCGAAGATAGGATTATTCGAAAACTAGGATGAGGGGAAGGTATCGAAGAGAAAAGCGATGGAAATTAAAACGCTAATAACTTCACCTCTCAACGAAAAAGCAATGTAGATGGAAGGAATGATGCGCCAAGCTTAGGATTAGACTGTGCTACCTCCGAAAATCTATTAGCAGAAGCCTGTATCCCAAAGGCCTTGGATGGAGCCAATGTAGGTCACATGGAGCAGATCGCAAGCATGAAATCAGCGTCGTTATATTCATAGAAGTGTTCGAGAATCACGGTATACATACAAACATGAGGTGAAACTCAGCAGGTATCTGGTACAGATCTTCACGAGCGCAATGCAAGGAAACACCAAGACATAAACGGATTCACGATTCACCTCAACAGATAAAAAATGCATTATTGTAGGACGGAAGAATATTATCGTGATGGAGTAGCTTACCGCATTGCGGGCGGCGACTACGCAGGCGTTGGAGGAGCGGAGTGGATGTCCAAGCACGACGGAGGGGCTGGACTATGAAGCGTCGAAGCCAAGCCATGACTGAGGATGAAGATACAAAAAAAAAGGGAAAAAAAAATCTACACGGCAAGAGGACGATTATGAACAGGCTGAGACTTGAGAGTGAATGAGCGTGGAAGTCAGACAGCGATAGGAGAGCAGAAAGGAGGCGAGGCAGTTAGCAGAAGCACGAAGAAACGGAGCGAAGATCGAAAAGAGGGAAAGAGAGGGTCGAGGGTTACCCTGAAGGTCTGGAGCTACGAGATCATATCTTCAGGTTCACAGCAGGGGCGGAACGAGAAAATTAATAAATAAATCGGGAAGCACTTTTGCAAGGTCACTTTCCACGTCTGCGACCACGTTAGGCCTCAACGTTTCAGCTTGCGCCACGTAGACTTTCAATCCTGAAAGCGCATCACTTCTAGGGTGAGGGAAGGGGTTGAATCCTCAGCTACTTCTGTTTAAGCCCGCATAGTCAAGTGGTTTGACGCTTTTGAGTCTTTGGGAGTAAGTCCTGAGCTCAAGTCTTGGTTGGGCCTTAAGAGGTTGGGTGTGTGAGTATGTTTTCAATTCATTGTACTCTCAGAAAAAAAATAATCTTTTTCCACTGTCGTGTGAATGTGTTTTCAATTCATTGTACTCTCAAAAAAAAAAAAATCTTTCCCCACTACCGATGACACCCCCTTACTTGATGGGTAGGATGAAACAAAGGCTTTTGGGCCTGTTGACTTCGGCCTTTGGGCTTTTTTCGATGCGGCATTCACACTGTGTGGACTATGTCCCTAACTTTTGGGCTCATCAAAATAAAGTACCTGTATTGAGTTTTAAGGTCGTCCCTTCTCAAGCTCTATCTTAGTGGGCCTTCGAGCTCGTAATCTTGGCCCTACTAGGTTTCTAACCCCTATTTTGTGAGTGGGGGGGGGGGGGTCCATGGATACTAAGCCCAGATTCATTTGTATTTTCAAACAATTCAAGCTAATCTGAGGAGATTAGGCCTAAAGCTAAAATTCCTTGAAAAAAGAAAAGCAAAATTGTGGTATTGTCCATTGAGTCTTGGAACCCTCCTCCGTGATGGATGATATGGTTGGACAAAGTACATCTCCTTCTATCCTTCTCATAATATCTTAAATATGTGATTGTTAGATAACTTGAGCAAGCTCGTAGAGAGATGAAGAGGGAGACAAAGAAAGAGAGAGGTCATGGGAGATGCGTGAGATCAAAATTTGATTAAGAATTGTACATGCATAGAAAGATGTTCTCACTTCTAAACCTCAAGAAAGTCGCTTTCATCACCATATTGAGAGAGAAAGAGAAATGTACACCTTGAATTTGATGAATGAAGAATTTTACAACACAACCGCCATCTTTCCTTAACTTTATCTACATGCAAGACTTGAATCCACTTAGAATTTGGATTTTAGCTCAATAGTTAACATCACCCTTTAGAGGCTTGTCTCCATCTTTGTGGGACATTCACCTTTATTCTTTCTCTTTTGATGGCTTTATCCATCTCACTTGTCCTTACCCTCTATAAGTTCCCCATGATGTTCCCTGATGTCAATTAAACATGCAGTAGAATATCATGCCAAAAACATGACTTCAATGTGTGAACACTGAGGATGATGGTTGGCTGGTTGAAAAGACTATTCTTCTTCCAATAACAAAAGGACTCATATATCGCCTCTTCATGGGTATTAGTATAGAGGAAAGGAGCTTTCATGGTATTCAGTATGAGGCCACTAAGAAAAGGTCTACTTTTGAGACTGTTGCTCCTCTGTCTTTGTAATGATATTGGTTTCATGAAGAATGAGAGGGTGCCCCAATTATCACATAGACCAAATATTTCAATGTGAGTAATTACATATTGGCAAAAAGGAAAAAAAGACCATGCAATCAATGCCATAAGTGTAAGAGCCAAGAAGACCATCCCAAAATCACAAGAGCCTGAATTCTTTCACTTTTATGATACTCCAATGTAGAAATAGAAAAAAGTACAGGTGTCTCATGTATAGCTCCTTTAGAACCATCATCATAGCCTTGTCTTTCAAAACTAACTTGAACTATTCTAGCACATGGGTATCATCATAGTTTCTATTGCCATACATGGACAATGAACCTAGACTGTTCAATTCATGTTCTTGTGTCTTGATCCTCATTCAATCATTACACCAAAAAGTGTCTTCCTTTTCATTTCGTCCATGTAGATAGTAAGCTAAAAGTTCCACTTTGGCACTACAACAAGTGAAACTCTACAATCAATGCGATAATATATAGACTTCATTTCATGTCCATATCCTTCATCCACACTTTTGCAATTTTGCAATCATTCATACATGATCAGGCTTTTGAAAATGAACAATCCAAACTATTTCAATAATGTTAGACTCAAGAAATGACTCAATAATGTTAGACTCAAGAAACTAATCCTAAATCATGGCTTTTGGGGCAAGTGGTTACATAGTCGGTATCATGCTCATAGTCGGTAGGTCATTCAAAGGGTCAAATGAGAGGGTATATGAGTTCAAGGCACACAAATAACATGTTTTATCTTTTATTAATTAAGAAACATTTTATAGTGTATACATTTCCCATTAACAAAGTTAATTTTATTGTGTCTCTCCAAGTAATACAAAGCCTATAGATGATGGAATGAAACTAAAACTTATAAAAATGGAAACAAAATAAGTAAAATAAGGAAAAGTTTTAGAAGAAAACTATATTTTATTATTTGATATCACACATAAAATGTTTTTAAGGATGATAAAATTTTCTAATTCTTATTCCTCAAATACTGCCACTAGACATTTTATAGAAAAGTAATAATGTGAAAGTCATTCTTGTGGGAAAGTATTAATGTATCATATTTTTCATTTTCGAGATTCAGTTTTGTTGTAGCCTTTCAATTATGCTCTCTTTTCAACAAAAGAATGTGAGGATGCTGCTACATAATGTGAACATACATACATGCATGTTGTTAAATTTGTCACCTTCATTGTCAAAATAAGTATTGGAGCATACATGTCACAAAGTGCATTGCTAAGAGCTTTTGCGGATAAACATCCATACCATAACCATACCATAGCCATAAACATAACATCCATACCATAACCATACCATAGCCATGCACCTATTGTCAAGGGAACACTAAATTGTGTCCTTTGAGTAGACTAGACAAGGTCTCAGAAATTTACTTCTGATTACAAGACCACTCACATAGGGGAAATAATACAAAAATATTGGACTATTACAACAAGTCCCACAAACAAGGATTGATAGGTATGGATAACTGGACTAGATGGAATACAAGAAATCCCACAACCTAGGATTGTAGCTGAGTTACAAGAACTCCCTTGATGGAGATGAACTAAATACAAGGAATAACTTGAAAAGATCTCACACTACGAGGTTACAAGAGGACAAGACTAGATGTCGAAGAACTAGACTAATCAAGACTAGAACAAGGAACAAGATAAGAAATGGAACTAGAACTTCAAAAGTACTTGCTTGGTGATAACGAATCCTTGAGCTCCCAAGACTGGCATTGGCAAGACTGAGGATGTATGCGGCCAATCCCTCCTTATATAGGTGTTCAAGGGCAATGGTCAAGAGTTGTTATGAGTTGATGATGTCATCAACTCAAAATAAGACCTGCAAGTGTCAGAATTAGGCAAATAGATAGAAAATCTTAGGGTTTTGGCATGTTTCGGATGTGATGATAGGACTAGTTTCTCCAAATTCTTAAGAAAACATGAGAATATAGAAACTCACATGGAGTCTAAGGTTTAGGATTGTTTTCTTGATTGTGTCCATGACATCATCTCCCCTTCAAGTGACGAGTTCCATGAGAAGTAGCCATGTTCTCTAGCTTGGGTTTCATTGGATTCTTCCTATGGAATTCACGAACCTTGATTGTTGCTCTTTGAAGATTTTTTTACAGGTTCCCAAGTATGATCACTGACTTCATACCCTTCCCAATGAATAAGGTATTCCAATCTTCCTCGAGAGATTCTTGATATTTAAGACATACTCAACCTCGAATTCTTGATAATCGTCAATCTTGATAGGTGGTGAAGGACTAGGTCTCTCTTGAGCTTCCTTGGGTTCTTCACAAGATAGATCCTTTGGCATTCTAGTGGTACATTTTGGTGTTTCCAAGATCTTGGATGGAGAGACTTGAGTAAGCATACTTGCTCGAGTGAACATGAACTTCTCCTTCTCCTTTATCTTCTTGTTACCTTCATAACATGTGTACTCCATATTATTTGAAATGACTTCTTTGGCTTCAAATATTCTTGAAGAAGAATGCCTTGATTACTCAATCCTTTATGGTAGATTGAATCTCCTTGCATAGATAATCCATGGTGCCTGGTCTTAATGATAGAAGTCTTGCCAAAATGTCAAGAAAGCACTAGATTGTGCCATTTGATTATACTGGACAAGGTTTCTAAAATATACTTCAGATTACAAGGTCACCCACATAGGGGAAATAATACAAGAATACCAAACTAGATGAGATTTTGGAATTATACTTCTAATTACAAGATCACTCATGATGGGAAAATAATACAAGAATATGTAAGTAATACAAAAAGTCCCACAACCCAAGACTAATAGGTATGGATAACTATACTAGATAGAATACAAGAGATCCCACAAGTTGAGACCTTAGGTATTAAACATGATATTTGAATTACAAGAACTCCCTTGAGGATGATAAATTGGAGCACAATGCACAATACTGAATGTATTACCAAGTGAATGTACAAAGATAAGTGACATGTTAGGGTTATAGGAAAATATACAAGCCGAGGGAAAAAACCTCCTAAAGAGGGAAAAGAGTGCCCTGATAGTCCTAAGTGTGTTCACACACATCAATACCAAAATATATCAACAAATGCCCCTGAGAGTGAAGTGGTGAACAAGGAGCTGGCATTCATGTATAAGGAAGTGCCAAGCTATGTGGAAAGAGATTAATCCACAAAACGAAGTAAGTCCAAAACTTTGCAGAAAGCTTCAAACTTCTCTTGAGGTAGAGCCTTTGTGAAAAGAACTACAATGTTATCCTATGTGGGCCCATATGCCACATTGATCTCTCCAATAGATAACCTCTCCCTGACACAATCATAATGCACCTCAATTTGATTTGTGTGAGCATGGAACACAAGGTTTCTTGCAACTGCCAATGTGCTCTCACTGGCAGTGAAGATGCTTGTGGCAAAAGAGTGACCAACACACAAATTAGCCTAAATTCACCTAAGCCACACTCTCACTCTAGCATAATGGCAAGTACCAACGTGAGGAGATCCACCTCATAATTGTCAATCCGTGGAGACGTGAGGACTAGTATGAAGACTATGAGCAAGTGATGGCACAAGTGTGTGAGTGACAAGCACACAAACATGCACACAAACATGCACACACATACACACACACGCACTCAAGGCATGAACAAGGAGAGGAACAATTGATTTCTTTTCATTAGAAAAAAAGTCTCTTACACAAGCTCAAATCACTAACAATCTAACCTCTTTATAGTTTTTTTTACTAGCTTTGGCCCTGTTCAGACCTAGTGTCCAGCCTAGTTGAAAATTAGGTTCTAGAGCTTATTTGAGGGCTCAAATGGAATCTAAAAATTATGAAAATTGGTACGTAGCTAATTCTAATATTCCTCAAGCTTAAGGATTCCTCGACTTGAACAAAATCGAGTCTATTCTACCAAAAATGGGATTTACAATGTTTGTGTAGTGATGAAAATCACTTGAGTTGGAAATAGTTTATGGAAATAGTTGGAAATGATTAGGCCTTGTTGCCGAATTGTGCATGACTTCTCCTTTGTGCTTGTATGCCAACACTCCCCCTCTCTAGATTCTATCGCCCCTAATAGACCTCTATTCGGTAGGGTGGTCAATATAGTACTGGAGGACATTAATGGCCACCTTGTGTTTGCCTAGCCATAACCTTCATGCCAAATCAGCTTGCAATGCATCCCAATTGATGGCACCTAGGATATCTGGTTGCGGTGTCATGTAGTACTTTGAGTACATGGCTTGTTCGCATGCAAATAGATGGAGCAGGTGTGTGGGGTTAGGTGTGAACACCTTCGAGTGATATTCCCAAAATCCTGTTTTGAACATGTCTTCGAATGTCTATTTATAACATGCGCGGAGGTACTTGATTCATGCATGCCTCGAGTAGAGTAGCATAGTCTTCAAGTATAATTTTGATGCTTTCAGGGTCACGACTTGAAATTTTGATGGATTGATGGGTGCCCCGGGTGTGTTTTCGATGGATGCCTCTAAGTTCTCTTGGTTTTGGAGTTGCAGACGTCGATTTTCCTCATGAGCCCCTACAAGGTGTCGTTTTAGTAGCGCCATATTATGTTGGAGTTTTGCATCGCATCCCATCTGTGTTCGTAAATGGCTTTCCACACCCTTGGATCGCTTCTTGATCTACATTCTATAATTGTGTGTCCAACATGCTATGAGCCTCCTGTAAGGTATGAAACTGTGTTTGGAGACTGGTGTTATCCTCTTCTAGTGTAGCGAGATGATGTTGTAGTGCTTCAGAGTGCTCTTGCAATCGTTGGTTATGTTCCTGTGGCTGATTGTATTCTATCCTTAATCATGACATACATGCAAACATGGTGTCAAATGCATTACCTATAGATGAAGGTGTAGTTTGTACAGTGGAGAATGCAAGGGAAGGGAATTGGGGAATGGGAAGTGTGGATGTTGTTACATAAGAACAAGCTCTAAAGTATTATTTTGTAGGCTTATGAAGTTTATTATTTGTCATAAATAACATGTGGAGGCGCTCACATCTCCAAATTTAGAGTAAAAGTAGATAAAAGTAAGAAAGAAAGGAGAGGTGTCTATTTTTAGACAAGGAAGGTGCTTCTGTTGATAGCCTCTCAATAAAAGGAGAGGTTCTCTTAGTGTAGGTGTCCAAATTGAGTGATTCTTGTTGCTTTGCGAAGCTTAAAACTTGCACTATATAAGTAGATCAGCTTTTGTAAACATTTCAATTAGAAAACTCCAGGGAAGTAGGCGTTTTTGCAGATCTTCTTTCTTGTGTCTATCCGGTGTTTCATCACAGACATACCTCTCTTCAAACTTTCATATCTCAGTTGTTATGAGATCTTTTTGAGTGATTTCACTTGGAGGAGTTTCCTTAGCTCTCATACTTTCTATCTATATCAAAATCTTCCATAGATCTTTGAGTTTCCTTGCTGTTGTATATCAGTTTTCAATTCAGATAGTTAGTCATACCTTGCTGTTGCAGGCTTTCTCATGCCTTGACTTCAAGTTGTTTGTTCGGGAGCTATACTCCACCTTTTTTTTACTTTTTTGTTTCTAAAGCATGCTATTCAGAGTCTACTTTCAGGCTATATGATTAGTTTTGACAAACCATGCTCAAAAAGGTTCTGGTGGTTGTTTTGCTATAGTGACCTATTTCTATTTTCTTGAAAGTTTGGAGGAAAGTTTGTTTTTGAAGTTTGGAAATATTTGTTTGATCTTTTGAAGATCTTGGGAGGTCTCATCATGTTTCGTTGTGTACTTTGATGTTTACAAGTTTGTAAACACAACATTGTGGTATCAAAGCTTTTGTTTTTTTTTATCAAATCTTTCATACAACTTATTGAATTATCTTCTTTGTTTACAACAATTTAACATGGCAGATTTGAGTGCATCAATTGAGAAGTTATCAGATGGGAGAAATTATCCCATGTGGCAATTTAGAATGGAGTCTTATCTCATGTCTACAGGTCTTTGGGGATTGATAACATGTACAAAAGTGAAGCCGATATTACCAGAAGCTCCTACACATGCAGATCGAGCAAGAGAGCAAGAATGGATCGAAAGAGATAGAAGAGTTCTGTTTATTATATCACAAACAGTTTCGAATACTATGCTTGGGCATATAAGAGGTTTGAATACTAGTAGAGAGGCTTGTGAGTCTCTAGAAAGGCTATTTGCAACTACCAACAGAGCAAGGCAAACACAACTTATTGGTGAGTTGACAAGAGTAAAAAAGAAGCCACGACAATCAATTAATAATTATGTTCAGTGTTTGACATGTTCAAGAAGTTTAAATCATTGGTTGAAAAGCAAACACGTCGAAGCATAAGAAGGTTGAGATCAAATGGAGGAAGTGAATATTTTTCTAATCAATTTCTTGCATCTTTGGAGGAAGAAGGAATTAAAAAGGAGACTACAAACAGATACACACCTCAACAAAATGGTGTGGCCGAAAGAAGAAATAGGTCTATCTTGGAGATGGGTAAGTGCATGTTAAATGAAAAGGACTTACCACTTATTTTTTGGGTTGAAGCATGCAATATGGGAGTTTATGTGATGAACAGGTTACCACCTACTCAAAGTCATGTACAGAAAGCACCTTATGAATTTTTTTATGGATCAAAACCAGATATTGCTAATTGTAGAATTTTTGGAAGCACATGTTTTGTTCATGTTCCACAACAATTAAGGTCAAAGTTGGATCCAAGGTCACAAAAAATGGTTTTCATTGGTATGGCAGAAGGGCAACCAGGATATAGATGTGTAAACCCAGATACGGGAGAGGTAATTGTTTCAAGAGATGTTACTTTTCATGAAGATAAATCTTGGTATAAACATGAAGTGCAGGTAGATGAAGAAGAAACTACAAGAAGTCACAAAGAAGAGCCGAGTTCTCCAAGCTCATGAGAAAGTCAAATTACACATGAAGAGATAACTCGCCCTAATCAAAAGTTGAAGAAAATTCTCGATTTGATTTCAAAGGAAATTGAATCACAGGAAGAAGAAAGTGAAGGTTCTACATCAAGAAGAACTCAAACTCGAAGGCAAGAAAAGCATGGTAGGACAAGAAGCCAATCAAGGTATCCAGTAAGAGAAGGAAGGCAACCACAAAGATTTTCTCATGAAGCTTATAGGGCAAAACTTCTTGAGGAGCAGGAACCAACAACTTTTAAAGAAGCATCAAAGGAAAAGAAATGGGTTAAAGAAATGGATGAAGAAATGACAGCTTTGTATGAGAACAATACATGGAGTTTAGTTCCAAGGCAACCTAACATGAAGGTAATCGGTAACAAATGGGTGTACAGGATAAAGAGAAACAGTGATGGTTCAATAAGTAGATATAAAGCAAGGCTTGTTTGTAAGGGTTATGCACAGAGTTATGGCATCGATCATGAGGATACATTTTCTCCTGTTGCCAAGATATCAACAATAAGGACATTAATAAGTGTTGCTGCAAGCAAGGTATGGAACCTTTATCAATTAGATATAAAAAATGCATTTCTCAATGGTGATTTAAAAGAAGATGTGTACATGGAGCAACCAGCAAGTTATGAAGATCCCAAGAAGCCTACGCATGTATGTAAACTCTTGAAAGCATTGTATGGTCTTAAGCAGGCTCCAAGGGCTTGGAATTTTAGATTGGTAAAGTTTCTTGAAAAGCAGGGATACATGTGTTCAAATGCAGATACTTCTTTGTATGTTAAGGTTGAAGGATCATTGATTGTTTATATCTCAATTTATGTGGATGACTTGATAATAACAGGAAACAATGAAGGTGAGATAGCCAGGATCAAAGCATAGCTTGGATCTAAATTTAAAATTTTAGATTTAGGAGAATTGACGTACATTCTTGGAATCGAAGTTATGAAGAAGGACGATGGTGTATATCTTCTACAAAGGAAGTATATTTTAGATTTGTTAAAGAAACATGGCATGGAAGTTTGCTCTATAGGCTTAATAGGCGAGGTGGCATCTACAGTTTCTGTTCGACGAGGTGATGATGGGGGTGTTTGTGGTAGTGGCTCTATTAACTCTTCATTGGTGGCTGTTGGTTCATGGCTTGGAGTTTCGACTACTTGGGAGGTTGTCTCAATTGGTTCAGATATGATAGTAGGTTCTTCCATAGTGGTAATGGGAATTTGAATGTTTTTGCCTGATCGTGGTCTTGTTTGGAATATTCTTGGATCATATTTAACAGGAGGCCTCTATATTGATGATCGGACCACTTCCACTACACCATAGGTTTCTGCCATCGATAGGAGAGATTCGTTGTACAGTGGCATCGTGGTGAGAATTCCGGAGTCATCACAAATTCGCGTGTCTGGACACAGGGAATTGAGCCCTCATGCGCTTGGATTGATGTGTGGAAATTTTGTGTCTTTTAAACATTTGTAGTTGTGACCAAGTTAAAGCGCGTTCAATAATTACATCGTATGCTAAGCACTTGTAGATGATGTGCGTGATTGCACAACAACCATTCACCACTAGCTTCCTAGATGACCTTTTATTTGCTCCATACAGCTGCTCCATAATCCATATAGGAAGCTTAATCGTTAGTGCATCTGTCTCTACCAAGTAAAGAGTGAACCAGATCTATTTGTGGGGTTGAGTGAATCGATCTTGACCGGGAAATGCAAAATGTTGCATGCACATACGAAGAGGGATGGACACATTTGGTGTGAGTGCCTCCATATCTTTTAGCTTTTGTAGTTTCCAATTCTTCACGTTAGTGGGTATTAAAGCATCCTTCTCAGAGGGCACATATGTGCCGTGCATGCTCAAAGCAGAGCTCACCAATTCCAAGGTAAGTTCAAACTTTTTCAACTCATTGTTGCCCAATAAAGAAGGAAGAATGAATGTTCCTAGTTTGTCCTTTTCCTCACTTGCTTGTAATGTTGATACCAAATAATAACACCGCAGAAAATCCGGTTTGGGTAAGGGTGCTTCAAAGTATTCCACCAGCCCTGTGCGTTGCCATATGCTTTAAAGTTTTGGTATGTTCTGGAGAGTCTCGAACTCTTTGGAAAGAAATCAAAATCGTACCCATGATTTGTCATACTCACACTTGGACTCCCAGATATACTTCGCCTCTCCTAAGGGCCCTGGCATGCCATTGAATGAGTGAGAGTTTGCATGGACTCTCTCCGTTATTCCTGTGGGAGGGTTTGGTATGGGTATTTGTTGGAGGTGTCGCAGCTCTATAGGTCATTCAGTTGGTGGCACTTCAATTGGTAGATTCTCTGCATCAATACCCGTAGTACTTACTCTTGCCTATGAGCTCGGGCCTACTGTCTCGGCCATGATATTGCTTGTATTTCTTGATGCTTATCTGCTAGAAGAAGAGAAGCATATTAGCATTGCATAGGAAACATGATGTTATGGTGTTCCCTCCACAATACTAACATGATATCCAAAGTGGTTAGGGGTTAAGGGGTGAAGTGTTCGTGATGTGTGTGAATGTTGGTTAGTAGATTAGTGATTCCCCTAGATGCATACTTTTGGATGTGCACTATACTTAGAATGCAGCTACATCAGAGTGAACTGATTTACAAACTTGGGTCAGGGGGTTTGATATGGGGCTTAATTCTCCAAACTTTGGTCGTGGGATCGTAGCTTTTAGTGGTGGTGACATGTAAAGGTTTGTGGACTGGATTGTGTTGGATTTGGGACTTTTTGGGTACCCATTTCCCAACATTCCTAGGTGTGACCATAGATGTAATGGTGTGGAGTGTAGATGTTTGCCCTGGGATTTGTGCCAAGAGCACCTATGAGTGTTGATTCAATCTTGTGAGTGGAGATGAAGCTATTTAAGCTCGTAAACAGCTCTTGGGCACCCATATTTGTTTAGCATTTGGGATAGCCTTCATTGATTGCTTTGGGACCCAAATAGAAATGGTTTATCTAGATTGATGCTTAGGATACTCCTTCATTGTAATCCTCGACTGTGTAGCTCATTTGGTGCATCTTTGGGATCCTATCTCTAGAGCCGATGGTTTTTCACCCTTGCGTATCTAGATCTGCTTCATGCCAAGAGGTACTTTATATTGCGCTGGTCGTTACTCATGCTTCTTGATCATCGGCCTTCTCTGTGTCGTGTGTTTTCATGCTTGCTTTCCTGGAATCCTCTTTGGAAAAGAAGGGAACTCCTAGTTGACTTTTGCACCTTCTTCAAGAGTGAAAATCTTCTGCACCATAGAACTTTGGACAATAATAGCATCGTTATCTTCATGTGCATTCCTAGAAGGACCGAGAGTTGGTGCCTTTTCTAGTGGCCTGAGTTCTTGATTCTCTAATTCAATTGTGATGTGGTTTTGGCCCATCCAAGCCTGAAGAATTCCACTTCTTAGGTTGAGGTTGACTGCATGATCATAGATCCAGTCTTGGCCCAAGACAGAAGGTTCTGTAAGATCCTTGTCTTGAAAGACTAGCACTTTGACTACCATTAGAACCTCTTGAATGTAGAGGGGAAATTCCACCTCACCCATGCAAGGGGTTTCCACACCTCCCAATCCTATGAGATATGCCTCAATAGGATTGACCTTCAATTGCAATTCTTTGCAGTAAGAAAGTCACACTACACTAGTGGCTGCTCTTGAGTCAATCAAAGCCCTTACGGTCCTTGCACTCTCTCCTATGGGAACGTTCACCTGATGCTTTGCACATGGCCATGTGATAACTTAGAGCTCCTTGAGTGTCAGACATAGGATGATCTCTACCATGTCTTTGCAATTTCATTCGTCAGATGCGTTCTAAAGCTTCTGCATGTGCTTCTTCTCAATTTCATTTTTCTTCTTCTTTACGTTTCTTTGCAGTGTTGAGTCGGTTTAAGATTCCTTCTGTGAGGGGTTCTTGATATAACTTGACCCTACATCCACTGATGTAACTCGGTAGGATGTCCCCTTCTAGAGTGGCTAATTGAACTGCTCCACTTGTTTAGATCCTATTGATAATCATTAGTCCATAGCCTCTCTTCTCTAATTTCCATGCATGTTGCTTCAAAGTGTAGACTATGACTAGGTCTCCTGCTTTCAAGCACTTATCCTTCACATGTGCGTCAAATATGCCTTTTGTCTTTTCTTGGCTGCATAAATTCTTGTTGCTGCTCTCAATCTTGTTTCACCTAGTCATTCAAGATCGAAGATTCTAGAGGAGAGCTCATGGCCTGTCCAATCATCCTCTTGTGCTACTTTCAATGTAGGTATCAAGAAGTCCAATGGTAGCACTACATTTTGGCCAAACACCATCTGAAAGAGTGTGGCTTGGAGTATTGTTTTATAGGCAACTCTGCATGCCCAAACAACATGGTGTAGCTGTTTGTCCCAATTAGAGCGCTTATTACTAACCAATTTTGTTAGTACATTGCATAGAATCTTATTGGTGCTCTCGGTTTGCCCGTTAGCTTGTGGATGATAGCGGGTAGACTTCTTATGTATCACCAATAATTCTTGGAGAAGGTTTTCCATGACTTCATTCAAGAAGTGTGTGCCTCTATCACTTACTAGCTCTATTGGTAGCCCATATCTGGTGAACGCGTTCTCAAATAAGAACTTATCAGTCATCTGAGCATCGTTCTTTGTTGTAGCTTTTACTTCTACCCATTTGGCTAGATAATCAGTGGCCATAATAATGTACTCGGCATGTGAGTCCTTAGATGGGGTATTAATAGGACCAACAAAGTCTATTCTCCACTTAGAGAATGCACGTCCTCCCATCATGGGTTTCAGTGGCATCTCATCCTTATGTATCGGACGTTGAGTTCGTTGAAAAATATCACACCGCTTCACATAGGTATGGGCATCCATGTGAAGGGTTGGCCACCAAAGACCCGTGAATAGAATTGCCTTAATCACACAGTCTAGTCCAAAGTGTCCCCCTACCACACCTTGGTGAGCAATCTCCAAGATCTTCAGATATTTGCTTTCGTCCTCAGGAAGGCTACTAATGGTTCACTCCAATTTGGTATTAGAGATACTTGATTCTATGTAGCATGCTCCATAGGGGGTGTAATACAACAGACTGGGCATTCCTTACACAACTTAGGGACATATGCTTCCATAGTTGGCCAATACATACCTAATCTTTTCAGGGTCTATAGGGTTCTATGCTTGGAGTAATGTTGCTGGAGTGCACCTACATGTGCTATTTGCAACCACTTTGAGTGCTTGTCTTCTTCTAGGCAACAAGCCATTATGCCATGATCGGTGTATTTATACATGCTACCTGCCATTATGTGATACTTTTGAGACCTCACTACTTCTTTATCTTTAGCTTTTAGTACAGGGTGTTTAGGTCCAAAAGTCAAGCCCTTCCAGGCACTATCTCTAGATTGAACAAGTAAGCATTAGGAAGTTCGTCAGATACTCCCTAAGGGGACTCCCTTGAAGTTATTCTAGAAAGGTAATCAACTCTAAGCTGAGTCCTACCTTTCCTAACCACAACTTCAAAATCATATTCCATTAGTAAGAGGAACCATCTTACTAATCTGCCTGTATTACAAGGTTTGTTCACTAGATAGAGTAATGCTTGATGATCTATAAAAAATTTAAACTTATTTGCAAGGAAATAGTGTCTAAACTTTTTAACCACATATACCATGCCTAATCCTTCTCTCTCAGTAGTGGTATAATTTTGTTTAGCTGCATTCAATTGTCTACTGATGTAGGCTATTGGAAGATCCATATTACCTTCACTCGTGGGTTGTGCAAGTACACATCCAATAGCATAATTGGATGCATCCACATGAACATGGAAGGTTTTGTTCCAGCTGGGGTAGTCAAGATTGTGTTGAACACAATCTTCTCTTGAGCTCGTTGAAGGAGTGCTCACATTCTTCAGTCCACTGAAAGTTAATCAAGAGGGAGTATAGAGGCTTAGCAATGATCGCATACATATGAATGAATCGGTGATAATAGCCACAATGCCCCATGAAAGCTTGTACCTCCTTGACATTCTTTGGCCTAGTTAGCCCTGCAATAGCTCTAACTTTATCCTCATCTGTGGATATGCCATTCTTTGACACTATGTGTCCTAGAATCTTGCCTTGCCTAACCATGAAAACACACTTTTCTAGGTTCAAGCAGTCTTGATATTCTCTACATTTGTCAAAGATTTGTCTAAGTTTAGGTACATGTGTCTGTCTCATGTTGGAATGAGCAGGAAGATCATAGACTTCCAAGTTTTTCCTCAAGAACTCTTTAAACACATGGCACATCAACCTCTGAAAGGTAGTTGGTGCATTGGTAAGCCCAAATGGCATTACCCAAAAGGCAAATATGCCCCACTCTGTGGCAAAAGCTATCTTATGCTAATCTTCTAGGGCTATGGCCACTTGATTGTAGCCAAAAAACCCGTCAAGGAAACTGTATACTTCCTTGCCTGCTACTCTTTCTAGTAGATGCTCAGTGATAGGAAGCAGATAACTATCTCTGATAGTGGCTGTGTTAACCTTCTTCAAGTTAATGCATACATGTAGCTTGCCATTCTTTTGGGCACCACTACAATGGGGGACACCCATTCAGTGTGCTCAATTTCATAGATAAATCTAGCTTCAACCAAGCGATCTATCTCTTTTTTGATCTTGGCAACATAGTTCTCATTATAGGTGTATGGATTTTGCTTAGAGGGTTTGGCATATGAGGTCATAGGGATCATATGTGAGCATATGTCAGGGTCTACTCCTTTTTCAAGTCCTTGTAACTCCATGAAAATAATCTCTGTATTCTCTTAGCAAGGCTATCAACTCTTGCTCCTCATCTTCACTTAGGTAGTGTCCTATATATGTGCATCGTTCTTCACCTTCCTCTATGGTCACAATGATTCTCTTAGTTTTCTCTTTGTTATCATATGCCTCTTCTGCTTCTGCTTCACATTTAGGCATCCTTATCATGACTCTCCTATCTTCTACTTCATATTTCTTGAAATTTTCTGGGACCTCAAACAACGATTCTTCCTCTGTAGGTGTGGCTTCTCTTTTTTTTTTTTCTTTTCTCGTCTTCATTCTTGGTGGTTATTTGGGTGGTTAATCTCACCTCATTTGTAATTTCTTCATGTCTCTGAGATGAGCTTCTACTTTGTAGAGATATTCCTCATATGATGCAAAAGGTGGGTCCATAATAATCAACTTTAGATCGGAGTCACTTGCATCCTCGAATGCATCAGTGCTAGGTTCGCATTCTTCAATGACCGAATCACACATGATTGGCTCTATTGTGAAGACTAAAATGTCATAGCCATCTTCATCATAGTGCGGTGTCCATTGTTCTTCATTGATGGCTACATCCATTGTTGCTAGAATTTCCTGCCAACCGTAGGTCGTAGATCGTTGATTGTCTCATCAATCGTCGCTCATTGTCGATCGTAGATCATTGATCATGCTAGTGATGATTGTGGTGGGTTGGAGGGTGATGGGAATGGTGGTGGTGGATGTTATCGTTAGTGTCCATGTGAAAGGCCAAATGGCCATCAAACACTTCTTTGTATATGTTCTTTAATAAAACATATAGTGGCCTGGTCGGTCACAGGCTATAAGTTCGACCACATTTGTAAGACCTAAGAAGTCTATCTTCGTGCTCTCTGTGTACTGTGTTTTTTTGCGTATTCTGCAGCCTCTGTGTGGAGTATTGTGTGCAGCCTTAGGAGCTCCATTTTCTACACCAAGGATGTGATCGTGGAGCTCTTGAGAAGGAGAGCACACCGTGGTGCATCGCTAACGAATCACTTCACTTGTATCAAAGCAGTTCAATGCAAAATCTTTGTTCCTTTTGTGCGAGTGAAGTGAGCACCCCCCTGGATTTCTCCAAGGCTTACGACTAAGATGGCGACCAAGGCATAGACCTTGGCATACTTTGTCATCCAAGTCACCAAATTCATCATTGGCACAGTTGGCTACATGCAAGGGAGGACCTCAATGATCAAGGAAGATAGAGGTTCCTGGCACTTCCCGAGAGGTCACCCATCCCATTACTGTTCCTCCCCCCGAGCTCGCTTAACCGTGGCAATCTCTTGCCACTAAGCTACACTCTTGTGGTGTCTGAAGAAGGGGAAAGGCTAAGGTTAAGATTACCTTAAACATGTTTTGGTCCCCAAAGCTTTATTCCTTGCTTTCAAAGCCCGTTTTTGAAGAATTTTGGTGTGCCTTTTGGAGCCATTTTGGAGTACTTTTGCACATAGGTCTCTTCACACAGGTCCAAGAACATCAAGAGTGTTCTTTATACTTGTCCAACAATAAATATCAACTTTTGGGGCTGTGTTTTCAGCCAACCTCATAAAACTATAGGTTTTCTAGAAAGGTTTTCCGTTTTGGTGGGAGTAGTCACTGCAAATTTATGTAGGTTTTTTGAGTCGAGAACATTAGAGTTGATAGACACTTACAGGTGTTGTTGGCTAGTTTTTGGGTTGTGCATTCAGCCTTTTGGTGTCATTTTACTGCATATATTGAGCACATACACACCATATACACTTCTCTGGATATCGCTTATGTACGACCATGTGATCAATGATATAGCGGTTACATTTTTGCATAAAGCCTTTTACATTTGATAAAGAGGGTCATGGTGAGGCTTTCTTAACTAGGAGACACCCAGATGTCAGGGTCTCTTTGGTGATGTAGGTGGAAGACTTACCCAGCCTCGCCATAGGAGATGTATGATAGTTGTTCATAGGTGCTCGATAAGCGTAGTTGGCTTTTATTGGGTAACTGATTATATGCAATGGAGTCAATGATTCACTATGCAGATAAACATATCAGTGCTTGGAGTTTTATGATATTTTGACACTGGTCATATGCTCATGTTTGCAGAGGATACTCTGGCAAAATTTTTCCAGATTTTTGGTTTAGACAACTATACAATGGTCGATTTACTCCTTGATACACTTATTTGTTGGGGTTTGGATTCTTCTAGCTCCATTATCATTCTATTCAGTTCTCTACCATCATGGGATCAGAGGTCTCAGGCACATCTGGTGGATCAGGGTCTAGTTCTAGTGTTCCAAGGAGGAGCTATATTTTGTAGGGCAAAGACCATTTTGAGATCTAAAAATTTGATGGCACAAACTTTGCTCTATGGAAGAATCAGATTAAAGATGTGCTAATTCAAAGGAGGCAATGGAAGCCAGTAAATGGGATTTCAAAGAAGCATGCTAACATGGATGAAGATGATTGAGATGAGTTAGATGAAATGGCTAGGTCTACCATTCGCTTGCACCTGGCAGATAATGTTTACTTTACAATATTCGACTATGAAAGTGTAGAGGAGCCTTGGAAGAAGTTATGCAATACATATGAAAAAGAGACGGCATCAAATAAAGTGTATCTGATGAGAAAATTATATGACCTTTGGATGAAGGACACAGATAGTGTTGTTGCTCATCTAAATGAGTTTGATGCTATATTCTCCCAGTTATAGGCTTAGAAAATGGATATGGATAATGAAATGAAAGCAGTATTGTTGTTATGCACCCTTCCATCATCATGGGATACATTTTGCATTGCTATTAGCAATAGTGCACTTGGTGGTAAACTCGTCTATGATGACATATGTGGAGCACTCTTGAGTGAGGAGATTCATAGAAAATCTATGGTTGGAACTCAGAGTGGAGATGCATACAATGTTCGTGATTCTTACCAAGGAAAGAATCAACAATGCGGAAGGAGCAAGAACAAGGAAAAGAATGGTCAACAAAATAAGAGTAGAAGTAAATCAAGGAAGAGGGATATCGAATGCCATTATTGTCATAAGAAAGGACATATGAAGAAAGACTGTTATGCATTAAAGAATGCTAAAGGTAAAGGACAGAATGTTGATGGGCATGTTAAACATTTACTTGCACCATCTACCTCGATTATGAAGATTGAAGAAATTAATGCTATTTTTGATGATGCTGATGTAATAAAGAATGATAAAGAATACTTGAGTGTAAGTATACAAGCTATGCCTCCCACCTGATGGGCATGTTACACAGTATACAAGTGACTGTGTAAAATCATGAATCAAGTAACCCCCATCAAGTGGAAACAGTTTCAAAAGCTATCCTATGGTAGAGCTTTCGTCAAAGCATCTGCAACATTATCTCGAGTGTGAACCTTCTCAGAATAACACGCTTAGTGGCTAAGCAATCTCTAATGAAGTGATACTTCACCTCAATGTGCTTGGTCCTTGCATGATAGACCGGATTCTTAGCCAAAGCAATGGCACTCTGACTGTCACTGAGCAAACAAGGTACATGTTGAGGTAAACCCATATCATAAGCAAGATGAGAAAGCCACAATGCTTCCTTACATGCCTCACTTGTTCTGGTACTTGGGATTTAGTACCTTTGCTAAATGGCAGGAAAGCTTTACCATGCAAATGGGTATATAAGCTAAAATTCACATCAAGTAGTGCGTCTCCAAAGTATAAAGCACAACTGGTTGCAAAGGGTTTTAAGCAACAACATGGTGTTGATTTTGAGGAGATCTTCTCTCTAGTGGTCAAGATGACTACCCTGCACATGTTGCTTGGATTCGTTGCAATGGAGGACTTAGAGTTAGTCCAAATGGATGTGAAAACTGCTTTCTTGCATGGAGATCTTACATATGAGATCTATGTGGAACAACCCGAGGGTTATGTAGTTCATAGCAAGGAAAGTCTAGCTTGTAAGCTCAAGAAGAGCTTGTATGGACTTAAACAGTCCCCTAGACAATGGTACCAAAAGTTTGATGCTTTTATGAAGTCTCAAGGCTATTCTCGAAGCAATGAGGATCATTGTCTCTACACAAAGAGATGCTCAAATGGAAGGTTGATATGCTTGATACTGTATGTCGATGATATGTTGATTGCTAGGAAGTCCTCTTATGACTTGTCAATTCCAAAAAAGAAGTTGAGTCAGACATTTGATATGAAGGATTTGGGGGATGCCAAACATATTCTTGGCATGCACATTACTCATGATAGGAGTAACAGATGCATATACTTGTCTCAAAGTGAGTATCTATCCAAAGTACTTCACAGGTTCAATATGTAGGATGGAAAGGCATTGAGTACACCTTTACCCACATATGTGAAATTGAGTAAGGATGATTGCCCCAAATCAGATGAGGAAAAGGAATTCATGACCAAAATTCCCTATCAGTCTGCTGTTGGTAGTCTCATATATGCTATGGTAGCTATGAGACCAGACATTGCATTTGCAATGGGAGTTGCAACTCACTCTTCATGGCATGCTCCAACTTCACATGATCCTTTGTCTGCATAGCCTCTTTGTAGCAAGAAGGCTCACCGGCATCCATTAGCATAAAAAAATCTAAACCTGGAACATATCCATCAGGTGGATGTGAGACACATGTAGAATGTCTCAATGGTTTTTGAACAGGAACATGTGTAGATTGATTTGATCGGACATTCTCTTGAACATCCCTATGTGCAACATTTTTATGCATGCTAACTGGAGGACTAGTATCATCAAACAACACGCTTCTCATTTCAACCTCCTTAATGGGCTGTTTATGCATCTTTGACTCATTGAAAATGACATCACTACTTCTTATCACTGACCATGTTTCAAGATTTCATAAGCGATATCCAAATTGTCCTTCACGACCATATCCAAGAAAAATGCATTTCTTTGACTTATGGTCCAACTTTTTTCTAAGACTCTTGGGTATATGAACATATGCTTCACACTAAAAAACTCGAAGATCATCATAATATGGTGGCTTCCCTGTCCATAAATCTTGTGCCACTTTCAAACCTTTGGCAGTACTAGGTGAAAGGTTAATCACATGAATTGTAGTCAATACTGCTTCTTCTCAAAAGCGTTGTGAGAGGTTTGCATGATGCAATATAGAAAGTACTCTATCTTGAATAGTCCTATTCATCCTTTCAGCTACACCATTCTGTACTGGGGTATAAGGAGCTGTAAACTCTCTAAAAGTCCCTCTAGATTGATAGAAAAGGTTGAATTCATGTGAGATGTACTCACCCCCATTATCTGAATGTAAAGCCTTGAGCTTAGTTCCTTTTTTTAGTCTCAACTGAAGCAAGCCATTTTTTGAAAGTAGGGAATACCTCATCCTTCGATTTGATAGGATATACCCAATTTTTTCTAGTAGCATCATCTATGAAAATGACAAAGTAAAGGGAACCACCTAAGGACCTAGTGGGCATAGGACCACACACATCTGTATAAACAAGATCTAAAGGCTGAATTGAAGAGTCAATGTGCATTCTATGCACATTTCTAGTTTGCTTTCCATATTGACAATGCTCACAAAATGAAAAATCAGAGAAAGACAACACATGTAAGTAGCTAGGACGAGAAAGATTTTCCATTCCAATACGAGACATATGGCCCAAATGACCATGCCATATACAAGCCATAGGCTATTCAATAACAGCTAACAAGTGTTCTTTCTATGATACAAATAAAGGATAAAGTGAGCCAACTTTGCTTCCTTTTGCAATAACCATATTGCCCTTTGATATACGAAAGGACTGAGCATAGAAGACCACCTTGTAACCAAGGTCATCAAGTTGACCAACTGACATCAAATTGCATGATAACTGAGGTACATTTTGTAAATTATGCATAGTAAATTTTGAACTATCAATGAACGGCACAATCACATCTCCAATCCCACAATGTCACACTCGTAAGAGTCATCAAGTCTCACGGTACCAAGAGACTTTGCTGCATAATTAGAGAACCATTCTCTATGTGGTGTCACATGGAAAGAAGCACCAAAATCTAGCAGCCACGTGTGGGAAAGAGAATCAGCCATAAGAGCCTGAGTTGGCACAGTACTATCAAGTGCCAACTTGTGATTCTGATCATTGTTGTGTATGTTGATGACATGCTACTCACTGGTCCTCATGAGAAGCATATTGCTGATTTTAAGGCTAATCTGCATGAAACATTTGAGATGTGAGACTTGGGGCATTTGCATCATTATTTGGGCATCTAGTTTATACAAGTTGATGGCAGAATAGCTCTATTTATAATGAAATATATTAACACATATATGTAGTGTTTTAACCTTGAAGACCACAAATCTATTGCCACTCCTATGGATACATGTTTACAATTGAGTCTTCATGATGTTGGAGATGCATTTGATGCTGTTCTCTATCAGCATGTTGTTGGATGATTAATTTACTTGTGCATTACTCGGCCATATATTCAGTTTGCTATCTCACAGATGAGCAAGCTTATGCATTGCCCAGGTGTCAAGCATTGGCATGCGCTTAAGCACATCTTTCGCTACTTGAGTGGTATCCAGCTACTTGGATTGTTTTATCCTAAGGGGGGACCACTATTTCCAGATTTGCATGCTTTTTCTAACTTTGATTGGGCTAGTTTCTATGACAATGGTGTGTCCACTAGTGGCTTTTGTTTCATGCTTCGTAGCTCATGCATATCTTGGTTGAGCAAGAAGTAGCCTACTGTGGCCACTTCTAGTTGTGAGGCTGAGTGTTGGTCAGTCTTTCGCCACCACCCTCTTCACTGACAGTCAGAGTGCATTGGTAGTTGCGAGGAACCCTGTGTTCCATGCTCGCACTAAGCACATTGAGGTGCACTATCATTATGTCAGGGAGAGGTTCTCTGCTGGAGAGATAAGTTTGGCATATGTGCCCACACAGGAGAACATTGCAACACCTTAGCAAAATGGTGTTGCTGAGCCTAAAAATAGAACACTTCTTGAAATGGCACGATGTATGGTTAAAGGAAAGCATCTTCCTGATAAGTTTTGGATGGAAGCGGTCATGTGTGCAAACTATGTATTGAATTGCTGCCCTACAAAAGCATTGAGATTCATCACTCCTTATGAGGCTTGGAATGGTCATAAGCCTATGGTTAGTCATATGCATGTGTTTGCTTGTTTGGCATATGCTCTTGTGCCATCACAACAACGTCACAAACTTGATGACAAGGCAAAGAAATGTATATTTGTTGGTTATAGTGCTGAAAGTAAGGGATATCGTTTGTACCATCCATTGACGAACACAATTATTGTGAGTCAAGATGTGGTACTTGCTGAAAATTCACTTTTCCCTCTACTTGAATGCAAAAAACAGACAATAATTAGCTCACAAGATGTGTTCGATACACTCATGCCTTTGTTCCAAAATGGTGCGCTTGACTATGGCCATGTAGACCAGCCAACTGAGGCTCAAAGGGCTGAAAAATTCCAGCCAAATAGGGCTAAAAAATGTAGAGAATTTCCAACCAAACATGGCTGAAAAATTTCAGCCAAAAATTGTCAAAACTACTGGAAATTTTCAGCCTCATATGGCTGAACATTTGCATCAAAATATGGCTGAAAATGAGCATAAAATTCAGCCCACTCATGATGTAGATATTGATGATGTATTGCATAATGAACCCAGGTTCATCAAGAGTGCACAAACTATGCCAAAGTGGCTGAAACAAACTTTGCAGGATAGCAAATTGAGTGCACCTTTACTTGGTAGAACAAGATCAAGCAATCACCATGCATCAAGTAATTTTATGGATTATTCTCTTATTGCCACAACATGTAATGAAGAGCCAGTTTCTTTTGAAGATGCATGTGACGATCCACAATGGATGGGTGCTATGCAATCAGAAATGGATTCCATACATTGCACTTGGGAGTTATGTGAATTGCCAAAAGGAAAGAATGCCATTGGTACAAAGTGGGTTTATAAAATTAAGAGAAAATATGATGGTAGCATTGATCGCTACAAAGCTAGATTGGTTGCCAAAGGATATGCGCAACAATATGGCATTGATTATGAGGAAACTTTTGCACCTACTTCACGCATGACTACCATTTGTACCGTGGTTGCATTTTCTGCCCATCGAGGTTGGAAAGTGCATTAGTTGGACATAAAGACAGGCTTCTTGAATGTTGATTTCCAAGAAGAGGTTTATGTGAAGCAACGTCCTGGATTTGCTATGAAAGGGAAAGAGCATATGGTTTGTCGCTTGCATAAAGCCTTGTATGGTCTCAAGCAAGCTCCACGTGCGTGGTATGACAAAATGCATAAGCACTTGATTGCTCTTGGCTTCACATGTAGTCCGATTGATAGCACACTCTATGTACACAAAAATGGGGCTGATCTTATAGTGCTTGTTCTTTATGTCGATGACGTACTCTTGAATGGGTCATGTGATGCAAAAATTGACATTCTTATGGCTGATTTGCAGCATACTTTTGATGTCACTTATCTTGGTCTTTTGAGCTACTATCTTGGCATCCAGTTTGTATCCGTTGAGGGGGGAATTGTTATGCATCAAGCAAAGTATGTTGAAAAACTACTTCAGCGTTTTGACTTTGAGGATTGTAAGCCAGTTTCCACACCAGTTGAGACAAGATTCAGGTTCTCAGTTGAGGATTCTAGTGATGCATTTGACACTTCTCTTTATCAGCAAGCTGTGGGATGTCTTATATATGCATGCAACACAAGGCCGGATATACAATATGCAGTTTCTCAATTGAGCCGATTCATGCATAGACCTAGCACTAAGCATTGGCAAGCGATGAAACGTGTGCTTAGATATCTCCGAGGCACTTTGAGCTTAGGTCTCTTTTATGGCAGAGATATTCAGCTATGCTTGCATGCTTTTACAGATAGTGATTGAGCTGGTTGTTATGATACTCGCATGTCCACTAGTGGTAATTGCTTTTTCCTTGGAGACTCATGCATATCTTGGTTGAGTAATAAGCAACCTACAGTGGCGACATTGAGTTGTGAAGCTGAGTACAAGGCAGTTTTCACAGCTACAGTGGAGTGTATATGGCTGAGACACCTATTGATGGATCTTTGCATGGAGATTGATGATGCTACACATATTCTCATTGATAGTTAGAGTGCTTTGGTTGTTGCACGAAACCCAGTGTTTCATGCACGGACCAAACATATTGAGGTGCATTATCATTATGTGAGAGAGCACCTTCATACAAGAGATATTGATTTGGTATATGTGCCTACACAAGATAATGTGGCAGACATATTCACCAAAGCTCTTCCACGAGAAAAGTTTGAAGCTTTTTGCAAAGTTTTAGGCTTGTTACCTTGTGGGGGCTGATCTCTCACTCCCTCTATGTGTTCACATCATTCGCTCCAGGGGGGTTTGTTACACTTATGTGTTCCTCGAGTAGCTTTGATGTGAAACTTTTCCCTATACATGGGCACTTTTTACTCTAGTGCTAGCTAGAGGTTTTTTCCCCATGTTACCACATACTTGGTACTCTCATATGTTGTGGTACTTTGTACTTAGGGACATTATTTAGCTCTTACTTCAGTTCAGTTCATCGTCAATAGAAAGAGCTATTCCAGCCATCATCCTCTCCGTGTGTCTTGCTGCGTTTGTGCTCCTTGTGTGTGCTTCTTGTGTGTCTCTTGCACTTCTACACACACCCAACATTATATATCTTTGGCACAAAACATACGAAATAGTTTGCACAAGCACTACGATAATGCATTCGGAGGCCAAAATGAGCTTAGATCACCCTGAGTATGCTCACCAAATTTTGTGCGATTCTGAGACTGCAATTGGAGAGGTGTCGACAATGCCCTAGATGAAGCAGCGACCTGCTTTGATACCAATTGTTGGAGTTAGACATCTGCAAAAGCACGCAAACATCATAAGGAAGAAGAAGAAGCTTAGAGCACAACACACAATACTGAATGTATTACCACCAGAATGTACAAAGATAAGTAACCCGTTAGGGCTATAGGCGTATATACAAGCCGAGGGAAAAAAACCTCCTAAAGAGGGAAAAAAGTACCCCAGCAGTCCTAGAGTGTTCACACACATCATTACCTAAATATATCAACATCGAGTACTCCTCAAGCTTGAGGAATCCTCGGCTTGTACAAAATGGAGTTTGACCTATCAAAAATGGCATTCAAAATGGGGTGTAGTGATACGAACCACTATTTTAAAGGGGCTTGTCTTCGAAAATTTGATTGGCCTAATTTCCAGATCTTCATTGGTTACCTTGTTGACTCGGTCCTGCTTGGCCTTCTTTACCGTTGCTCCCTTTGACTTGTTTGTATTAAGCTCCCTTGCCATGTCGGACCACCTGGGCCACTTCCTTGGCTACCAAGCCCCCTCTCTCTCTCTCGTGCATATGTCATCCTTGACTGACCCTTATTGTGGAGGGCATGATATGTAATATTAGACCGCATCTATTGCTAGATTTTGTTCTTTGAGGCAAAGGCCACATGCTTTCCCAACCTACAAGACCTGGAATGTTTGCATGTGGCATACATAGTTGGTCGGCATGCAAAGCTTGTTCCCCTACGAAGAGATGTAAAAGATGCGCCGTTCTTGGAATGAATATTTCAGAGTGATATTCCCAAAATCTTGTTGAGAACATCTCTTCAAATGTCTGCTTGCAGCAAGTAGGCATGTATTTGATTCATGCATGCCATGCATAGATGGTGTTGATTGATGGAGTCTTGCTCGTATAATAGACCAGGTTGAAGTTTCCTTCATTGAAGCTCAGAGCTCAGATGTATGGGACCTCGACATTTCTAAATGTTTTGAAAATGACTGTTATAAGCTCCGATATCTTCATGCACATCTTGACAACTACATCAAATACATTATTGAGCCTTTGTGGCCACTATCTTATCATTGATACCATGTATGCAACTATAGGTGGCCCTTTTTGCAGAGCAAAGTATGCATAGTTAATCCAATATGAACATCCCTTTCCATTGTGTACTTTGACAACAAATTCAGGTCATGGGTGCCTGAGGGGTAATGGGGCATAACATGGGTTGTACTTGATGTTTTACGAAGCATTTTACAATGTCCTCATCATTTCAAGGTACGTATCTAGCAACCTCTACCACCAGTTCATTTGAAAGATGGTTCCCTTCTTAGCTCGCTCCAGGAGGTCATTGGGCTTAAACAATGTCACGAAGGTTGGTTCCTCTCCAATTACCCTTTTGAGTTCTGCATTATAGTCGGCTAGAAGCATGAACTGTGGCATATACTGCATCTCTAATGTGGTGATTCACCATGTGTGGGACAAATTTTGAAAGTATTATGAGTTAATTAGTACTATGTCTTCTAAGTTAGATAGAGACCAGATCTATATTGCCACCCTATCATCATGTGTTAAACTAGGAAATTTGCATTTTCTTCTAGCAAGACGTGGATATTCTCTAAGGGAACTGCTTGAAGGCATGTTGGACCCATGCTAGCACTTGGTGTGCCCTCCATGGAAACTTCTAGATCATCTCGGTTCTACTACTAAAGGTGCTTTTCTGTAAGCATTGAAAATCTCTAGTGAAAAAGTGATATTTTTCACATACCTTGTGACTATATTGAATTTCAGCCTCCCACATGTAAGTCCATTTGCCAAGATGTCTTTTCATCTCACTAAACCAATGGGAATTTTGTTGACTCATGTTGTATGGTCAGCTGGGGGGTCCTGGATTGGAATCACCTAGAGGTGGCTCAGAACCTCGGGTCGCTCTATGGGTACCTCTATGATAGGCAAGCTCTCAATATCTATTATTGCTGACTTGGTCCTGCCTGAGAGCTAGTGCCTACTACCTCATGCATAATTGATGGTGGTGACTGATGCTTTTGGATCTTCTACAAGAATTAAATCACATTAGTATTGCATCTAAGAAGATACGAGACCTTGTTCCCCTTTTAGTACCAATATGATATCCGTGATGGTTAGTGAGTTAGTAAAGTGATGTACTATGAATGTGAGTGTATGTTAGGAGGTTAGTTGATATTCCTAGATGCATACTTGGGATGTGCAATGTACTCAAAATGCATCTATCCTCATGCAAGGGAATTTACACAATAGGATCAGGTGGTTTAGTACATCTTTTGACTCTCCAAACTTCCCTTATGGGAATAAAAATTTTGCTTGTGATTGTCAAAAGTAAATCTATCTAGATCTAGAACTTTTTAGGCATCCATTTCCAAGTAACACTAGGTGGGATTTTACTTGAGTATGTAATGACAATAGATTTCTATAGTGCTTTTGGTGCAATGGGTCTTAGTGAGCACTGATTCACACCTAAGAGCTTATGTGTGACTAGTTGAGCATGCAAGTAGGTCTTAGGAACCTAGATCTGTCTATGATTGTGGTCAAACTTCATCGATAGCTTAGGTATCCAAATGGAGATTACTCACTAAGGTTGACATCTTGACTATTCGACCCTTGGCCTCTTTGATTTTGTCACACATTTTACATGTACTAGTGGTCCTGATAAGAGAGAAGTCGGCAGCTCACTCTTGCATCTCCAGATTTGCTTCACACCATGAATCACCATGCTTTAGACTGGCTTCTGATTTTGGGATTCAATTGTCTACTTTGTTTGCTTTTGTTTTTTTTTTTTTGCTTGATTTGTATCGGCAATATTTGGAAAAGAAGGGAGTTCCATTATTCCTCCAGCTATGTCTTTGGTTGCTCCATCCTTCTGCATCATAGAACTTTGGACAAGAACAACATCTTTATCTTCATGATTAAACCTTGAAGGACCAAGAATTGGTGATTTTCCTAGTTGTGCGAGTGTGCAACTTCCTAGTTCGACTATGACGTGTTGATTGTTCACCCAAACGTGAAGAATTCTAGTTTTGAGGTTCATTTTGACCACATGATTGTAGATCCAACCTTGACCCAAAATGAGAGGTTTGGTAAGATCGTCATCATGAAACACTAGCATTTTGACTATTAGATGGATGTCTTGAATGGAGATGGGAAGCTCAGTCTCACCCATGCAAGGGGTTTCCAATCCTCCCAATCCGATGAGATACACTTTGATAGGATTGATGCACAATTGCATGTCTTGACAATAAGAAATTCTAACAGCACTAGTGGCCACCTCTGAGCAATCAAACTCTTGATAGTCTTTGCAACCATGCCTTGTCCTACTTCTAAGGTGATAAAGGGACATCTATCGACTATGCAGTGAGGGATAACACTCTTGGTTTGACACATCGCCATGTGATACCTTGATGCCTCATCATTAACTTTCCTAGTCTGATCTCTACCTTGTCTCCTTAGCTTCATATGCCAGATATGTTCTAAGGCCTCTCCCTGGGCTTCTTCTTGAATTCATTGCTCTTCTTCTTTGCCTTTTTGCATTGTGTTGAGTCAAATTAACATTTCTTCCATTAATGGTTCTTGGTAAAGCTTCACTCGACAACCACTAATGTAACTCTGTAGAATATCAACATCTAAAGTAGCTAACTAGATAGCTCCGCTTGTTGATATTATCTTGATTTTCATAGGTCCATAACCACACTTTTCTAATTTTTGAGCATGTTACTTTAGTGTATATACCAAGGATAGATCTCTTGCCTTTAGGCCTTTATTTTTTAGATGTGTATCAAAGTATGCCTTTTGCCTTTTCTTAGTTGCATAGATCCCAAGAGCTGCTCTTAGTTGCATTTCTCTTAATGATCCTAAATCAAAGATCCTAGAAGATAGCTCATGGCCAGTCCATTGATGTTCTTGGGCAACCTTCAATGTAGGTATCAAGAAGTCCAATGGTAGAACCACATTCTAACCAAAAACCATCTAAAAGGGGGTGGCATTGAGTACCGTTTTATAGGCAACTTTATAAGGCCAAATAGTGTGATGTAGATGTTTGTCCGAATCAGAATGTTTTTTACTCACAAGCTTAGTCAAAACAATACATAGGATCTTATTGGTGCTTTTCGCTTGTTGGTTGGCTTACAGGTGATACAAGGCTGACTTCTTGTGAATAACCATGAATTATTATAACAAGTATTCGATGACCTCATTCAAGAAGTGGGTGCCATGATCACTTACCAACTCTATCAGAAACCCATATCTCGTAAATACATTTTTCAAAAGAAACTTAGCTATGGTTTGTGCATTGTTTTCTCTAGTTGCCTTTACTTCCACCCACTTTGTTAGATAATCTATAGCAATAATGATATATTCAGCATGTGAACTCTTAGTTGGGCGATTAATAGGACAAAAAAAGTTTATTCCCCACTTTGAGAATGCATGTCCTCCCATCATGGGTCTTAGTGGCATCTCATCCTTATGTATCGGATATTGAGTTCACTGACATATGTCACATGTCTCCATGTAAGAGTGTGCATCCATCTAAAGGGTTGGCCACCAAAGTCTTGCGAACAGTACAACCTTAATTACTCAATCTGATCTAAAGCGTCCTCCTACCACACCTTGGCGTGTAGTTTCTAAAAACTTGAGATATTCGATTTCATGGACACACAGTGTAATATATCCATCTATGACTCGTCTGTTTTGTGTATGCATGACATTGTACTTATGTCACAATGAAAGAAATTTCTAAAAAACTTTCTAAGTTATCAAAGAACTTGGATATTTTTGTTACAAAACCTTTCATGTATGACAAGTGAGCCTCTTACTTAAGTCCTTGGCCTTGCTGATCAAGCATGCCATAGGTTTATAGAACTTGAGGATCCATAAATAAGACTCAAAGCTTGAGGTTTTTCTTGATCTGCATCACACATAGAAAACCCAATGCTGGTTAAGTAATCAGCAATCCTTGCATGCCCACATCCATCTGATGCAAAGTCCATCCTTTTGCTGTAGCTAATGCAACAAGTGTCCTAATAGTAGACATTTTAGCTACAGGTCTGAACGTTTCCTCATAATCAATGCCATATGTATGTGCATATCCTTTAGCTACCAATCGTGCTTTATACCTGCTTATGCTACCATCAACATTATGCTTTACCTTGTAAACCCATTTACAGCCTATGGGTTTCTTTCCTTGCGGCAATGGAACCAACTTCCATGTATCATTTCCATAAAGTGCAACCATCTCCTCGTCCATAGCTTTTTCCCAATCTGCAATTCCAATTGCATCTTCAAAGCAAGAAGGTTCAGCATCTTGTATTAACTTTGTCATGTAGGCATAATGACGAGCCATGTAACTATCATATGTCAATCGTTGCATTGAATTCCTCATCCTCCCAGATCTTCTTGGTCCTAGGTCACTTCTCCTTGTATCATTTGCATGTGCTCTTCTTACTCCTAGAGTCTTCACAGAGGGCAATCCAAGTTCCTCATCAAGACTCTTTTTTGAACCGCTTGAATCTCCATCAACGTCTTCAAAACTTGCACATGTTTTATGACCAACAGAAAGCTTTTCTTTACCTTTCTTGGATGTATTTGAAGAATTTTCTGGACTGAAATTTCCACGTAATCTTCCGCTCCATGGATTTGAGTTGGAACTATTGCTTGGTGATGCATTCGGTCCACTCAAAACCTGAGATTCTACACTTGATTTTTCAGCATTTTCTTTGTCATTTGGTTCAAGACTCAGTCCTTCTTTGGTATCTACATAGAAGCTTGACATTTCATCAAATACCACATCTCTGCTCACCTTTACCTGTCGTGTGAGTGGGTTATAACATTTATATCCCTTTTGCTCAAGGGAGTATCCAATGAAGACACACTTTTTTGCTTTTGGATCAAGCTTCGTCCTCAATTCATCTGGGACATGTACATATGCAATACAAACAAAAACTTTTAGATGTGATAAGTTTGGCTTTTTACCTGTAAACCTCTCTTCAGGTGTAACTTGATGTATAGCAACAGTCGGAGTTCTGTTCATGATGTATACAGCAGCATGCACGACTTCTGCCCAATAACAATGAGGCATATTCTTCTCAGCCATTAAGGCTCTTGCTATTTCTGCAATATTTCTATTTTTGCATTCAGCAACGCCATTCTGTTGTGGTGTGTACCTGCATGAAAACTGATGCCGAATTCCATGATTTTTTAGAAAACCGTTGAACTCATTTGACATGTATTCACCTCCTCCATCAAATCTTAATGTCTGAATGTACTTCCCTAGCTGCTTTTCCACCATAAATTTGAAATTCTGGAAGTGAGTGAACACCTTGCTCTTCTCTTTCATGAAATATACCCATACTTTGCGTGTATGGTCATCAATGAAAGTAACATAAAACCTGCAACCACCCATAGATGTGGTCTTTGCTGGACCCCAAACATCTGTATGTACTACTTCTAGTACATTCTCACTAACATTCTTGTCATGTCTTGACTGTTTGCCAAATTGACATGCTGCACATACCTTTTGCATTTCTGCAACTTTGAAATTTGGTAGTCCATGGACAATCTCCTTTGACTGCATTAGTTTCAGCCTTTGCAAGTTTGCATGTCCAATCCGTTTGTGCCATATCTCTATATCTGCAATAACTCCTGCACCTTTTGCAAACATGGTTACATTCATTTCAGGAATCTTCACATTTGAGGTGAACATCCTACCCACTTTGTTTCCTTTGGCAACCAATCGTCCATCTTGCTTGTACTCTTCTACATATAATCCATCAGCATTGAACCTGACTTGTAATCCCTGGTCAACCATTTGTCCAACAGAAACTAGATTGTTTGTTATATTTGGAACATGCAACACATCAGTAAGATGTTTTATCTTCCCGTCCTCCATAGACAATGCAATGTTTCCTGTATGCTCAATAGAATGCGATCTATCATCACCTGTTACAACATATCCAGGAACTGGCATTTTTTGCAAACTACTAAACCATTTTGCATGACTGGTCATGTGATTTGAAGCACCTAAATCAACATACCAGACATTATCATTCGATTCTTAAACACCAGCAGACATCGTATTCATCATGTGATGTTGAACCACAAACAGCTTCTCAGAATCATCTGCACTTGTGGATGCATAGTTGTGTTGCTGCCTTCTGTTATTTTGATTCTTCAACTTGCAATGACGTTCAAGTGTCCAGGTTTACCACAATTCTAGCATCCTTTACTATCATTACCTGAATCATTTCTTTGGAAATTTCAGCGACCTCTTTGGCTCCCCCTACCTCGAAACTGTCCTCTTCCTCCTGCATGATTCTGTTGTTGACCTTGGTCTTGGTTACTGTTTCCTCCTCCACTTCCAAAACCTCTACCTCTGCCTCTTCCTCTGCTAGAGTAGAATACCTGCTCAGAACTGGGCTTTCCTTGGGAGTTTGAATCCTCACCAAGTTTTTTTTCTTCAATAATCAACATAGATACCAGATCAACAAAATTCAGAATATTTTCCCTGGTCTGTATGGAAGTTTTGAATTGCTTATATGTAGCTCCTAAACCACAAAGGCACACTTCCACCTTATCATCATGATTTACATTCACGCCAATAGATGCAAGTGACTCACATAAGCTTTTGATTTTTAGAGTGTAGTCACTTACCGTCATGCTCTTCTTTTCCAATGTATGCAGCTCGTTCTTGAGTTGCAATTTCCGTGCCTTTGTATTAGTCTCATACAAAGTGAACAAACAGTTCCAAGCCTCTTTTGGAGTCTTGGCATCTTGTATGTGTCCAATCATGCTTTCTTGTATGCTAACAAATAGCCAATACATTACCTTTCGTGCTCCTTGATTCCATTCCTCATATGCTCTTAATTGGTCTGCAGTCCGATTCCTTTCTGGTAACTGTGGAGCATTTTCATTCTCTCCTTCGATGTACTTCCAGTAGCCTTTTCCCATCAGGAAATTCGTCATTCTGAATCTCCAAGCGTGGAAGTTGTTCTTATCTAGCTTATCGCTCATACGCTGACTGATTCCATCTACGTTTGCCATTTCTGCAACAATTCACAACATTGCAAAACACTACAGGCAACACTTCTGCTTGAACACTATCACACTATGACGTGACAGTTCGATCTCAGAAAAACACAGTTTTCATGTATCAACAGTACACGAAATCGCTTGAAATTTTGGATCTGGAATATATGAGTGTCGCCGAACACAACGCAAGTTACAGTTTCTGAAACTGACCTAGTTTTTCTGTGGGCCCCACCTTATGGGCTCGAAACGGAGGTCGAGATGGATCCGAAACTTCAATCTGACAAAAACGAGTGACCCTAAAGGGAGAATTCTCGAAAATATTTTGAGGTCTTTTACCTTCACATGGATTTTTGAAGCAAATGGAGGCCGTTTGTGAAATCGCATTTTCTCCACGCCTTGCCACATAGTCTTCATCGTCGCCTTCTCCAGGAGCTCTCTATAGCCACGCTGGCTCTGATACCATGTCACGAGGAAGGAGATAAGGAAGAGACACACTCTCACTCTCAAGGAGAAGCACACACACAGATTGAGGCAAGGAAGAATGATCTTCTTCTTCTTCTTCTATTACATAAAAGGAATGTAGAAGAATGACCTAAAAACAAGAGTACAACAAGTGCAATATATAAAGATCAGTACATAAGGAAAAACCTAATGTCCGCAAATGAGTGAGCTGGCAAGAAACAAATGTTCCCCTCTCGGTAGATAAATCTAATAAATCTCAATGAAGTATCCCTGACATATACCGGTGTGACCACTATACATGTCAGAGAAACAAAAAACTGATACATGTCATCTTGGATCATCACATGTTGAGCTTGATAACTTTAAGTGGATGGACGAATGTGAAAACTCCTTTAAGCGCTTAAGAGATGATTGTGTTCAACACCAATCGTGACTACACCAAATTGGAACAAGCCATTCCATGTTCATGTGGATGCATGCAATTACACTATTGGGTGTGTGCTAGCATAATCTACTGGAAAAGGCATTATGGATCTTCTAACTTCTTATGCTAGTAGACAATTGAATGCAGCTGAATGAAATTATACCACTATTAAGAGAAGGATTTGGCATGGTATATGTGGTTAAAAAGTTTGACATTATTTTCTTGCAATTAAGTTTAAATTTTTCACAGACCATTAAACACTATTATATCTAATGAACGGACCTTGCAATACTGGTAGATTAGTAAGATGGTTCCTCTTACTAATGGAATATGACTTTGAAGTTGTGGTTAGGAAAGGTAGGAGTCACCTTAGGGAAGATCACCTTTCTAGACTAACTTCAGGAGAGTCCCCTCAAGGAGTATCAGATGACCTTCCTGATGCTTACTTGTTCAATCTAGAAGTAGTGTCCGACTGGGCCAAAACTATAGTTCCTATTCTCACCTTTGGATTCTAAACATCCTATATTGAGAGCCAGAGATAAAGAAGTAGTGAGATATCAAAAGTACCACATACTAGTAGGCAATGTGCACAAGCACACAAATCAAGGCATATTCGCTTGTTGTGTAGATGAAGATGAACATGAAAAATGGTTGCAAATAGCACATGTAGGTGCACTGTAGCAACATCACTCCAAACATCAAACCCTACAGACTCTACAAAGATAAGGTGTATATTGGCCAACAATGGAAGCAGATGTCCATAGGATGTGCAAGGAATGCCAAATCTATGCCATAAGACCACCAGTAGAACATGCCACTCTATATCAAATGTCTTTTATGCCAGATTGGAGTGAGCCTTTGGTAGATTTCTTGAGGATGAAAACATTTCCTCAAGAGATGACATTGGCTAGACGAAAGAGTTTAGAACAAGAAGAACTAGATTATTCACTCATTGGAGATAATTTATACAAGCATGGGAGAGATGGGTACCTAAGGCTATGTGTTCATGAAAGCGAGTATCTCAAGATCTTAGACACAGCTCACCAAGGTGTGGTAGGAGGACATTTTGGACTAGACCATGTGATCAAAGCTATAGTATTCACATGTCTTTGGTGGCCAACCCTTCAAATGGATGCACATACCTATGTGAAACAGTGTGATATTTGTCAGCAAACTCAATATCCGATATGTAAGGATGAGATGCCAATAATACCCATGATGGGAGGACGAGCATTTTCTAAGTGGGTAATAGACTTTGTAGGTCCTATTAATCCCACAGCTAAGAGCTCACATGTTGAATAAATTATTATTGCCTTTGACTATCTAACCAAATGGGTAGAAGTGAAAGTCACAACAAAAAGAGATGCTCAAACAATGGCTAAGTTCTTATTTGAGAATGTGTTCGCTAGATACGGGTTACCAATAGAGTTAGTCAGTGATAGAGGTACACACTTCTTGAATGAAGTCACTGAAAACCTTCTCCAAGAATTCTTGGTGATACATAAGAAGTTTTCCCCCTATCATCCACAAGATAACAAACAAGCCGAGAGCACAAAAATCCTATGTAATGTATTGAAAAAGTTGGTGAACAATAAACACTCTTATTGGGACAAACAATTACACCATGTTGTTTGGGCTTATTGATTTGCCTATAAAACGATGCTCCAAGCAACCCCCTTTCAAATAGTCTTTGGAAAAAATGTTGTGTTGCCATTAGACTTCTTGATACCGACATCGAAAGGAGTGCAAGAACACTAGTGGAATGGTCATGAGCTTTCATCTAGAATTTTTGGCTTAGAAAACTAGGAGAGACACGGTTGAGAGCAGCAGCAGGGGTTTATGCAACAAAGAAAACGTAAAAAACATACTTTGATGCTCGTGTGAAGGATAAGGGCCTGAAAGCAAGAGATTTAGTCTTATTGTACACATTGAAGAAACATGCATGGAAGCTGGAGAAGCATGGCTATGGACCCATGATTATTAATAGAATATCAACAAGTGGAGCTGTCCAATTAGCCACTCTAGAAGGAAAAATCCTACCTAGTTACGTTAGTGGATGCTGAGCCAAATTATATCAAGAACCCCTCACAGAGGAAATGCTGAATTGAATCAATATTACAAAGAAACATAAGGAAGAAGAAAAATGAGTTTGAGAAGAAGCGCAAGTAGAAGCATTAGAACACATCTAACGAATGAAATTGAGGAGACAGGGTAGAGATCAACCTAGGTTAGATACGCATGACATGCCAAGATACATGGCCATGTGCCAAGCATCAGGTGTAATTTGTCCTCAAATTATTGATCGACGTCCTTTTGTGACCCTTGAGGTAGGACATGAAAAGAGTACAAGGACTGTAAGAGCCTTGATTGACTCAGATGGAGCCACTAGTGGAGTTAGACTTTCTTACTCTCAAGCATTGAAATTAAGTATCAATCTTGTAGAAGCATATCTCATAGGATTGGGAGGTGTGGAAACCCCTTGCACGGGTGAGGTGGAGCTTCCCATCTACCTTCTAGATGTTCTGATGTAGTCAAAGTGCTAGTGTGTCAAGATGAGGATCTCATCGAACCTCTTGTCTCGGTTCAAGACTAGATTTATGACCATGCAGTCAAGCTAAACCTAAGAAGCAGACTTCTTTGGGTCTAGGTAAATCAAAACCGCATCACAGTCGAGTTGGAAAGTCAAACGTTTATGCAACTAGGAGAGTCACTCACTCCTGGTCCTTCCAGGAACACGTATGATGATAACAACACTATTCTTGTCCAAAGTTCTATGGTTTAGAAGAAGGTCACTCACGAAGGAGTTGAAAAAACCAATATGGAACTCCCTTCTTTTCGAAAGATGATCCTGATTAAAAAAACAAGCAAGCCAACCCAAGAAGTAGATGAGACAAATAATCAAGCCGTATGCTCAACAACGGAAGCAAAACAAAGTACCTCTTGGAGTGAAGTAGATCTGGATACGCAAGGGTGAACAACGCTCTACTAAGATAGACTGTTTCTATTTGGGTCCCAAAGTGATCGATGAAGGTTGACCCCAATGCATGACAAATCTGGATGCCTAAGACCTGCTTCCAAGCTCAAATAGCTTCACATAACCTCACAAATGGATCGCCACTCATAAACACTCATGTCATAAACTTCATGGCGAACAACTGCAATCAACACCTCCACACCTCACATCATACCTAGGATTATCTAGAAATGGGTACCCAAAAAGTCCCAAATCCGAGAAGATCTATTCCAGCAACATATAAAAGCCATCATTGCCAAAAGCTATAATCGTATACTAAAATTTTGGAGAATTAAACCATGTATCAAACCCCCTGACCCGATCAATCTGCACCGAAGTAGATGCATTATGAATATAGTGCACATCCAAAGTATGCATCTAGGAAGTAGATGCATTATGAATATAGTGCACATCCAAACTATTTTCTCTTTGTAGGAAGCTTTATTTTGAGCGTTCTTGAACTTACTGGAAAGCTTATAAAGCAAGAATTCTATTCCAAAAACAGTTTTTGCAAAAATCTTCTTATAATGTGAGATATTTCTATTTCTTTGTCTATTGTTCTATCCCAAAACCTGCTAGGAAAACTAGACTATTGTGTGTCATTCATTTGATAGGTCTAGATGTGTCCAAATCTAGTCATTCATAGCTCATTGGAAATCTTTTACTGTCTAGTTTGTGTGGCTAAAAGGGTTTCTTGATTGGATTCCGGAATTGTGAGATATACCAATTTTAGTGAGTACTAGTCTGAGGGCAGATAGGTCTTGGGCAGGGTCCAAGATTCTTGTTGTGCATTTGGAGGAGAAATCTTTAAGCCGTGGTATGAGAGCTCCTTTTGGACATCAAGGAGAGTACAAAGAAGGAGGCCAAGCCAATGAATCAACTATTGAAGCTTTTTCAAAGCTTGAAGGAGGTTGAAAACTTGGAACCAAGGGGGAGCTTCATCGAGAAAGTGCTTCATCACACAAAGGGACTTCACTTTCAAACAAAGGAGGTAATCCCACACCATATTTCAGTTTTAGGTGATTCAAGAAGATGGGAGAGGTATCCAACCAGATTGAGAAGTTGGACAAAAACAACTTTCAACCTTGGAAGTTTAGGATGACAAACTTCATCATGAGCAAGGACCTAGGAGGCATAATCAATGTAGGAGATGTCAAGCCAATTACTGCGGATCCAACTAACTCTACCGATCAAGAAAGGAGAGCAATCAGAGAATGGGAGGTAAGACATAGAAGGGTTATGTTTATGATATCTCAACATGTAAGCAACACAATGATAGGTCACATTCAAAGCATGGAGACAGTCAATTAGATGTGGGAATATTTGGAGAACATGTTCACCACACACACAAAGGCAAAGAAGGTACAACTCAAAAATGAGCTCAACAACTTGAAGAAAGCAGGTAACGAATCCATAGATGACTACTTAATTAAAGCAAAAGGCATTAGAGACTCATTCACAGCCATAGACATTCAATTGATGATGATGAAACGGTTGCATTTGTACTTAATGGTCTTAAAGATGATGACAAGTGGAGGAACTTCATATCCTCATTGTATGCGAGGGAGAACATGCCTGATTTTGATCAATTGAACACTTTAATGGTTAATGAAGAAATATTGCAAGGTGGAAGCAAGGGCAAAGGTGCCCAAGGTCAAATGCTATATGCAGGTAGAGGAAGAGGTAAAGCATCAAGAGCAAGCAAAGTGACAACCAAGAAGACTCAAATGAAGGCTCATCTTCAAATGGAAGAGTGTTGACACTCAAGATCAAGTATGAGGTATAGGAACACATCAAAGAAGTGGACATACAAGAAGGAGGAGAATACCATTTCACCTTTTGTAACTCCATTTTTTTCAAGACGAGGATTCCTCAAGCTTGAGGATCATTAGAAGTATCTAACTACCAATTTTCATAATTTTTAAACTCCATTTGAACCCTCAAATAATCCTTGGAACCTAATTTTTAACTGGGCTGGACACTAGGTCTCAAGAGGGCCAAAACTAGTCCAAAAACTATAAAAAGAGCTAGAGAGCTCATTTTTGGGGCTAGCTTGTTACAAAGTTGGATTGTTAGAGATTGAAGCTTTGTAAGATATTTCTTTGTAATAGAAGCTTTCCATTGTTCCTCTCTTTGATCTTGCCTTGTGTGTGTATGTGTGTGCATGCTAGTGTGCTTCTCACTCACACATTTGTGCCTTCACATGCTCACGGTCTTCATACCAGTCCTCACATCTCCATGGATTGACAAGTAAAGGAGGTGGTGCTATGCTTGAGCTACACTAAATTTTGGCATTGTTATCGGGGAGAGAGCTTCAAGGAAGTGCATTGTGTAAGATCGTGGATTTGTGACATTGGAAGGTAAAAAATAGTCATTTTCTATTATTTTTCTTATTTTTCTTCTCCATCTTCATCGTCACCATCTTCATCTTCATAGAATTTTTTCGTTTTCAAGTGCATTTTCACCATTTTCATATCATTTCTCATGTGTCGGAGTGCAAGAAAGAGCTAGGAAGTGCTTGGGAGTGCATGCACTTGTGTTTTTCATGATTTTCTACACATTTGAGGCTCAACGCAAAAATTCAAGTTCCTGCCTAAAAACTTAGAAAATCAAGACTTTCTCAAAAAATTGTGATTCCTTGAAAATTGTGATTCCTTGAAAATTGTGATTCCTTGAAAATTGTGATTCCTTGAAATTGAGAAATCATGATTCTCTGCAAGTGTAGATTTTGAGAAAATCGCGATTCTCTGGACTTGGCATTTTCAGAAAATTGCGATTCTCTAGACTTGGCATTTTGAGAAAATCCCGATTCACTGGACTAAGAGGATTTGAGAAAATCGTGATTCTCTTGATTTAGTGAAACTTAAGATGGGAAATTTGAGAAAATTGCTATTCTCTGGACTTGGGAAATTTGAGAAAATCGTGATTCTCTAGACTTAGCATTTTGAGAAAATCGCAATTCTTTGGACCAAGAGGATTTGCGAAAATCACAATTCTCTTGATTTAGTGGAACTTAAGAAATTTGCGATTCTCTGGACTTAGAAAAATTGAGAAATTTGCGATTCTCTATATTTTGGAGTTCGAGAAAATTGCGATTCTCTAGATTTTTGGATTTGAAGAAATTCACGATTCTTTGGAATTCAGCATTTTTGAGAAATTTGCAATTCTCTAGAAGAAATTCATGATTCGTTGGACTTAGTGCTTTTGAGAAATTTGTGATTTGCAAGACATTCACGATTTCCTGGACTTAGAAAATTGGAGAAAGTCACGATTCTTTGGAAGAAATTTGCAATTCCCTAGACTTCGAGATTTGATAAATTCGTGATTCTTTGCTTGGAAGATTTTGAGAAAGTCACAATTCTTTGGAGTGGATTTTGAAAAAATCACGATTCTCTAAAAAACATGACTTTCTAGCTACCTGATTTGCAAAAAATTGCGATTCTCTGAGAGGTCTTGGTTGCCTGTTTTGGCCACCAGAAGCCTGACTGGACATAACATTCTCATATGAAATCCGTTTGTTGTGATTTTGGGTTCGTTGGAAGGCTCATTTGGAGAGTTATAGATATTGTATTTCGAAGTTGACCTTCCACAAGGGTGAGAAAGTTGAGAGATCTCTAAGGGAATTTTCATAAAAAGAAAGCAAAATTGGGCCTGTGAATTACATGAATGGACATGGTTTGTTATGTCAATTAAATCAAAATCTTGAGCTAACTTTGGTACTTTTACAAGTCCATTGAGAGCCATTTAAGGGAGTAAAAGCAAGGTGGCAAGTTTGTTGCAAGTTTGGGAACGTGTATCCGGAGCATTCAAGTGTGATCATGGGGGAAGCAACTTGAGGTTGGAATTTTTCTTAACCCCCTCAGTCAATTCTTAGATAAAGCTAAATACGAGTAGTGATATTGATTAATTAGGGCAATGATAGGTACGAATCAAGTCCAGGAAAACCCTAATTTCTCAAGTTCAAGCTAAGATTATACCAAAGAAATCTATAAAAGAACAAGTAATTGATTCAATAGAACATTGCAACACGATTGTACTTGGGAAGATTGGGACTAGTAGATGAAGCTTATGAACCTAAGATCTAGTAGAGACCTAGGCAAGGATAGACAAAACATCAAATCTTCTGAGGCTAGTGTCAACCATACAGCTAGGTCATGTGCACAACAACTTAGTGGTTATCCCTACATGCTAAGTTTGGACACAAGTGATTCAAAAATGTCCTTTAGCATGGGGAGACCCACACGAGGCTCAGGTGATGCATATTTATAGATACCAAAAGGTCCCTATAAGACACAATTGGAGTATATTAGGACCAATTGATTAGGTGCCCGTATCTATGAGGATGGCCTGAGGCGATCAGTGGCCCAACTAAAAAATCCCGATCAATCCTTTGAACTTGAACACCCTATGGTTAAATTTGACGAAGATTCATAGATTGTTAAGCAAGGAACCATGTATATGGTTACATCTTACCAGATAGGACAAATGAGTTTGGAAATATTTTTCCCAAGAACGAGATAGGAGACTTAGAGCAAGGAGACCTAGGACGAGAACCCAAGACTCCTCAAGTCAAGTCGGTCTTAACCAGAATACTAACACCGGAATGGATTCCCTAGGATAATAAAAGTGTAGAATTGTTCTGGAATAGGGAGGCGGATGAACCTTTTTGCAGGTTTAAGACTGATCAACCTAGCAAAGTAGGAAACTGGACGATATATGAATTTAAAGATCCTGATACCCTAGGCAAAGTGGTCTACTTAGACAACACATCAGAGAGAGTATTCGTGGTTATAGAGCAAGGCAGGCATGCATACACCTGGAAAGGTTAATTGATTTTCCCTCCACCAAGATCTAACGTCTCCCATGGCCTCCGAGGAGTAGGATCATCCCAAGCTCATGAAACCCAATGAGAATGAGCTAGAGAGAGACCTGAGGTAAGCCTTGCACACACAGTGGGCACAGATAGATCATGATTTGAAAATGAAAGACCTGAAAGAGAGAGACATAGAGTACATAGGCATCAAAGAGATGAACATGATTTTCCATTGCGTTGACCCTATGAGCACCTAAGAACCCTTAGACCCTCTCAAGTGGTCAAGGCAATGAAGAACAATTTTGATGGGACAAGAGATCCTTATGATCATGTGGCCGAGTTCAAACAAGTGTTAAGAGTTAAACAAGTTGAGGACTTGTTCATCCAATTTGAGACATTTGGTTTGACTCTTAAGGGTACTGCCTTAGCTTGGTTTCAACCCCTAAATAGTCCTAACTATCAAGATATAGGTCAACTGCTAGACAAATTCATTGTAGAATTTTCTAAGAGTGGTATCACACATAAGACATCATCCTTGATCCAGGGCTTCAAGCAGACACCCCAAGAAATAGTGCAACTTGCAGGAAGATGGTTCAGACAGTACCTAGAAAGATGCCCTATTCTAGAGTTACCCACACTAGCCAAACAAGTGGCCTTGTTTTAGATGGCTTATTAAGCACCTAGTTAAGATCATATGTGTACTTGAAAGAGCCTAGATCCATAGAAGAGTGTGTATAGATGTGCATAGACATAGAAGACAATTTGGGTGATGAGTTAGAATTGTCCAAGCTCTACAAGGATTCAGACAGTTCTACTAGTCATACTTCCAGAACCTCCATCGAGATAGATGAGATAGCTGATCAGTTTGCCAAGAAGCTATGAGTTCAAATTAGACAAACACCAAGGGTCACCTCATTGAAGCGATTCTACGACTGTGGAGGAGACCACATGGCTAATGTATGCCCATTGCAAAACCAGAACATGAGAGAAATGAATGCTCCATATTGCACTATTGAGAAAAAATACATAAACCACATGGCTCAAGATTGTCCTTACAATAGGCAGGCTATCACACAAACTTATCAGCAACCTTACCAACAAGGTAAGTATCATAACCAATATCAACAGCCATACTAGGCCAGAACAACAATAACAACCTCATTAACAACATCAATATCAGGCACCATATAGGCCACAACCGATCCTAGAAAACCAACCACCAACTCTTGCTAATGTAATTCCAGTTAAATATGCAATGGTAGAGGAGAACCCTAATAGAGCGCTGGTGCCAATGACCCCTTTGGTCTCAGAAAATGACCCTCATGCTCAGAGTTCTGACTACACCCATGAAGATAATCCACAAGCTTATTACATAGAGTCACCTGAGCATAGTGAGACCTATCCTTATCAATATGAGGCCCTACCTATGGAACCAAATTGGGAACCAAAATATTCCAATGTCATGTACACGAATCCTAACCCCAGGCCCCAAGCGAGACAAGTAAGACCATAGGCCCCTAGAGAACCATGCTTTAGATGCCAGGGTGACCATTTCATTTGTGAATGTCCCCACCCACCTACTCTAGGACAAGGAAATAACATCACAATACAAGGCTTTTGTCTTGAGTGTGGCAAAGAACATCTCCCGAGAGATTGTCCAACGAACCCGTCTAGTGCACCCAAGGTTACACCCATTAATGTGGTAGGCTTAGTGGTGGATTCAAGTTCAAGAAATGTTAATGTGGCCCCTATACAGGCAGTCACTAGGGCACAAACATTACAACAGGCTAAACCAAATGAACATTCAGAGCCAAGTGAATCCGGAGAGCCTAGTAAAAGGAACACAAGAACATGGAAGGATACTAGGGAGAAGGCCAATCATAAATGGAATAAAAATTTATCTAAACTAGACGAAAGCTTGAAAGTCACAAAAACATAAATAGAAGACATTGCCTCTCAAACCCCCTCACATGCCAAAACTCCATCCACACCACCTCATACCACCCCACCAGTCATTGTAAATAGACCACAACCAGTGTCTGTTCTTGCAGATCCAACGCTAGAAGGCCTTGACATGATGTTCAAGGCCTACTATGCTTGACTTCAAGAAGGGCCAATAGCTACAAACCTAGAAAACAGTTACCCTAGAGCAGATTTAGAGATTGAACAGACAAAAATATGCATGAAAATTGTAGAACTAGCTTAGGCTATGCTCGAGACCAGCCAATCGTTCAATCAAACCAATTTTTCCAACCAGATTTGCATTTCCAGGGCTTATTAGAAAGACTAGAGAAGTTGGTAAACAAGCCACAAGTTTCTTTACCTCCACAACCTCAAGGAGTTGTTGAAAGAGAAAACTCACCACCAATGAAAGCTTATGTTCTTGATTCTATAGATGATGAAACACCTCTTTCAATTCAACAATACTCTCAAGAGTTCTTGTGAGAAATACAAGAAGAAAAATGGGCCAAGGAGAAGGATAATCCCCCTCCTATTCCTGAAATTGATGATCTACATGATCAATTTCTCCAAGTCATTCCATCTATTTATGGAGATCAAGTAGAGCAACAAGAAGACAAAAGATTAGATTTTGAATCTAATTCTTTACAAGAGTTTCCACAATTCACAGGCCCATGGGAATATGAATCTCTTCAGATCACAGATCCCACAATACTGATAAGAAATGAAGACTAAATGGTTCTAAGAAACATTGAAGTCGTGAAGAATACTAAGGTTCAGTGTCATCTCACTTTAGAGGAACTACTCAAAGTAAAACTTAAGCTACGGAAACATGTGGCAAATCAAGTTCCAGAACTTGATTCCAATGTGTCAAAAGTAGGCTCTAAACAAAAAGTCCTAGAGATACCTCTAGAAAAAATAGGAGACATGAGTGAAGGTGAAGAAGGTCATAATTATCTTCCAATCACCTACCAAGGTTATACAACCAAAGCTATCTTAGATTCAAGTGCAGGTGTTGCGATTACGACCACCTCTTTATGAAATCAATGGGGCAAACCTGCATTAAGACCAACTAGAATGAAGCTTTAGACGAATGATGGCCATATTGAAAGACCTCTAGGATTGCTAGAAGGGATAACTCTAACTACTTGTGGTGTAGTGTGTGAGCACACATTTGCTATATGTGACTTTGGCAAAAATAATGTCTATGAGATGATCTTAAGAAGACCCTTTCCACGGCAACTGCAAATAGTACAAGATTGAGGAACCAACTCCTTGTACCTACAACACTTAGGGATCACAACCAAGGTCAATTTGAAGGATTATACCTTTAGAGATGTACCACCCCTACAGTGGAATCCTATCCATAGGGCGCAAGAGGATTCAATCTTTGTGCATTCTGAAGGTTCTTCTGATCCATCATGGATGCATGAAGATACTCATTTGTGGACGTGCAAGGTTGTAGAGGAAGAGGAAAGAAATTTGAAAGCAAGAGAAGGAACTTCTCAAGGAGATAGACTGGTTAGAGACCCAGCCTACACACCGTCGATCTTTCCAGATGAGGAATTTGAAACTCATGGTTGGGTAGAGATCTTAGCCACCATGGACATTGTTGTCAATGAAGAATAGTGGACACCTCATTGTGATGAGGAGGGATATGATATCTCTATGATCATGTGTCAACCCTTACTAGAAGAGTGTGACCCTAGTGATATCATAGAAGAAGAGGATAGTGAAGATGATCTAGAGTCCATTGTGATGGATAGTTGCTTTAATTCAAAGACGCATTATCTAGAAGATGTAAGAGTATTTACTCAAAAAGAAGAACCTCTCACAAGCATTAAAACGATAAATCCAAAGGAAGGAAGTGAAGGTGATCAAAAGAAAAGAAAAGAAAAGAAGTAAAAGAGCTTGTAGCTTTATTAAGGGAATACAGATATGTGTTTGCATGGACCTATAGAGACTTGAAAGGAGTAGATCCAGCAATGTTCTCATATGATCCCCATGAAGAATGATGCCAAGCCCACCAAACAGAAGCCCTACACATATAATGACACTTACATAGCAAAAATAAAAGAAGAAATTGACAGACTTGTTGAAGCTGGATTTATCTATGAGATAGAGCATATTGAATGGGTGTCCCGCATTGTAGTGGTGCCCAAGAAGAAAGGAAAGTTGCAAGTATGTATTAACCTTAAAAAAGTTAATGTTGTTACGATTAGAGATAGTTATCCACTTCCAATCAGCAAACATTTATTGGAGTGTGTTGCAGGCAATGAATGTTATAGCTTCCTTGATGGGTTTCTAGGTTACAAACAAGTAGCCATCACCCCAGAAGATCAACACAAAATGGCTTTCACCACAGAGTGGGGAATTTTTGCATTTCGTGTGATGCGATTTGGTCTCACCAATGCACCTGCAACATTCCAAAGGCTCATGTGTCATGTCTTCAAAGGGTTCTTGCAAAAGAGCTTAGAAGTATATGTAAATGATTTATGTGCTCATTCCCAAGAAAATTGATACCACATCCCTATGCTCATATTGTTTCTAAGAACGGAATATTAACAGATGAGGACAAAGTGATAGCCATTGCAGAGTTGCCAAGGCCAAGGAACATTAAAGAGGTACAAGCCTTTATGGGCCGTTATGGATATTATCACAGGTTTATCCACATGTATGCAATCATAGACAAACCTCTTTATGCCTTGTTGACAAATTTTGAGTGGAACGACGAATGTGAAAATTCCTTCAATGAGCTGAAGAGACTTTTGTGCACAACACCAATATTGACCACCCCTGATTGGAATAAAACATTCCATGTCCATGTGGATGCATCCAATCATGCAATAGGATGTGTGCTAGCACAACTCATAGGTGAAGGAAATTTAGATTTTCCCATAGCATACGCTAGTAGACAGCTAAACGCAGCCAAACAAAACTACACAACAACTGAAAGAGAAGGCTTAGGCATGGTATATGCCGTGAAGAAGTTTAGACACTATCTATTGGCCAACAAGTTCAAGTTTTTCACTAGTGATCAAGCTTTATTATATTTGGTCAATAAACCTTGCAATACAGGATGCTTATTAAGATGGTTCCTCTTGCTAACGGAATACAACTTTGAAGTTGTTGTTAGGAAAGGTAGAACCCACCTTAGGTCAGATCATCTTTCTCACATCACTTCAAGAGAGCCATCGCAAGTAGTGTCTGATGACTACCTGATGCTTATCTGTTCAATTTAGAAGTTGTTCCTAAATGGGCAAATAAGTTGGTGCATCTCCTAACCTTCGGACCCGCAAATAAGAATGTGAGAACGAACAAAGAGGAAATTGTCAAATCACAAAGATATCAAATATTGGCAGGAAGTATGTACAAACAAGATAGAGAGGGTATTCTAGCTTGTTGTCTTGAGGAGGATGAACATCACAATTGGTTGCAACAAGCCCATGAAGGATTGCCAAGAAATCACTATCCTAAACAACTAACATTGCAGAATCTGAAGTGTTGAGGAGAGTATTGGCCTAGTATGGACAAAGAAGTACATGAGTGGATTAAGAATTGTCCAGTGTGCCGCGAGAGACCCCCAATGGAGCATGCTTTATCACGTGTCGTTAGTTCCAGAATGAAGTGATCCATTGGTAGAATTTATGAGAACGGGAACACTACCCAGTGAGGCAAGTGTAGTAAGAAAATGGATTATGGAGCAAGAGGCTCAGGACTATGCCTTAGTAGGAGACAACCTATATTGGAGAGGCAAAGATGGATACTTAAGACTGTGCGTTCATGAATCAGACTACTTGAAAGTCTTAGAAATTGCACATAACAATGTTGCACGTGGACACTTTGGGCCTGACAGAGAAATCAAGACCATTCTATTCTCAGGACTTTGGTGGCCCACTCTTCATATGGATGCACATACCTACGTAAAGAAATGTGACACATGCCAATGTGCACAATATCCGATCAGAAAGGATGAGATGCCTTTGAGGCCAATGATGGGAGGACCTGCATTCTCGAAGTGGGTTATAGACTTTGTAGGTCCAATTAACCCCCCACCTAGAAACTCCCATGCAAAGTACATTATTGTAGCCACAAATTACCTTAGAAAGTGGGTAGAAGTCAAAGCTACAACGAAGAATGATGCTCAAATAGTGGCTAAATTCTTAATCGTCCGGATCCTCCTGAGCTAGGCCTTTGAAAGAAGGAAATTTTATATTTAATCTTGAGAGTAAGGTTTCCAAGTCTACCTGTCCAGCCATGCTTCTTACTGATGAAGTTGATGAAAGTGGACTAGATGATCTTCTAACAACCTTCCTCCTTGTTTGCTTGCAAGTGACCCTCAATGTTTGGGACCGGGTTTCGGTCATGGGTTGTTCATAGTCCTCTTAGTATTAGATAATTGATAAGAATATGTACCTCTTAGTCCACTGAAGTAGTACTGTCGACACTTGAATAGTGCTTCTCCAACTGCAATATGTCTTCTCCTATGCTCAAATTTCCTTGGAGGTCCCACCAGGTGTGCCAAATTTTGTTGGGGGATTCTTGGACAAGAAGGGATTTAAGTATTTGTAGGAGAAAAGGGAAAGACAAGAAGAAAGATACACACTAGAAGCCTCTGTCGATTGATTATAATAAGACAAATACAATGTTGAAGCACAATACAATCCAATGCTTCTGTGTAAAATCCCACAGAGTGCTCAATTACAAAGTACCAAATACCCAAGGGACTTGTTGTTGCCGGCCTCCTCTGCACCAAACCTCCACCTTCTCCAAGCGTGCACTTGTGCACACCTTGCACCAAGCTTCCACTAAGGGGGAGGGATGGGTACCTTCTGTCACCACGCACACACTTCAATAAGACCTTGGGATCCTTGGGGGACTAGCTTAGCACTTCTCTGCACACTTCCTTGGTCACTCTTCATGCACACCTTGCACTTTTCTCCTCTGCATCGCACACTGTGTGTCTCTTTCACTTCTCTCTCTTGCCTTCCTTAGACTATGCTCACTCTTGCTTAGTCTTAGAATAGTCCAAGAATAGTCCTTGCCTTGATTTGAGTGTTGATTCAAGTATGCTCCTAACTGCAAGAGTATCTTGGTGATCACTTTGATGTCCCAAGATTGTCTTCACAAGTGGCAGCCAACGAATCCTTGTTTTTTCCTGTAGTGACTTTAGCTTAAAACAAAAATTTTAATTGGGGGGGCTATACTTTCATTTCTGCGTACGCTGCCGCTTCACATACCTTCACATTTTTCCTTTTAATTCTTCACTTTTGCACATAAGAGAGGGTTCACCTGAACCTTCCAAAACATTTTGAACCTTAGGGAAATTAGAGAAATACCTCTGCAACCTACAACCCACTTTCTCCAATTTACCCTTTGTGGCCAATTAATTGTGCACTACCTGTGCACTGTGGCATCTGCACTTTAGCACTTTGACTTTGCACCTATTGGATTTGACCTTGACTTTGACCTTTTGACTTTGACTATGGTTGACTTTGATTGTAGTTGACTTTGACCAATATGACTTTTATGGGCTCAACAAGTGGGGACTAAGAAGATATGCATAGTCTATTGTTATAATATAAAGATCCATTCTACAAATGAAATTTGACTCGATACATTGATCCCCTTTTTGCATGCAAAAAGTTCAAGATAGGTGCATAAAATACTTAATGTCAAAGTCATGTTTGCTTAATAATTCAATCCAATGTGTTTGCCTATTGTTGAGCAATGATTTTTTGTGAAAATGTATTTTAGATTCTGATGATCTATTTTCAATTCAAACCTCACTCCTAATAGTAGATGTCTCCAATCCTTAAGTGCATGTACAACAACAAGCATTTCTAGATCATGAGTAGATAATTAAGTTTCATGTTTTCTTAATTTTTTGGATTCATATGCAACCACCCTACCATCCTATGAAAGAACACGTCCTATTTGAATACCAATTGCATCACATGCAACCACAAAATGCTTTCCCATTTCTGGTATTTTCAAAATACAATTTTCAATGACATTTTGTTTCAATGATTCAAATAATATTTGATAGGTGTCACTCCACACAAACCCTGCATTTTTTTAGTGAACTCTATGAGATGATTAGGCTTAGAGAAATCCTTAATATATGCTCTTTCACATTGCACCAATCTCAAAAAACTTCTAACATCCCTTACAATTTTAGAAACTCATTAATAAAAAAAAAATTTCACTTAATCTTGGTGTATATGGATTCCCTCTTTAGATATGACTCTTCCTACAAACACAAGTTTATCATAAGCAAACAAACAATTACTCTTGTTTCCATACAATTTGTGTTCTCTAAGAGTTTGCAAAGTCTTCTTGAGATGTACAACATGCTCACAATCATCTTTAGAGTATAAAAATATATCATAAAGAAATACTAAGATGAATTTGTCTAGATAATCATGAAAAATATTCCTCATCAAGCATATTGTAAACTCGTTGTGGCCATAACATGTTTGAAAAGCTAACTTGGGTATATATTTTGTTGTTATTCTAATTTGGTGATATCCATATCTTAAGTCAATCTTAGTGAATATAGTTTCTCCGCTAAATTGATCTAATAAGACATCTATGTGAGGAAGTGGGTACTTATTTTTACGTGTTCTTATATTCAACCCCATATAATGAATACATAATTTATAAGATTCATCTTTCTTTTGAAATAAAACATGTGCTCCCCAAGGTGAAACACTCGATTTTATCAAGCCATTCTTCAAAGGATCATCTAATTGAATCTTAAGCTCCTTTAATTATTCTTTGTTAAATATATAGGGTGCTCTCCAATACGGTTCACTTCCCGGATATAGGTCAATGGCATAGTCAATCTACCTAGGTGGAGCTATACCAAGAAAGTCTTCTCGAAATACATCTAATTCATTCATTGCTTCTTCCCATTATTTATTTCCTTTTGCTTCATCATAGTTCTGAGGTTTTTCATCATCTTTGAACATATAAGCATAGTTTTTCTGAGTCATATAAGAAGTATCATAAGAATACCTTGTTGTTTTTCTCCTTATTCTACTTGACCTTCTTGGTTCATCCTCTTCATGTGTATCTGAATTGATCTTTTCATCAAAACTAGGTGCATCTACATTTCTTCTTGATGTTCTAGCCCTAGATGTGCTAGCTTTCCCATGATCTTCATCTTCACACAGTTGCACTTTTGATACCTCTTTCACTTATTCTTAACTCCTTTTCAAATTCTTCAACTGTTTGACTTTTTTTAGGCATACCAATTTTTATGTTCATGAAATGTTACATCTCTAGAAACAAGAATTTTTTTTGTTAAGGAATTCCACAAAATATAATACATTTTCTCTTCATCATATCCATTGAATAGATACCCTCTACCTTTGGTTCTAGCTTATGTATAAGTTCAAATGGTACATACACATATGTAACTGATCCAGATACTTTACAATGATTCAATATTGGTTTCTCACCCCACCAAGCTTCACAGGGAGTCATTCCATAAAGAGTTGTACATGGCAACCTATTCACAAGGTAAGTAGTTGTGTTCACCACCTCAACCCATAGATAATTTGGAAATTTTTTTTTCTTTAAGCATGTCCCTAGCAAACTCAACAAGGGCCCTATTCTTCTTTCTACCACCCCATTTCCTTGAGGTGTATATCTACAAGTTATCTCTCTCTTGATACTTGCATTCCAAAGATAATCATTGAATTCTTGGGAGAAGTATTCTCCCCCTCTATTAGTCCTTATCCTATTTAGCTTTTGATGTTACTCTTTTTGCATATGCATGGAAATGCTTGATGGCTCGAAACACTTCTGATCTTTCCTTCAAAACATAAAGAGTTATCCATCTTCTAGCATCATCAATAAAGAGAACATAATACCTAGATCCATTGATTGATCCTTCTTTTGTTGGTTGCCATACATCTATATGGATGAGCTCTAGTATTCCATCATGCTTGAATATTTTTTTCTAAAATTATGATCTATGTGCCTTTCCAATTTGGCACGCTTCACATTTATAGACCATATGTTGATTCTTCACATTAGGTAGGCCTAGAATAGATTGATTTGCCACAATAGCTTTGATTCCTATTTCATTGAAGTGTCCTAACCTCTTGTGCTAGAGGTCAGATTCCATAATCACCTCCTCACCATGTGTGAGTAAATATTACTTGTCCGAGGACTGGATTCGTTTGCAACTCTAGTGAGCTTTCAAAGGCATACATATCATAGTCTTCTCTGTGTAGAAAATTTTTCCAGATTTATGGGATAAAAGGCTAGTCTATCCTCTCACACTTTTGACCTCAAGATTTTACCTTCCTTCTTACCATATACAATTTCATTATATCCTTTGTTTAGATCTTCCACAAAAACTCCTTCATTTGTAAACCTGACTTGAAAACCTTTTTCAACTATTAGTCCCACACTGATTAAGTTATTAGATATTGTGGGAACATACAAAACATTAGTGAGCAAGTTTGCTCCACTCCTGCACTTCACTTTTCCAGTTGAATGTACATTGTATGTTGTGTTATGATTTGTTTGAATTGTATGAATATGAGTTCATTCTTCTAATTCTTACATTAACTCTATGTTTCTTGACAAATGATTAGGACAACTAGAATCAATGTAAAATACCTTGAGGTCTTCTTTTTTTGATGTGTTAATTGAGTTCAACATCAATGTTGTCTGGTTCTCATTTTGTGTATCATTAGCATAGAGGTAGTAGCTAGCATTGTAGGATTGATTTTGATCCCAATTTCTTCCTCCATCCCTACCAAAGCCACCTCTTTTACTTTGTCTCCCTATTTGAAATTAATTTTGTCACCTCTACCTCTAGCATTGTTATTCTGATTTTGATTTGAACTTTGTTGATCATTCCAACAATCATATGCCAAATGATTGTTCAATGCACATATCCAACAGGTCTTCTTGTTATTACTTTGATTACCTCTTCCTCTTCCATTTCCTCTACCATTACCTTTGCCATTTCCTATTCCTTTTACATAATTGGCCTAAAAAGTGGATTCTTCATCTTCCTTTGATTTACCTTTATTTCCTTTCTTTTTATTTCTTGCATACATAGTAGAGATTTCTCATTTGTCTCCATTTGGCTTCAAGTCTTGCTCAAATGTGAGCATCAATCCAAGCAATTGATTTAGATCTAGTACAAAATGATTTAATAAAAGTTCAGTTGATAATAGAAAAGGTTTCCACCTTCCATATCCTCTCAAACTTGTAAGAAATTTTGCAATCAACCTATGATCTTCAATGTGTTTATATATAGATCCAAGACTATCTGCCAAGTCTGTCATTTTAGTGACATAAGCACTAATACTTTGACTTTGATTCTCTTTTAATGTTGTAAACTCTAAACCATAAGCTAGATTTCCTAGCTTTAGTAGTGTTTTGGAAGTGCTCTTCCAATACAATCCATATATCTTCTATTGTTTCCAAACCTTTGGTGTGTGGCAACAAGTGCTATGAAATTGTGTTGTAGATATAAGCTCTTGTACTTTCATCCTTCTTCTTCCATAACTTTAAAGCTTCTAAATCTCCTTTTTTGGTTGTATCAACTTCAAAACAATCTTTTCTTCTTCTCCTGTTATATAAATCATGAGATAATTACTCATAAGTAAGGCCTCTATTCCCATTACCCAAGTAGGATAATTATCTCTATCCAATTTATCAATGGATATATGATATGCCATGAACTCCTTGCTTTTGCTGCAACCTATACGTTTGAGGTTTAAAGAGTGTTATCTTTTGTAGATATTTACACTCAAGAATAATTTCAAAGTAATCCTTTGATGCTTTTTGATGTTAAATGCTTCAACCTCTAGCTTCTCGATGAAAACTTCCAAGACCTTGTATGTCTACAACTCCTTTTGTGATCTCTAGGAACTTTATGCTCTGATATCACTTGTTGATGTGTGAAACAACATAGGAAGTAAGACAATGTGATATTAGAAGTCCTCTATAATCATGATTAGCTTAGCAACACTATAGAATATGAAAAATTTATCTATTTATGCAAGAAATGTGATCACTTACTCTCTCTAAACATGTGCCTTTTTCTTTTAGAAATCCAGTTTCAAATTTGTCTGTGATTTGTTATGAATCCTTAAGATTCTTATGCACGATGACTACTAAATTTTTTTCTCATATAGTAGATAACTAATTCTAGTCAATATATTCAGGCATTACCTTATAAATAACTTCAATCCTCTTCAGAAGTTATACTATGTCTGAAAGTGTCTTTTGCCTTCCTTGATTTGACGCATCTACAGTGCTAAGCTTGATTCTGTGAGCACACTTCTTGTTTTGCAAATATCTTTTAAGAAAGTAATTTAAGGATACAAGCTTTCAAATGAGCTATTACTCATTAAAAGCTTTACACTGTACTTTGACATATGACTTTAAGAAAGTTCATGAAACGCCATGCCTAATCCTCATACATAAAGTTACAAAATGACTTAGATCTCTTCACACATTAAGAGTTGGATCAATTCATTTAAAAAAAAAATAATTTACTATTAAGCAGGATGTATAAAAAGTGGTTTGGCTTCCTTCTGCTCATAACCATAGAAAATGCGCTAACAGTAAAAGGCTTTTCTTCACAATCTCTTACCCTCAGTACTCCGACTGCTTATACATAAGTTTAGAACTTACATTTAGTACAATGACACTAAAAACCTAATTTTTAGTTATATAAATTGACTTATATAAATTCAGATCTTATGCTTCTCCAACTCAAACTTGTAAATTTGAAACTTCTAGAACTATTATGGATCCAGCTTCTAAGTATATGTTACATGTGTGAATTTCTTCCCGGTACTTGGCCTCGGTGGATGACGGAGCAATTGTAGCATCACAAACTGAAGATCAATAAGAACAAGAAGTGTAGCAGACCAAGACTCAAGGTGACACAAGCACCAAAGAGGATGACACCTCTAAGGCAGTCTCATATACTACTGTGATCCAAAGGTTTTACAAGAACATGCAAGCAGTTTGGATGAGGAGTTAAATAAAAAAACAACAAAGTAAGGATATTTTGCAATAGGAATTGGCAAATAGTGGATTCGAGACCTCCTTTGTCAATGCATTTAACAAAGTAGTTCAGCTAGTGGGCACAGTTGAAGCATTGCACTTCCTCAAGTGAAAGCCCCTACCTTAATTCAACCCTCGATGAGTGAGAATAATGTCATGACCCGGAGAATACATTCGTGTACCAATCAAAACCCAATCCTCTAGTCACCAAGCAACAAGGATCATAGTCGACACACCACCCCAGGGTGACACCATCATCATCAATTTTTCACCCCATCCATCAACATCCCTACCCACCACCACTATGGACATTGCCTCTATGGCCGAACCAACCATTCAATCACCTATACATCTAGTTTCACATGTACACCCTAGTTCCTCTTCATTCGATCACCCTATCTCCAGTGTAGCATCACAAGAACCTGTGAATCCTTTTCCTACCCCTTCTCTAATATCACCTACATCTGTTACCACCTCAACTATCCAACCAATCCCGATCAACCCTTTCCTAGCCCCTTTTGTTTCATCTATTCCAATTCCCCAACAACCTTTCTTCACCCCACATCGTCCAATTGATAGTTCATCATTATTACACCACCACCCCACCACACTACCGCAACCATCTCCTATTCATCAATTAGTTTCTGAACCCTTTCATGTAACCTACTCATCAACATTTGTAAATCTAGTGTTCACACCTACACAATCACCCACGGTCACACCACTATTCACGATCAGTTCACTAGTTCACACTTCTAGTGGCATGATACTTCACCACCCACTACACCTCTACTCACGTCCATCACCACTACTCATATACTCATGTCCATGCACTTCTCCACTATCACCATGGCATCCACACTCCCTCACCTGATCCCCATTCGCCCTGCATTACACACTGCACAACACACATTTTTTAGCACACCATCATTGTTTTCATCTTCCACTATAGATATAGCATTTCAACAAATGTTTTCATGCATGCATCAAGCTTGCGAAGAGTTTGCATCATTAGGACAGCATTACCAAGCTTTGCAACAAACAACCATGCAATTATAGGCCAATCTCAATTCATTGAATATTGAAAATGCATCACTTAATGCATGCCATCAAGAACTTCATGATGCTTATCATTCGATGAAATTAGAGTTAGAACAAAAGACCAAGGAAGTCATCGCCAATGCTGAAGAACACTTACGACAACAGGTCATTAGAAATGCTCAACTAACATGCAACATGGGATTCCTAAGACACCACCTAGCAGTATCCCAAGAAGAAAACCATCGTTTATAAGTACAAAACAAGGAAATTTTTCAAGTTGCATTGGGCAACCTCGAGGAACCAATCAGTTTGAGTTGTTTCAAGGCGGTTCCCTCAAAAACTATGCAAATGCTATTGGATGATCATGCACATCTTTTGAAGATTATGAAAAACTGACTGAGGAGTGTCAGGCACTCAAAAATGACAATGCCAATTTACTACTCTCAAAGAACTTGTGAATCATCTATCATACAAGCAGTCACACTGCCTAAAAGCTTGGAGACACGTGTCCTAGAACTTCAAGCTCAGGTACCGGATCATTCAAAGATCCCCAAACCAAAATCACCACTGGACATACCCGTGGTAGAAGATGTTGAGAGGGAGTACAGAGACTTTGGGATGATTGCATACATATGAATGAAATGTCCATAATATCTACAATGCCCCATGAAAGATTGTACTTCCTTGACATTCTTTAGCCTAGGTAGTTTCGATATAGCTCTAATGTTTTCCTCATCCATGGATATTCCATTCATTGACATCATGTGTCCTAGAATCTTTCCTTGCCTAGCCATAAAAACACACTTTTCTGGGTTTAGGCAGACTTGATATTCTCTACATTTTTCAAAGATTTGTCTTATCTTGGGTATATGTGTTTGTCTAATGTTGGAATGAGCACATAGATCATCAACATAGACTTCCAAATTTTTACACAAGAATTCTTTAAATACATGACACGTCAACCTCTAGAAGGTAGCTGGCGCATTTGTTAGACCAAATGGCATTACCCGAAATGTGAATATGCCCCATTCTATGACAAAATCCATCTTATGTTGGCCTTTCAAGGAAATTACCACTTGATTGTAGCTAGAGAACCTGTCAAGTAAGCTATAGAGTTTCTTGCTTGCTACATGTTCCAATAGGTGCTCTGTGATAGTAAGCCAATAACTATCTCTAATAGTGGTTGTATTAACCTTCCTCAAGTTGATGCATACATGTAACTTACCATTATTTTTTGTCACCACCACAATGGGGGTTACCCATTCAGTGTGCTCAATTTCTTAGATAAATATGGCCTCTACCAATCGATATATCTCTTCCCTGATCTTGGCAGCATAGGTGTATGGCTTCTGCTTAGAAGGTTTATGGCAGCATAGGTGTATGGCTTCTGAGGTCATGGGAATTGTATGTGAGCATATGTCAGGGTCTACACCTTTTAGGTCCTTATAAATCCATGCAAACACATCTCTGTATTCTCTCAATAAATCAATTAACTCCTTTTCCTCTTCCTCAATCATATTGTTCCATAATAATTGATTCTAAATCTGAGTCACTTGCTTGCTCAATTTCTTTTGTGCTAAGCTCACATTCTTCAATAACCGAATCACACATGATTGGTTCTATAGTGAAACCTGAAATGTCATAGCCATCTTCATCACAATGGGTTGTCCATTTTTCTTCATTGATCCTACATCCATTGTGGCTAAGATTTCCACCCAACCATGAGGTTCAAGCTCTTCATCTAGAAATACTACAGGTGCATAGGCTAAGTCTCTACTTGATCTACGATTTTCCTTCGCACCTACCTCTCTAGTGTTTTCTCTTTTCTCTTCTTCTACTACTACTTTACACATCCATAAGTCAATGTCTTCATGCATCCGTGAGGATCCTCATCCTATGGAGTGCACTGACTCTGTGTCATTTGTGGCTCTATGGATGGGATTCTACTATATAGGGGCACATCTCTATGAGAGTAGTCCTTGAGATTGACTTTAGTTATAACACCTAAATGTTGCAGATACAAGGAACTATATTCCTGAATTGACGTTGTTGTAGTGGTTGAAACCAGTGGTGTTCTTGAGAGTTAGACCAAAGGCATTGTAATGAGTAAACATGTCCTCGACTTGTTGTGCTCTCAAAACTTGTCTAAACTCAGCTACATAATCATAAGGATCTCTAGTTCCATCAAAGTAGTTCTTCATGGATCTAAGGACTTGGGTTGGCCTCAAGATTCTAGGGTGTTCTCTAGGCCTAGGCAAGGGAAACTCATCCATGCCTCTTTGATGTCTTGGATTTCTATGTCTCTCTTTATCTATTCTTTCTGCATTTAATCCTAACCGTTGTCTTCCTAATGGATTTGCAAAGTTCACTTGAGGTCTCTCTCTAGCTCTTTCCCTTTGGGTTCCATGAATCTAGGATGATCTTGCTCCTTGGTGGCCATGGGAAACATTAGATCTTGGTGGAGGGAAAATCAATTCGCCTTTCAAAGTTTATGCATGCTTACCATGCTCTATTACCAAGGACATTCTCTTTGATATGTTATCTAAATAGACAACTTTGCATGGTATCTTTGGATCTTTGAACTCATAGATGATGACTTCACCTATTTCACTAAGTTGATCTATCTTGAATCTCCAAAAAGCTTTCTCCGTTTCTCTATTCAAGAATAGTTCTATGCATTTGTTGTCTTGGGGAATCCACTATGGATTAATCACTCTCATCAAGACACACACTTGCCTCGAGGAGTCCTGGGTTCACGCCCTAGGTCTCCTTGCTCTAGGTCTCCTATTTCATGCTGGAGAATGACATTTTTGAACTCATCTGTCCTATTTGGTAAGCTAGTAACCACATACATGGTTCCTTGCTTATCAGTATATGAACCCTCTTCAAATTTAACCACTAGATGTTCAAGTCCAAAGGGTTGATTGGGATTTTAGAGTTGGTAAGCTCATCACCATAGACCATCCTCATAGATGCATGCACCTAATCGGTTGGTCCTAATATACTCCAACTACATCTTATAAGGGCCTTTTGGTGTCTATAAATAGGATGTGCTTGCACTACCTACTATATGTTCCATGTTAAAGGACATCTTTGAGTCACTCACTTCTGAAGTGAGTATGTAGTGATAAACACTAAGCTATTGGGCCCACGACCTAGATGTATGGTTGATGCTAGCCTGATATGATCTAACACTTCATTGATCTCTCCCTAGGTGTCTCTTGATCTAAGGTTCATATGCCCTATTGATTAGCCCAATGATCCTTGTACAACCACGTTGTTGATTCTTTGATATCAATCGATTGTTCCTTTTAATTTCTTTAAGATGTATTTACTTGTCTTAATGTTACACTTATGTGTTCCTCAAATAGCTTTGATGTAAACCTTTTCCCTATACATGGGCACTTTTTACTCTAGTGCTGGTTAGAGGTTTTTTCCCTATGTTACCACATACATGATTCACTCATATGTGCTGGTACTTTGTACTTACGGATATTATTCAGCTCTTACTTCAGTTCAGTTCATCATCAATAGAGAGAGCTATTCCAGCCATTAGTCTTTTCTATGTATCTTGCTGCATTTATGATCCATGTGTATGCTTCTCATATGTCTCTCGCACTTCTACACACACTCAATAGTGGTATCAGAGCAAGTTCAACTCCTTCTCAAGTTTTGGTTTTTTGTGTCGTGGTGTGGGTGCACTTTTAATAGTGCAAATTGAATTCGGAGCAAAGAACAGTGAATTTCAGCAAGAAAGGAAAATTTCCACTAGTTGGATTAGGATTTTACCCCCATTTCAAAGCTATTCGTGAATTTAGAATCGCCATCAGAGTGACGGTTTCTAAGCTACAATTTCAGCATTCATTTCAGCTTTCATCGAAGTAAAGATTTTGTCACATTCTTGTTGACCAAAATCCGTGATAGATGACAAATGAGAGACGATAGGCGAGAAACATCATCTATCATGATAGACACCATCGATCATGATAGACAGGACCCACGACTAATGATAGACACCGTCTATCCTGAAAAGGCACCTATCTATCATGACATACAGCCATGCATGATAGAGACCCTCTATCGTGACAGATGCATCTATCATGACAGACATCATCTATCACAATAGACAACCAATTTTAGCAAAAATTAAGGTGGTAAAATTTTGAAAATTAGGGCTAAAAATTGACATTTTAAAAGATCTTTTGCTTACACCATTACAAAATCCTTAAAAAAATACACAAATATCCTCAGAGATCCTAGTTTCCTGTTTGAACCCCTAGAACCTTGAACCGACATACCTTTTTCATATGAAATCCATTTTTTGAGCTCTAGAATGCAATGATTTTCAGATAGGATAATTTGAAGTTGACCCTTAGCTGGGATTAGGAAACCAAGGGAGCTCTAGAGCATTTTTGTGCAATACAAAGGGAAAAAATGGGTCTTAAAAAAGGTCTAAATCAAATTGTCTGTTAATTGAAGTTAAAAGCTTGAGCTAAACTTGGAACTTTTACAGGTCCATCAAGAGCTCTTGGAGGGTGTCAAAGCCTAAGGTGCCAGTGTGTGCAAGATTGGAAATGTGAATTCTAGGCATAGAAGTGCAAAAAAGGAGAAGTTACTTGAGGTTGGAAGATCTCTCAACCCCCTCAATCAATTTTTAGCATAGGCTAAGTTCCATTAGTGGTTGTGATTTGATTAGAGGCATGATTAATGGTTGTGATTAGAGGTGCTCAAGTTCAAGGAGCCTTTAAATTCTCAAGTTTAAGGATAGATTAATTAAACTCAAGGGACAACTTAAGGGCAAAGAGTTAATTTGATTGGACAAAGAATATCAAGTACGGCAAACCTAAGTGTTCCTTATGATGCATGTTTTAAGTGTTGAGTGTGTGTAGAAGCATGAGAGACACACGAGAAGCATAGACAAGGAGCACAAATGTAGCAAGACACCTGGAGAAGATTGATGGCTGGAATAGCTCTCTCTATTGACAATGAAATGAACTGAACTAAGAGCTGAATAATATCCCCAAGTACAAAGTACCACCAAATATGAGTGAATCATGTATGTGGTAACATGGGGAAAAAACTAATGGAGAGTGTTAATCTCCAAAAGAAAAATTTATCCTTGATGTTAGAACACCTCTATATCAAAAGAAAATCATAACCTCTACCAATTTTGGAAATCTATTTCCAAATTATCAAGATTTGAACTAATTGTGAAGAAACTGAATACTTAGAAAAGTGTGCTACACTTAATCCACTCATTGATTGACCAAATGTGTAACGTTTTCAATGAAACTTTGTATGAGATGTCGTCTAAAGATTCTGCATCTTCTTCAAGTTAAAAGTTCTCCAAAGGATCATTAAACCTTGAGATTTCCTCCAAACAATGTACCTATGTCTGAAACTATTCTTTTGTGTAGTCGACTTTGACACCTGCAACTTCTAATGCAAGATTCTCCCAAATTAGGCCCTGTTTATTCAAATGCTTTTTTCCATAAGTAGCTTACCTTTCAACTTAAAAAATGAGTGCTTATGTGCTAAAAAATTTACACTGTGGAGGAAGATCTGATCAAAACATTATCATCGAATTTGCACCAGCACCTATCTTCACTTCTTCACATTTACACATGTAAATGTTCCTACTTAAAATTCTCTCAGCTTGATTACATTAAACTCTCAAAAATTGTACAGAGGTCACTCAACTGTAGAATTAGACTTGTACAAAAGCATTCCTCAATAGGATAAACACAAAAGGAGCATTGAGCAAAAGATCGAGGTGCAACTTTGTTCTATTCAAAGAAAACATACATTTGATTGATAATTCATGTTCTTCTCACTTTCTAAAGTCTTTAATGACTTATAAAACTTGTCACTCATTATCTCTCTTACTCTTAGTACATCTATATCAAGTATATATAGATGTTTACATCTCGACTCATCAAGGATACAAAGTTTTTGTGAACTAATTACAAGATTAGTAAACATGTATATACAAGTCTTCATTTTTTGACCATGCACTAAACTTCAAGCTTCATATGTTGATCTTTGCCTCATTATTTGACTTCAAACCTTGTTCTAAACATCAATTGGTGATTGTCCTGCACCAACAAAAACCTCTAGCCAACACTAGAGTAAAAAGTGCCCATGTGTAGGGAAAAGGTTCACATCAAAGCTACTTGAGGAACACATAAGTGTAATAAACCCCCCTAGAGCGAATGATGTGAACACATAGAGGAAGTGAGAGATCAACCCCCACAAGTCAATAAGCCTAAAGCTTTGCAAAAATCTTCAAAATTTTCTTGTGGAAGAGCTTGGTGAATATGTCTACCACATTATCTTGTGTAGGCACATATACCAAATCAATATCTCCTGCATGAAGGTGCTCTCTCACATAGTGATAATGCACCTCAATATGTTTGGTCCGTGCATGAAACATTGGGTTTCGTGCAACAACCAATGCATTCTGACTATTAGTGAGAATATGCATAACAGCATCAATCTTCATGCAAAGATCCATCAATAGGCATCTCAGCCATATACACTCCACTGTAGCTGTGAAAACTTCCTTGTACTCAGTTTCACAACTCAATGTCACCACCGTAGGTTGCTTCTTACTCAACCAAGATATGCATGAGTCTCCAAGGAAAAAGCAATCAGTGGTAGTGGACATGCGAGTATCATAACAACCAGCCCAATCACTATCTATAAAAGGATGCAAGCATGGCTGATTATCTCTACCATAAAAGAGATCTAAGCTCAAAGTGCCTTTGAGATATCTGAACACACGTTTTATAGCTTGCCAATGCTTAGTGGCAGGCCTATGCATGAATCGACTCAACTAGGAAACTGCATACTGTATATCTGGCCATGTGTTGCATGCATATATAAGACATCCCACAACTTGTTGATAAAGAGAAGTGTCAAATGCATCATTGGAATCCTCAACTGAGAACCTAAATCCTATCTCAACTGGTGTGGAAACTAGCTTGCAATCCTCAAAGTAAAAATGCTGAAGTAGTTTTTCAGCATACTTTGCTTGATGCATAACAATCCCCCCCTCAAAGGATATAAACTGGATGCCAAGATAGTAGCTCAAAAGGCCAAGATAAGTGACATCAAAAGCATGATGCAAATCAACCATAAGAATGTCAAGTTTTGCATCACATGACCTAGTCAAGAGTATGTCATTGACATAAAGAACAAGCATTGTAAGATCAGTCGCATCTTTGCGTACATAGAGTGTGCTTTCAATTGGAATACATGTGAAGCCAAGAGAAATCAAGTGCTTATGGATTTTGTCATACCATGCATGATATGGTTCATATACAACAAGAAGTTTGAAGGAAAGTCAAATTCAGTTTTGAAGAAGACTTTTGAAGAAAAGGTTTGAAGTTCAATTTTGGAAGTACAAGCATGAAGCTTGTGACATGTTGCAGATCCAGTCCAGTTTGTACCAATATTACATTGTAGGGGGGGATTGTTGGAAAACAATGTCCTATTAGTCAAGATTTCCCACAATATACAGTATGTGTAGCTTAGCTCCTACTCCTTGTTCAAGAAAAAGTGTGTGGGTGCTTGGTTAGCTCATCATTCTCCTATGGAACTGACGAGGGTTCAATATCCGTCGCTGGTAGCATGTTTGCGAGGAAAAACAAACTTATGCTTTTGCTTTATTAAAAGACGGACAGCAGACAGCTCTTACGGATCGCATTTGTTTTTTTCGAACGCCTATGAATAAAGCTATGATGCTTTATTTGATCATAGTGTTTTTTTAAAAGAAGCTTTTGGAGAAGCCAACTACTATAAAAGATCATGTTTGGCTCATTATCTATTCATCCTTCACCTAGTTTCAACACCAAGCTTTGGAGAGCTTTGGTACCTCAATAGAGATAGTGATTTTAGCACATGGGGCAGCCATGGTGCTATGTTGAAGCATGTTGAGGAGTGACTATGGAGTTCTTCTTGGAGAAGAAGAGTGTGCTCACACTCTTGCTTATGGAGAGTCTATTAGTAGCTTGATGGTGTGGATCAGCCATTCACATGATGTATTTGAAGATTGTCTTCTACATGAAGATTTTGGGTTACTTCAAAGACATTGGATGGTGGTTAACATAAAATTTGCATCTTATGTTAAGAATTCAGGTACATATTCTCTTTATGCACATAGATACTACTTGGAGTTTATGGAGGCAGTGGCATCCATATCAGGAGGAGTCCTATTCGGCATAGGTACAAGAGAATCAGTACATGTATGCTTTATGTATATTTGGATGAGGTGTTTGAGAAGGTATGGTCATATGAGTTTGAGGATTTCTGACAGCAAACTTGTTAGCATTCTTTGCTACTTTTGTAAAGTATGTGATCTTTTCACACACGTGTCTAATTTAGGGTCTTCCATAGCCTAAGGTTAGATGAGGGTTTGTTGATTATCAGTTTTAGACTGATCCTTCCTTTTTCTATCACTCATATTCACTCTTCTACAACCTATTAGGTCACACATCTCATGTATATTCAGATTTCTGTTCATACATTTGAATATGTTTGTTACATTTGTACATTCACTCTTCCATCTATTTTTGTTCACATAGAGTGGTTGACTCCCACATTGTACATTGAACATTGGTATATATGATAGTGTGAGTAAGCCTTGGCTTACGTAACACTTTACACATGTCTAATCTTTCTCTATCTTTGTCTCATCATTTGTATGATTAAGTGTGGTATGTTCATGTTTTGTCAATATTGGAAGATTACTAGAATTTATGTTGTAGATCCTAGACCTATGGAACTTGGACCTATGGTATTAGTTATGGGCCTACTAAATTTCCAACAATTTCAATGACTAATGTTTCATGTCTTTAAAGAGTTCTTATGAAAGAACTTGGAAGTTTATGTGGATGATTTATGTGCTCATTCCAACATTAGGCAGAGACACATTCCTGAATTGAAACAAGTCTTTGACAAATGTCGTGAATATCAGGTTTGTCTGAACCCAAAAAAGTGTGTTTTCATCATCAAGAAAGGCAAGATTCCAGGACACATTAATCAGAAAATCCTTGCTTGTTTCATAGAGGAATCTGAGTATGATAAATGGTTGCAATTAGCACGTGTAGGTGTGCTAGAGCAACATCATTCGTGACACTGTATGCTACAGACTCTGCATAGGTTAGGAATGTACTAGCCTTCGATGGAAGAAAACGTCTATAGGATATGCAAGGAATGCCCAGTCTATTGTGTTATACCACAAGTCGAGCATGGGACCTTATACTATGTGTCTCTAACACCAGAACAAAGTGAAGCAATGATAATGTACTTGAGGAAGAAAACATTCCCTTAAGGAATGACATTAGCAAGATAAAGAAGTCTCGAGCAAGAAGCTCAAGACTACACACTCATTGGCAATAATCTATACAAAAGAGGAAGAGATGGATATCTGAGATAGTGTGTTCATGAGAGTGACTACTTGAGCATATTAGAGACTCCACATCAAGGTGTTGTAGGTGATCATTTTGGCCCTGATTGTTGAGGATGTAAGGATCATGTGACCTTACCCATGCATGAGTGCCCACGTCTTCTCTCCTCTCTCTCTCTCTCCCTCCATCTCCTCCTTGCACCTCTTGTTCTACACACCAAAACCCTTCACTGGTATCAGAGCATGTTGAAAGATTGTGTGCAAGAAACTTCAATGGAAGCTTAGGTCACAAGAGGTGAATGTGCAAGTTGACACCTCTCAAGGGTTGTTCATTGTTTTGGCTATAACTCGAGCTAAAAAGCTCAGATTGGTGCATTTTAAAGTTCTCTATGTAGCTAAGATAGAGGGCTACAACTTGAAAGAACAATGCAACACCTATTTTGGAGTTCTAAATTGCCAAAAATTCAAAAAATGCAGATTGATGTAGAAGATGAATCTACAATCACTTGGAGAGCAGGTCAGTTTTTGGGCCATAACTTGAGTCTTACAAGTCAGATTCAAGCGATTCAACATGTTGTGCATAGCTTGAAATAGAAGCTACAAATTTATAGAACAATCTAGATTCTGAATGTTAGGTTGCCAAAATTACAAAATACAGAGCAACAATGTTGTAGGTGAATGTGAAATTGATAGCAGATGCTTGTTTTGTGTATATCCTGAGCTACACACCTCCAATTGGGGTGTTCTATATATCGTTACGTAGTTAAGAAATAGTTCTTGAAGTTTTCTAAAGAGAAAAAGTTCAAATTTAGAGGTTATCATCTCTGAAACAACAAAACACAAAGCAACATATTTTCACCACAAGAATCCTAATTGCTTTTGGAGGTTCATTTTGTTGTGGAACTTCTTTGAGAGAAAGTTTTTGGTGTGGAAGCTCTTATTTTTAGAGCTTGAAGGCATTGTCCATGTACAATCACTATGGTAGCTCCTCCATATGAGATTATAGCATGATCTTTTCATGTGTTTGGCATGTAAAATGACATTGTGGTATGCCTTCTTTTTGAGGTTTATGTCATCATGAGTTTGATCATAGCATTTTCAATGGATGTATAGTGGCATTGTGTTCTCTATCTTGCTTATGCCACTTGGTTATGGATTTACTTGCCGATTGCACATATTTTATGAGAGTTGATTTTGGATCTTGGATGGTACTTGTATCCTTGTTTTTCTTTGTAGTTACATGATCCAAATTGGAGCTTTCTTGCACCATTTGATATCTATTTGCCATTGTGATTCTTGGCATATATAGATGATGATTCCCACATGTTTTATTTGGTTTATAGTCCATTTTACAGAGGAGATGCTGTCAAAATTTTGATGGCTTTTATGCTAGAAAAGAGCTCTAGTGGATCTTGAAGCTTGTGTGATAGCTTTGGGTATCATTGCTTATCTCCATTTACTTGGACTTGGTCATGGGTTATTGGTGATAGATTAGACCATCTTGCAGGATTCATTCTTGAGTGGGAGGTGTATTGCCATTGTATTGGCATGTATTGCCATCAATTTTTGGCATATATATTTTCCATTATCTTTGGTTAGATAAGTGATAGGCGGTGATAGGTTACTCAATGTTCTTTTGTTATTGGTTATCTTGTTTGATTTATCAATTTATAGGGGATACTCTGCCGAATGTTTTCCAAGATTCTTTCACATCTACTTAGTCACTTTGGAGACTTGGTGAGCAAGCGTATGCTCATGATTTTATGTGCATTCTAGATGCATGGTTATATGATAGGTGGTTCACATGATTTCTTCTCCAGTGAGATATTTATGATATGAGTTATGCATATGGATATGCAGGTATGACCCTATTGAGGATAGAGTATTATTTGTAGTCTCTTGTTATACTTATAGTCTCTTGGATTGCCAACATGGTATCTTCTCGATTTGATGGCACTGACTTTCCGAGATGGAAAGATCAAGTGTGGCATACATTGGTTCATGCAAGGTTACACATGTATGTGCATAGAGATGCACAGAGGCCTCATGACATGCCTGACCACATATGGATGCATTGGCTAGCTCCACTATCCGATTACAGCTTATGGATTCTACATATGAGTCTGTGATGTATGAGGAGACAAGTAGTGCATTATGGCAGAGACTACATGATATGTATGTGAGTCCAATTACTCATGTGAGACATAGATCACATCGACAACTTCGATGTTGGCACTGTGGTCATGAGGGCCATATTGGACAATGTTTCTTGAGGTGGATGATGATAAGGTAAGAGATATGCACATGATGCAGGTCAAGCAGTGATTTCAAGAGGGTCTATGATAGTTGATTATGCTACTGATGGTAATATCACCTTCTCCTATGGTTCATCTCAGGATTCCTCTTGTTCATTGGATAGCACACATATGGCTTGGTTGCTTTATGCATTAGCCAGTTTTCATGTTACTCCACATCGCAAGTGGTTTTGTCAATTCTCAGGTGAGAGTTGTGGATGTGTGCACATGCCTAATGGTATGACATATGATATTGAGGGTGCACGAGATGTATGCCTTATGCCACCTAGTGGAGCATCACTTATACTCAAACATGTATGTTATGTGCCTTCATTCCCTATGAGCTTGATTTCAGTTAGCCAATTACAAGAGAGCAGATGTTATGCATTCGTTGGTGAGTATCATTTTCAGTTGCAGTTGGGATAGCTTATGCTTGTCAAAGGTGCCACGATTGGGCATAGATATCCACTACAAGTACTTCATGTGAGAGATAATCTCGTCTCAGTGGGAGTTCAGCCTTATATGCAATGTGAGACTCGTCATGTCTCATTTTGTAAGGCTACATATAGGCCTATTGACATTCTTGATGCACATGTATGGCATGATTCAGATGCTCTGATGGATGCATAAGTAGAGCATTTGGATGCTCATGATGCTTATGTAGAGCATGCTCTTGATGATCATATGGATGCTCATGTGAAGCACACTTTGGATGATCACTTGGAGCATGATGTGGATGCTCATGTAGAGCATTGTGATGATACTCAGTTAGAGTTTGATCATCAATTTGACCTTGGTGTTGATGTTGTGCGACTAGCTCATGTGGAGCATGATTATGCACTTGGTTTGGTAGAGCAGGATTGCTCTCATGGTACACAGTGTGCGATAGAGCAGTTTAGCTCTCGAGATGCATAGCTAGGCACATCCTTGGTTGATAAGATGATTGATTTAGATGTTGATGAGTCAGCAATCATGCAATCATTCTTGGATTCACTCATGCTAGATGTTGACAAATATATGTTAGGACATGTTGTTCTTGATGATGGTGCTTTGGATGCCTTGGATATAGGCATGGCTAACATACTTAGGTTAACTAGGATAGCACATGTTTCATCAGCATTTGGCAGTTTGATGTACAAGTTGTTATGCTCGAGACCAGACATTGTAGTTGCTATTGGATCATTTGCACTTGGAGTTGTCAGTTGTTCGATGATTGACACAAGCATAGAGTGAGTGGGAGCTTTGCAAGAACTTCATCAGTTCTTGCATCAATCATATGTGAGCTCGGCTCTTGTCGATATGAGTCTAGAGCAGTTTGAGGTGCATGTATACAACTTGTTTGATGTAGTTGGTGTAGGTTGATCTGACTCTTCTTGTACATTATTGTATATTCCTACATCATTTTTGGTATGTGTTACCACTTACGGTCACATTGACCCTTAAGTGGGAGATTTTTGGGGATGTAAGGATCATGTGACCTTACCTGTATGTTCATATATATACATCATTTATAGAGAATTGCCTCAAGAGAGATCATTATGTGGGTTTGAAGGCTCCCATGCATGAGTGTGTGTCTCTTCTCTCCTCTCTCTCTCCCTCCATCTCCTCCTTGCTCCAAAGCCCTTCATTGATCGGATAATCAAGGCCATATTATTCTCAGGGCTATTATGACCTACACCAAAGCCCTTCATTGATCAGATAATCAAGGACATATTATTCTCAGGGCTATGGTGACCTACTCTTCATATTGATGCACATACATATGTAAAGAGATGTGATGTTTGCCAAAGAGCTGTTTCCAACATGTAGAGATGAAATGCCATTGAAACCCATGATGGGAGGATGTGCTTTCTCTAAGTGGAATATAGATTTTTTTGGACCCATTAACCCCCTACTAAAGTGTCACGAGGAAGGAGATAAGGAAGAGAGCTCACACACACACTCTTACTCTCAAGGAGAAGCACACACACAGATTGAGGCAAGGAAGAATGATCTTCTTCTTCTTCTTCTATTACATAAAAGGAATGTACAAGAATGACCTAAAACAAGAATACAACAAGTGCAATACATAAGGATCAGTACATAAGGAAAAACCTAATGTCCACGAATGAGTGAGCTGGCAAGAAACAAATGTGCCATCACTCTCGGTAGATAAATCTAATAAAGCTCAATGAAGTATCCCTGACATATACCAGTGTGACCACTTTACATGTCAGAGAAACGAAAAACTGGTACGTGTCATCCTGGATCATCACATGTTGAGCTTGATATCTCAACACTCCCTCTCAAGCTCAATGCCATATCTTGTAATACAAGCATCTCCCGAAACTTCATCAACTTCTCAGCTCCAAGTGCTTTGGTGAAAATATTAGCAACCGGCTCATCTGTTCTCACATAAACAAGATCAATATCACCTACTAATACCTTCTCTCTGATGAAGCGATAATGTACCTTGATATGCTTTGTACTAGCATGGAAAACAGGGTTCCATGCTAACTGTATGCTGCTAAGATTATCACAATAGATAGTGATAGGATTTTGCACTTCCACACCTAAATCTGCAAGTAACATCTCTAGCCATGATGCCTCAGATGCTGCCATTGTAGCACCTCTATACTCAGCCTCTGTACTCGACAAAGCAACAGTGGGTTGCTTCTTAGTGCTCCATGTAATAGTTGCACCTCCAAGTGAGAACAAAAAGCCACTAGTAGATCTTCTATCTGGAGTACTACCAGCCCAATCTGCATCGGTGTATCCATGAACCTGCAACTCTACACCAGCTTCATAAAACAATGCATAATCCAAAGTAGCACTCACATAACAGAGAGTGCGCCTCAGAGCATCCAAATGTGGCTTCCTAGGAACCTGCATAAACTGACTTTCAAGTCCAACAGTATAACTTAGATCAGGCCTTGCAATTGTGAGATATATAAGACTTCCCACAATTTTCCTGTACATAGTAGCATTTTCCAATGCTTCACCTAATGCCCAAGAAATAGCGCAGCACACCAAGATCTTTCATGTTGAATTCCTGCATAAAAGTTTCTTTACCTCTTTGATGCTTTCTTCATTATCACCACCTATAATCAGGTCATCAACATAAATAGCCACAATAGTGATGCCATCATCAGCCTTCCTTGCATATAGTGAGTGATCTGCATCACACATAGAGAACCCAATGTTGGTTAAGTAATCAACAATCCTTGCATGTCATGCACGAGGGGCTTGCTTCAGCCCATACAAAGCCTTTTGCAACCTGCAATATACCCATACTTTGCATGTATGGTCATCAATGAAAGTAACATAAAACCTACAACCGCCCATAGATGTGGTCTTTGCTGGACCCCAAACATTTGTATGTACTACTTCTAGTACATTCTCACTAACATGCTTGTCATGTGGAAATGATGCTCTTGACTGTTTACCAAATTGACATGCTGCATATACCTTTTGCATTTCTGCAACTTTGAAATTTGGTAGTCCATGGACAATCTCCTTGGACTGAATCAATTTCAGCCTTTGCAAGTTTACATGTCCAATCCGTTTGTGCCACATCTCTATATCTATAATAACTCCTGCACCTTTTGCAAACATGGCTGCATTCATTTCAAGAATCTTCACATTTAAGGTGAATATCCTACCCACTTTGTTTGCTTTGGCAACCAATCGTCCATCCTGCTTGTACTCTTCTACATATAATCCATCAGCATTGAACCTGACTTGTAATCCCTGGTCAACCATTTGTCCAACAGAAACCAGATTCTTTGTTATATTTGGAACATGCAACACATCAGCAAGATATTTTACCTTCCCGTCCTCCATAGACAATCCTATGTTTCCTGTATGCTCAATAGGATGCGATGTATTATCACCTGTTTCAACTTATCCAGGAACTGGCACTGCAAACTACTAAACCATTCTGCATGACTGGTCATGTGATTTGAAGCACCTAAATCAACATACCAGACATTATCATTCGATTTTGAAACACCAGCAGACATCGTATTCATCATGTGATGTTGAAGCATAAAGAGCTTCTCAGAACCATCTGCACTTGTGGATGCATCGTTGTTTTGCTGCCTTCTGTTATTTTGATTCTTCAACCTGCAATCACGTTCAAAGTGTCCAGGTTTACCACAATTCCAGCATCCTTTACTATCATTACCTGAATCATTTCTTTGGAAATTTCTGCGACCTCTTTGGCTCCCCCTGCCTCAAAACTGCCCTCTTCCTCCTGCATGATTATGTTGTTGACCTTGGTCTTGGTTACTGTTTCCTCTTCCACTTCCAAAACCTCTAACTCTGCCTCTTCCTCTGCCAGACTAGAATACCTGCTCAGATCTGGGCTTTCCTTGGGAGTTTGAATCCTCACCAAGATCCTTTTCTTCAATAATCAGCATAGATAGCAGATCAGCAAAATTCGGACTATTTTCCCTAATCTATATGGAAGTTTCTGAACTGCTTATATGCAGCTCCTAAACCACGAAGGCACACTTCCACCTTATCATCATCATCTACATTCATGCCAATAGATGCAAGTGACTCACATATGCTTTTGATTTTTAGAGTGTAGTCACTTACCGACATGCTCTTCTTTTCCAATGTATGCAGCTCGTTCTTGAGTTGCAATTTCCGTGCCTTTGTATTAGTCTCATACAAAGTGACCAAACTGTTCCAAGACTGTTTTGGAGTCTTGGCATCTTGTATGTGTCCAATCATGCTATCCTATATACTAATAGATAGCCAATACATTATTTTTCGTGCTCCTTGATTCCATTCCTCATATGCTCTTAACTGGTTTGCAGTCCGATTCCTTTCTGGTAAGTGCAGAGCATTTTCATTCTCTCCTTCGATGTACTTCTAGTAGCCTTTTCCCATCAGGAAATTCGCCATTCTGAATCTCCAAGCATGGAAGTTATTATTGTCCAGCTTATCACTCATAAGCTGGCTCATTCCATCTACGTTTGCCATTTCTGCAACAATTCACAACACTGCAAAACACTACAAGCAGCACTTTTGCTTGAACAATGTCGCACTATGACGTGACAATTCGATCTCAAAAAAACACAGTTTTGGTGTATCAACAATATACGGAATCGCTTGAAATTTTGGATCTCGAATATGAGTGTCGCCAAACACAACACAAGTTACAATTTCTGAAGCTGACCTGGTTTTTCTATGGGGCCCACCTTGCAGGCTCGAAATGGAGGTCGAGATGGCTCCGAAACTTCGATCTGACAAAAACAAGTGAGCCTAAAGGGAAGGGGTAACTCTCGAAAGTATTTTGAGGTCTTCTACCTTCACGCCGATTTTCATAGCAAACAGAGGCCATTTGTGAAATCGCATTTTCTCCGCGCCTTTTCACGTAGTCTTCACCGTCACCTTCTCCACGAGCTCTCTACAATCACGCTAGCTCTGATACCATGTCACGAGGAAGGAGATAAGGAAGAGAGCTCACACACACACTCTCACTCTTAAGGAGAAGCACACACACACAGATTGAGGCAAGGAAGAATGATCTTCTTCTTCTTCTTCGATTACATAAAAGGAATGTACAAGAATGACCTAAAACAAGAATACAACAAATGCAATATATAAAGATCAGTACATAAGGAAAAACCTAATGTCCGCGAATGAGTGAGCTGGCAAGAAACAAATGTGCCATCACTCTCGGTAGATAAATCTAATAAAGCTCAATGAAGTATCCCTGACATATACCGGCGTGACCACTATACATGTCAGAGAAACAAAAAACTTGTACGTGTCATCCTGGATCATCACATGTTGAGCTTGATATCTCAACATAAAGGCACTCATGTTGAATACATCATTGTAGCAACAGATTATCTCACCAAATGGGTAGAGGCTAAGGCTATCAAAAAGAATGATGCACACATGATTGCAAAATTCTTATTTGAGGATGTTTTTACAAAGTATGGATTACCTATAGAACTAGTGAGCCATAGAGGGACTCACTTTTTTAAAAAATTCATTGAATATTTGTTATAGGATTTTATGGTGATTATCAAGAAGCCTAGACCATATCATCCTCAGGCTAATGGACATGCAGAAAGTACTAACAAGATCCTTGACAATGTACTTACTAAACTCGTAAACAACAAACGTTTAGATTTGGACAAACCGATTTCTCCCGGCACAAATTGGACGCGAGAGCAAGAAGAGACCGAAAGAGAGAGAGAGAGAGAGAGAGAGAGAGAGAGAGAGAGAGAGAGAGAGAGAGAGAGAGAGAGAGAGAGAGAGAGAGAGAGAGAGAGAGAGAGAGATGCATCTCGTTGAAGCAAGTTATGCGCACACACACAGACTTACACACACGTATATATGCAAATACACACACATAGACACACACACATAGACACACACACACATACACATAGAAACACACACACATACACACAAATACACACACATATACACACACACATACACACATAATGTTGCATACACACATGCACACATAATGCATACACATGCACACACATATACACATACATTACACACATACACACATACACACACACATACACAAACACATACACACACACATACACACACACATACACACATACACACATACACACACATATATGCATACACACACACATAGAGAGACATGCACACACATACACATACATGCATACATATGCATACATAATGCATATGCATATGCGTACATACATACATACTTACATGCATACACACACATATGCATACATAATGCACATGCATACATACACATACATAATGCATACACACACATATGCATACATAATGCATACACACACATACACACTCATAGACACACACACATACACATAGACGCGCACACACATACACACACATATACACACACATACACACATAGACACATACACACATAATGATGCATTCACACACATACACATGCATACACACATACACACATATATATATACACACACATACACACATACACACACATATATGCATACACACATAGATAGAGAGACATACACACACACATACACATACATGCATACATATGCATACATAATGCATATGCATATGCATACATACATACTTGCATGCATACATACACATACATAATTCATAAACACACATATGCATACATAATGCATACACACACATACACACACCTATGCATACATACATGCATACACATAGACACATACACACACATAGACACATACACACACATAAACACATACACACTCATAGACGCGTAGCGACACATACACATAGACACATAGACACACACACATACACACACACATACACACACATATACACACACACATACACACATAGACACATACACACATAATGATGCATACACACACATACACATGCATACACATACATATGCATACATACATGCATACACATACACACATAGACACATAGACACATACACACATAGACACATACACACACATAGACACATACACACACATAAACACATACACACTCATAGATACTACACACATATACACACACACATACATACATAGACACATAGACACATAGACACATACACACATACACACATACACACATAATGATGCGTACACACACATACACATGCATACACACATACAAACACATATACACACACATATATGCATAAAGACACACATAGAGAGACATACACACATATATGTTGGAGAATTCCTCTCCTAATTGCAGCAGAAAGTGTAGAAGACCTTCTCAGGATGAAGACTTTTGCCAACAGCTGAACCTTCAAATGAAAATTGGTACCAACTGAAAAATGCAATGAACTTGAAAGTTTGGTCACTCAAACTAGATACCTATAGCTTTCAAATGAGATTATCAAACACTAAATTTGGAGTAGATTTTGGGTTGGCAACTCTTTCATTCAAAATAGGCTACATGTCCACTCAGTTAAGCTAAAAACTGGACTTCACTAAAACCTGAATAACTCACAGAGCAGAAAGAATTTCATAAGACTGTTCTAGATGGAGGAAGTACTCGAGATTAGCTTTCCATTGAATGTTTAGATACTAAAATTGGATACATATATTGAGAGATATGACTCTCACAAGTAGACTACCCAAAAATGGGTGTGCGGCTGGACATACTCTATGAGAGTGAATTGAACGAAATGACTCAAACCAAATGAACTACCTACAAGGGGACTTCCATGCCTTCTTCCTCTATTCTTGAGTGTCCTCCCTTGCCTCTTTTATAGCCAAGTGACCAAAAACTCTCATGATCAGTTTGAGAGCTCTTCTCCATAACTTCTCCACTACTTTGGATAGCAACTCCTCTTGCAATTCAGTTTTTGGATTTGATTCTCTTTTGGCCTCCACTACTTGCTGAAGTAAATGCTTCCATTTTTCATTTTTTTATTTTCTTTCTACTTGAAGAAAATCTTTTTTGCAAAAATATATACGACCTTACTTCTTTATTTTTAACACTCCCCCTCAAGCTCACATGTGAGCTTGCACCTTCAGCCATATCCTGCAAGTTGATGTCATCCTTGAACCTCTTTAGCTTGGAAGCATCTAAGGACTTTGTAAACATGTCTGCAACCTGGTCATTAGTCCCAATGAACTTTATATCCACATCCTTGCTCAAAACGTTTTCTCGAACATAATGATAATGCACTTCTATGTGCTTGCTTCGTGCATGAAACATTGGATTGTTTGTCAAGTGAATGCTTGACATGTTGTCACCATAAATTGGAATGGTTTCCACCTGCACATCAAGATCAGCCAGGAGCTTCTTAATCCACATAGCTTCACAAGTTGCAAAGGTCAATCCTCTATATTCAGCTTCTGTCGATGATAGTGCAACCGTAGGTTGCTTCTTCGAGCTCTGTGTGATAGGTTTGCTACCTATCATGAACACATAACCTGAAGTGGATCTTCTATCTTCCTTCGAACCAACCCAATTAGCATCACTGAAGCCTTTTACCTACAATTCTTCATCATATCTATAAACCAAGGCATGATTGACTGTGTGCTTCACATATCTTAACACTCGTTTGGCTGAATTTAAATGTTCACTTGTAGGAGCTTGCATAAATTGAGAAAGAACTCCAACAATATAACACAAATCTGGTCTTGTGATCATAGCATAGATCAATGAACCTATAATACTCTTTTATGTAGTTACATCATGTTACTTCTCTCCATTATTTGAGCATAGCTTCACATTTGTGTCCATAGGTTGAGTGAGTGGTTTGCATTGACTCATTCCAAATCTGAAAAGAACATCCAACAAGTACTTTCTTTGCATCAAGTAAATGCCATCTTTCCCATAGACTATCTCAATGCCTAAAAAGTATTTCAACTCACCAAGATCTGAAATTTTAAACTCCTTACTGATTTTTCTTTTTATCTCTTGTATTCCTGTAACATTACTTCCTGTTATGATGAGATCATCAACATATATGCAAACATATACCTGCTTGCCTTCTTCTTTCTTCATGTAGAGAGAGGGATCTGCATTACTTGGACTATACCCACACCTTGTGAGGTACTCGACCAATCTTTGATTCCAAGCACGTGGTGCTTGCTTCAACCCATACAAAGCTTTCTTCAATCTACAAACAAAATCTGGATGCTTTTTATCTTCAAATCCAATCGATTGACTCATGTATACCTCTTCTTGAAGCTCACCATTGAGAAAAGCATTTTTTATGTCAAGTTGGTATAATGGCCATCTCCTTGTTGCACAATCCTTTTGCTACTAGTCTAGCTTTATGCCTTGCTAGAGAAACATCAGCATTTCTCTTTATTTTACACACCCATTTATTTGGAACAATCTTCATACCTTCAACCTTTGGAACTAGCTCCCATGTGTGATTGTCCTTAAGAGCTTTTATCTCTTCTTGCATAGCTTCTTGCCATTCTTTTTGTGTACATGCTTATTCATATGCATCCGGTTCTTTGTCTTTGACCACCTGTGTCATATATGCAAAATGCTTTGCAATAAAACTATCATAGCTCAGCCTTTGAATTGGATACCTTGCTCTTGAAGACCTCCTTTCATTTCCTTTTGAATATTGCTTCTTCAATCGATTCAACTTTACCTTTGGTGTAATCACCTCTTCATACTCTTCTTCACTTGCATTTGAATCATTATTTTGGGCAGCACTTTCAACTTCAAATTTTCCATAACCTGATGTTGGTGATGAGGAATGACTCCTTAGTCTCCCCTTCCATGTTAAGCTTTCTCCAAGTGATGTAGAAGCTTTTGGACCTGACATTTGAGTGCTTGTTTGCTGAAATTCTTCTTGGACAGCACCTCCATCATCTTCACAATCTTCTTCAAGAATCTTCTCTTTCCCTTTGTCTCCAAACCATGGTCTTAGCTCATCAAATACCACATCTCGTGAGAATCGTAGCTCCTTTATCACCGGATTGTAGCACCTGTATCCCTTTTGCTCCGATGAATATCCAATGAAAATACATTTTTCTGACTTTGCCTCCATCTTTGTCCTTAGTTCTTTAGGGATGTGAATATAACACACACATCCAAAAACTTTGAGATGTGTAAGGTCAGGTTTCTTATCGGAATAAACCTCCTCGGGAGTTAGATTATGCACTCCAGTCATTAAGCACTTGTTCATCAGATAAACGGCCGTACTAGTTGCTTCAACCCAATAGTTTAGTGGCATCTTCATCTTATTGAGCATGCATCTTGCAACTTCTGTGATATGTCAATTTTTCCTTTCAGCTATTCCATTTTGTTGAGGTGTGTACCTACATGTAAATTGTCTCTTGATGCCATTTTCATAAAGAAAATCTGAAAATTCTTTGGAGAAATATTCTCCTCCTCCATCGGACCTCAAGGTCTTTATGTAGCGTCCTGTTTCCTTTTCTACCTGTGCTTTAAATCTCTTGAACATGGAGAACACATCTGATTTTTGTTTTATGCAAAACATCCATACTTTTCTTGAATGATCATCGATAAAAGTGACAAAATATCTATTACCAGCCACTGATGGTTGTTGTGATGGTCCCCATACATCCGTGTGTATCAAGTCGAGGACATTCCTTGCCACATATTTGCTCTTCTTGAATGGTTGTCGAGTTTGCTTTCCTAGTTGGCATGCTTCACAAAACTCATGTAGTCCAGCATCATTGAATCTTGGAAGACCTCTTACCACTTCATGGTTGCTCATGTCCTTGAGCTTGGGAATGTTGATATGTCCAAACCTTTTGTGCCACAAATCGATTTCAGCAATCCTCTTGTTTCCAAACTGAATATACATCACCTTTCCATGTGGTTGTTGAATCTCCAATGTGAACATCCTACCTTCTTTCCTTCCTTGAGCAATGACCTTGAATCCTTCTTTTGGATTCTTTATAAAGCAGCCTTTTTCATTGAAGATAACATGATATCCTTTCTCTACCATTTGTCCTAATGAAATCAAATTCTTTGCAATAGTAGGAACATGAAGAACATCACCCAATACCTTCTTATCTCCAAGCTTGATATCTCCAACATGCTCAATTGCGGGTTGAGTTTTATCGCCGGTCTCCACACATCCTTTTCCACTTGGAGCTTAAATCTCCTTGGCATGTCATATGGTTGTTGCAACCTGAATCATGACCCATTTTTTATCATCACTTCTCGAGTTGTTGTAGTCATGCTTCATGGCAAGCATGGTTTGCTTGTCTCCTTCACTTGATGTACTCGCATAGTTATTTTGGCTCCTTTGGTTGCCTCCATTCATCCTTCCATTCTTTTGCCAACAATCATTTGCATAATGTCCTAGTTTACCACAATGATAACATGTTATACCTTTATGAGGATTGTATGAACCTCGACCTCTTCCTCTATTTCTTCCTCGACCTCTTCCATGTGTGTTGTCATTTGAGTTGTCCTTGTTGTCCTCCAAGTTGTGTTGGCTGAAATTTGTGTTGTTGTAGCTTCTTCCTCTTCCTCTTGAGCCTCCTCTTGAGTTCCTTCCTCTACCTCGTCCTGCATATAACATTTGACTATGGTTGTCCTTACCTTTGTTGCCTTCTCCTTGTTGAGCAACCTCTTCAACCACAAGATTTGGTATAATCTTGTCGAATGTTGGTAGAGGGTCTCTATAAAGAATGTTTGTGATGAGGGGCTTCCACTTTTCTTCATTCCTCAAGCCATTAAGGGTTGTTTGGACGATGTCTTCCTCTTCTATCTTGCATCCAACTGATGCAAGCTGATCTCGAAGCTCTTTGATCCTCAATGTATACTCACTAATGCTTTGGTTTGAGCTTTTCTTCATGTTGTTGGGTTCGTTCTTGAGTTGCATCCTCCGAGACCTTGTTGAGGTAGCATACACCTTCTCCAATGCTTCCCAAACTTCCTTGGCTGTTTCTAAGCTTTGCACATGACCAATCATAGTGTTAGAAATAACTTGTGAGATGAGGAACATCACCCTTTGATTCCTCTCTTCCCAATAAGCAAATTGTCTCCTTTGTGCCGGAGTAATGTTGGGATCTTGAAGGTCCACCGGTTGTGGATCATCTCCAGTAACTAGACTCCATAAACCTTTACCTTTAAGGTAATTTGTCATTCTATACTATTAGAAGAAGTACTTTTTGAAGTATTTTTGATGGAAAATAATTGTGAAATGCCAAAAACTTGTAAAAATATTTATGCAAATGATGTAAAAATAAGGAAGAGTCTTCCTTATGGAGAGTAGAATCATATGTATTTTTTCTAGAATTTTTGGAAACTCCTAGATAGCATATTTTTAGATAAGAAGAGGAAAGGACCAAAATTCAAGTGTGAAAAGGGACACTTGAAAATGTATAAAAGACAATTTCCTCTACTATGAGAGGGTTGGTTATTTGTATTACATGCTATCCAAGTAAAGAGAGAGTTTCCTGCAAAAAATCGTGTTTCTTTCTTTTATGTGATTTCTTTGATTTGTTGAGTCTATTCTATGTGTATCCATGGAGATTTGCAAGCTTCTATTGTGTATTTCTGATGAATATGTATGAAGAGAGTTGATTACTGATGTGTTGAGTGAGAAATTGATGAAGAATGGTGCTGGAGATGAAAATTGTCTGATTTCACAGAATCGCGATTGTCTCGTTTCTTGGATTCTATCATCTAGAAGGGGCGGTGGTCTCATGTATACTTCCTGGATTGACAAAAATAAGATGTATTGTTGATTCTTTATGCTAAATGATTGGAGAGGACAAATCCAAAGGTCTACAACAAACATATACCTCCAATATTGAAAATTATCTTTGTCTAACTTCTCAACTTGTTGTCCTAAATCAGCCATTGAAAACGTCCAAGATTGAAGTTTACCTCGAAAATATTGTGGCGCTCTTCCTTGACTTTACGAAGCTCCCCCTTGATTTGTAGCTTCTCCTTTGCTTCACTTCAGTTCCAGTGCTTTGCCTCTTCAAACTTCAATGCTCTAATACCAATTGTTGGAGAATTCCTCTCCTAATCGCAGTGGAAAGTGTAGAAGACCTTCTCAGGATCGAGACTTTTGCCAACAACTGAACCTTCAAATGAAAACTGGTACCAAGTAAAAAATGCAATGAACATGAAACTTTGGTCACTCAAACTAGACTCCTACAGCTTTCAAATGAGCTATCAAACACTAAATTTGGAGTAGATTTGGGTTGGCAACTCTTTGATTCAAAACAGGCTACCTGTCCACTTAGTTAAGCTGAAAACTGGACTTCACTAAAACCTGAATAACTCACAGAGCATAAAGCATTTCATAAACATATTTTGGAAATAGGAAGTAATCAAAATAATCTTTCCAACAAATGTTTAAACACTAAAATTGGATACATATATTGAGAGTTATGACTCTCAAAAATGGGTGTGCGGCTAGACATACTCTATGAGAGTGAACTGAATGAAATGACTCAAACCAAATGAGCTACCTACAAGGGGACTTCCATGCCTTCTTCCTCTATTCTTGAGTGTGCTCCCTTGCCTCTTTAATAGCCAAGTGACCAAAAACTCTCATGATGAGTTTGAGAGATCTTCTCCATAACTTCTCCACTACTTTGGACAACCACTCCTCTTACAATTCAGTTTTTGGATTTGATTCTCTTTTGATTGATTCTCTTTTGGCCTCCACTACTTGCTGAAGTAAATGCTTCCATTTTTCATTTTTGTATTTTCTTTCTAATTGAAGAAAATCCTTTTTGCAAAAATATATACGACCTTACTTCTTTATTTTTAACAATATACACATACATGCATACATATGCATACATAATGCATATGCATATGCATACATACTTACTTACATGCATACATAATGCACATGCATACACACACATATGCATATATAATGCATACACACACATACACACATATGCATACATACATGCATACACATACACACATAGACACATACACACACAGACACATACACACACATAAACACATACACACTCATAGACACACACATGCACATAGACACACACACACATACACACACACATACACACATAGACACATACACACATAATGATGCATACACACATATACACATGCATACACAAATACAGACACATATACACACACATACACACACATATATGCATACACACACACATAGAGAGACATACACAGATATACACACACATGCATACATAATGCATATGCATATGCATACATACATACTTACATGCATACATAATGCACATGCATACATACACATACATAATGCATACACACATATATGCATACACACACACACATAGAGAGACATACACACACATATACATGCATACATACACATACATAATGCATATGCATACATACATACATACATGCAAACATACACATACATAATGCATACACACACATATGCATACATAATACATACACACACATACACACACATATGCATACATACATGCATACACATACACACATACACACATACACACATAGACACATACACACACATAGACACATACAAAACATAAACACATACACACTCATAGACGCACACACATACACATAGACACACACACATACACACATAGACACATACACACATAATGATGCATACACACACATACACATGCATACACACATACACACACATACATATACACACACATGCATACATACACATACTTAATGCATACACACATACATATGTACACGTATATATATATATTGATTTCTAACCCATTTTGTTTTATATGTTAGGTATTATGGATCTTAGTAGAGAGAAAGGCGAAACTCACTCTCATAAAAAGCCTTATGAGAGCAAGAGTTCCATCTGATACTCTAGGGGCCATCATGCGTGATTACTGAGAGATGTCTGATGAGGAGCTGGACTATATGATCTAGATGCTTACCCAGCGATCAGAGGAGGACTCTTCTGTGGCTCCACATGTAGGAAGACAACTATCTGCTCATAGGTATGTTTTTTTCATAAACTTTTTTAATGATATTGTAACACATATTTCTATTTATTTTTATCTATCTATTTTCAGGACACCTATACCACCTCCAGATCGTGATAGCAAAGCAGAGTTGCCTATGAGGACATGCATAGGCACCTTAGGACTAGAGTGCGATATAGAGCTAGAGGGGAACATTGTGTACATAGGGAATGGATTGGAGTTCAAGAGAAGAATGTGGGCACTATGCGAATCTTACCTGCGCCTTGTCCACTTACCATAGAAGTAAGTAAAAATTCTACATATAAATTGAAATAAATATCTTATGTTTTATTTACATTATTTTTTTTATTTTTGTAGTGAGCATGATGAGAGGCATAAAAAATACATACTTAGTTCACTTGAGACAGAGTTTGGGACAGGATGGTCGCTTAAGTGGTGTCTAAAAGAGATGTGGACACTTATGGCTCATCATCACGATAATGCACAGTATGCACTGCTTTTATGTATAGATATGTGGATATGAGTATGTGTGTTTATGCATGTATGTATGTATATGAGAGAGAGAGAGAAAAGAGTGAGACTAGAGGTACAAATACACGCATACACACACATATACATCATACATGCACATTTACACACATATACACATACATGCACATTTATACATACACACACATACATGCACATTTTTACACACACATACACATGCATGCAATTACACACACATAATGAATACACATAGACACATACACATACTCACATACGCGTACACATACTCACATACACATACACATGCATAATCATATGTACACACACATAGACTCATATAATCATATTTACATGCATATATACATATACACATGCATATATACACACACACAACACATGCATATGCACATATAGATACACATACATACACAACACATGCATACGCATAAATAAATAAATAAATAAATCCTATTTAAAAAATCCTAAATTGAAAAAACTAATTTTGATATTACAGTTTTAAAACCCCTAATTTAAAAACTCTAATTCAACCTTTTCGCCATATGTTTGAAGTATATGTACACATTGCATCTATTCCTCCTACGTCCTACTAGAGAGATGTCTCTCCTCCCAACCTTATGCCTCTATATATAGCTACTCGAATCAATGAGGATCATAATATATATAAAGATATATACACATCATGTAGATACACATACATAAATATATAGCTACTCGAATCAATGAGGATCATAATATATATAAAGATATATACACATCATGTAGATACACATACATAAATATAAAATTGAGTAGATATATTATGCATCACACATACATGCCTAAATGCACACATAAATATATATATACATGCATACATATTTACATGTACACATTTACACATAGACATATATACATATATACATGTACACATCACATATACATGCCTACATGCACACATAAACATATATATACATGAATACATATTTACATGTACATATTTACACATAGACACATATACATATATACATGTACATAATTATAAACACTTGCATGTATTACATGAATACATGAATATTTTACATAAATGCATATGCATATATACACATGTGCATATTTAACACATGTATACATATATCACACACATGCAAACACATACATATACATGAAATACATATATATGCATACTAACATATGTATACATATAATATACATGAATACACACACATATGCATACATATATAATAAAAATTTGCTCCTCGAAGATAAAGCTATATATAAAATAATTAGGCATACCCCCGAGCTTCATGTTCTAACTTAAAAGAACATGATTTCATCTCTCTAGTAGGATTCATCATTATTCAAGTTAATAAAAAAATCGATTATCTGATATCCATTCAGAAGCTTCAAGTTATTGATCAATAACTAGAGTAGAATTTACTATCTAATTTGCTCATATGTTTTCATTATTGCCATCATTTTGGTAAGACATCAATATAGTCTCATCTTCATTATCCTTATTGATTTCATTTATTTCTTCTATTGTTAAATCTATGTTCTCATGAATCACATCATCTATTGATGGATTAATATCTATTTCTAGTAATTCCTCTCCTCATCAGTAGAATATTACCCTCTTCATCAAAAAGATTAGTATCATTATCACGTATAATGATTCTAATTTTTCTTTCAAATGTTGATGTATCAGTATCTGATGCTAAATCATCAAGAGGACTTTCTTCGATCTCTCTAACAATAAACTGTTCAAACAATGATCTACCTCTAGGTTGCACATGAATGACTTGCCACCAAGGATGAGCATCTTGGTTTTTATAAAAAAATGCTTGTTCAATATGCCTAAGAAGAATATATGGTTCTTTAATAGATCGCATTACCTTGGAAGAATCAGTTGCCCAAAACCTAGATAATTCCTTTCTTAATGTGGAATTACTACCTTTATACTCGGCTCAAAACCAGTCAACCTTCAAAATGACCTATCAAAATATATAACAACAAAAACCCATTATTAGGTGCTTAAAAAAATAACTAACTCTATCATAAAAAATATAAACTTTTTTCTACCTATTTGAATGTACGAAATGAACTTTCGTAGATACCAACAATAGTTCGTACGTAACCAAGTTTGCTATCTATAAGGTTCGTGTCTTTTGAGCTAGCACGTGATAGTTGCTTGAAAGAAGCAACAATACTAGAATCCTCTGTTTTACGTAAAGAATCAATGGCTTTGATTCTAATATGCTGTCCAAAAGCCCACATATTAGTGAACATTCAAGCCTGCAAAATAAATTCAATTAGTAAATAGAAACTGATATACATATATGAAAAAAAATAAAATATTATTTTAATAAAATTACCTTTCGTTCACAACCTATCATTAACTCTCTTTGCTCATCTGAGATTTCTTCATTATTTATGTTGGCGCGTTGCAAACGACTATATAGCCAATCCGTGAAAGAAGATATATCTGTAATCTCATTATTATCGAGATTACATCTATATCTTTTAATTTTTTGCCTTTTACTTCGGAGATTGTGAAGTTCCTTGTACTCGCTAAGGAATGCTTGCATGCATTCGCTATTATATGCTACAAAAGTAGAAACATCATTTTTTTCTTGAAATGTAAATAAGAATGGAACTCCCTTACCTGATAATACCTCATCTGTTATTTTTGAAGAAGACTCGTTGGTCCATACACGTGGAGCTTCTTCATGAACTCTTTCAAGGTACTCACTAACGTAATACATGCACTCTTCAAGCATCCAACCCTTTGCCATGGATCCTTCTGGTTTCGCTCTTTATCGCACATAAACTTTTAATATTCCCATAAATCGCTCGACCCAAAACATCCATCGAGTGTTGACAACACCTGCAATCTCTATTTGATCTACAAGATGGACTAATAAATGAACCTGAATATCAAAAAATGAAGTAGGAAGTTCTTTCTCCATCAAACATACTAGCTCTTTGCATTCATGTTTTTTTTGTGGGATCGAGTTTTTGTCAATGTCTTTGGATGTAATCCACCTATACATATCATAAAAACAATTATAAAGAAGCTAATTAAAAAATAAAAGATATCCAATATTCATACATATTAAATATAAAGGTATCATAATTACCTTATAAGTGATCCAAGATGATAGATCACATCTCGTACTCCTTTCATTGTACATCCATCGATAACCAAAGGTAAAATATGTTTCAAAAAGTTATGCCAGTCATGGGTCTTTAACCCAGATAAGCTCTTATCATATGCTCCATATCATGTAGGAGTCTTAATCAATTGAATTCTATTGTTGATAGTCTGTATCTTTTTTGTTGTAGGTACCCAAGGAGCAGGTGCATGTCGTTTCTTGTCGATGTCTATCAAAAACTGGCCATAACTTTGGTTTGGATTTTTTATCTTTCAAATCATTCCTTGATGATGTGGTATCTTTTAGTCCAAGAAGATGCTGCCATAGTGAATAACCAATATTTTTGAATATATGCATAGGATCAAGAAGATGACATACTTTTAACTCTTTCCAATACTCCAAAGAATACCATATTGATATGTTCTCTGCGAGTGCCAATTTTTCTTTACCTCTCTTCACATACTCATTATCTAAATCATCACTGAAGATTTCTGATTCTGGATCTATCAGAGTTCCATCTGTCCATGTTTTATACCAATCCATAGGCGTCATAGGTTTTGCACACTGACCTATTTCAAGTTTTCCATTAAAATGTATCGCTTCTCTTTTAGATCTTAATGGATGATCATCAGGCAAGAATCCTCGATGTCGAAGATAAATATTTTTGTTGAGATTCTTACTATAGATTGATCTCAACCAATCACCACAATATGGACAAGCTTTATAACCCTTAGTAGATATTCCTGCATCATGAAAATGATAAAAATATAAGTAGATTAAATCATATTTATTTACATGCATCTTGAATAAAAAAATTACATCAATACCTGAACAAACACCATATCCTGGAAAATCGTGAATAGTCCAAGCCACAATACCACGAACCGCAATATGTCTTTCATTGATGCTTTTCGATACATCAATGACATTAATACCTCTCCATAACTCTTGGAGATTGTCAATGAGAGGAGCAAGATATATAGTCATATCTTTAACTTGTCTTTTGCCTGGGATTAAAAGTGAAAGCATTAAATGTTCCTTTTTAATGCTAAGATATGGTGGAAGATTGTAGTTTATGACTACCACTAGCCATGTTGAACATTTACTGGATTTCATGGAGAATGGATTAACCCCATCTAATGCAACTCCTAACTTTAGATTCTGTGGATTTTGTGCAAATTCAGGCCATGTAGAATCAATATGCTGAAAAGCAACACTATCATGAGGAATTCTGATTATTCCATCACTACTTTTGTGATCATGTCCCCAAGTCAAAAGCTTTGATAATTTGGGGCTTTGAAACATATTTCTAATCCATGGAGCCAATGGAAAATGTCTCAATACCTTTTTTGGGATTTTACCTTCTTCGCCCTTATATCGAGGAGATTGACATTTGGGACATGTCAAAGAGTCTGCATATTCATCTCTATAAAATACAATCGTTAGGACATGCATGTATACATTGATAATCTATACCAAGATTGTTGATTATCTTCTTCATTTCATCATGTGAGGTAGGAAGAATATTCTAACTTGGTAAAAACTTTTCAGATAATAACCTATAAGTTTATAAAAAAAAGATATATTAAAAAAAGTAAATAAATAAATACATATATATATATATGCATATGCTTATGTGCATCTTTCAATATTCGTGAAAAATTTGATTGTTTTGGATGGCAAGATAAGATTGTTTGTTTTGGAGGATATGAAGTATGTACCTTCATTGAATGATTTATCGATTCTATCATATGTTCAGTTTGATAGTGTGAGAAGTGGATTTATAATTGCTATTCAAAGAATTTTGGCACTGTTTATAACACTGAAGTTCTTTGAACAAGCTGTATAAAAGTGATCCTCTCAAGCCACCATGATTTCAACTTTGTATCCTAAAGTTCAGATGCTCATCATTGACATGCAAGAGGTTTACTGCATACCCCAGGAATCCTGCTGGCACTAGTCCATTATAATCAGGTTGCTCTATCTTGAGTAACCTCTGTGCATGCGATTCATCCAGGTCACCATCATATGGCCTATAAACAGTGCCAAATTCTTTGAATAGCAATTATAAACCCGCTTCTCACACTGTCAAATTGAACATATGATAGAATCGATAAATCATCCAATGAAGGTACATACTTCATATCCTCCAAAACAAACAATCGTATCCTACCATCCAAACAATCAAATTTTTCGCGAATATTTTGAAAGATGCATTAATAGTTTCAAAAGATGTGCGAACAAAAAGTGTCCATTCAATTCAAGTTCTTGTTCTTACCTTATCTAAAGTAAGAATAAAAACCTGCATTGAATGGAAACTTTTTGTTCACTTATCCTTTAAAATTGTTTTTCCATCCTTCAAAATGTGTGTATATGTGTGTGTATGTTTAGATGTGTGTATGCATTCATGTATATTATGTGTATGTTTATATATGCATGTATATATATATATATATATATATATATATATATATATATATATATATATATATATATATATATATATATATATATATATATATATATATATATATATATATATTTATTTATATATATATATAAATAAATAAAAAATATATTTATATGTGTATGTTTATATATGCATGTATATATATATATATATATATATATATATTATTTATTTATTTATTTATTTATTTATTTATGCATATATATATAAATAGATAGAAAATTGAAAATTATACCTTAATAGTGTCGAAACAGATACATTACTCCATCCAAAACGATTTTGAAGATTGAGAATAAGTAAGCTCGCACTTAGTCGTGTCAAACGACTTCCTTCATATACATGCTTTAGACATTCCTCTCGAAGATATTTCTCATTTTTAGAAATATCAATGCTCTCACTGTCATTTTGATACCAATCCTCAATAAAATCTGCCATGGCATCATCTTCATCATTGTCGCACAAATCTTGCACTTTATCGTCTTTTGAATATAGATCTTTCAACTTTGCATATTCCATAGGATTACTTTTGGGTAGCCTCCTCATGGAAGCTTCTGATAAATGAGGTCTTACTGGTAATTGTGAATGTTGTGGAGGAATATCATCAACATCATACGTTGGAATCTACACATATAAATAAAATTCATTAGTATTCCATAAATGAATAAAAATTAGACTTTAAATATAAAATTAAGTATATAACTTAGTAAATATGGACAGAAAATTTTTATTCTCTCTAGCTAAAAGGTGCTCTTCGAGGTCTACGCCATCCATAATTCACTAATAGTTCATCATCAGCATGTAATGTAGTAATAGCATTGACAATTATGTATCTTGATACATCTCTACTCATGTATGGTGATTCATGACTATTTTCGCGCTCCTCAAATGTGCAATTAGTCCTTGAGCTATTATGTAACCCTCGACTACTATTTATTAAACCTGCTATATTTCCATGTGTGTAAGGTCTTCCATCAATATATAATCTTTCATTTTCTGCATGTAAAATCCTTCTACTAGTAAGGGATGCTGCGTTCAAGCATATTCCATAAGTACTCATGCTTTGAACATAACGTGAAAGTCGATGCCAATCTCCCCATCCATATATAGGACCACAAAATGACATAAGAGTGACTTCAGAGTTCAGAGGCACATACAAATCCTCTACAATAAAGAGACCACGACCAACATTAGTAATAGTGGATGGAGCAATCATATAGCGATTACCCCAAAAGTTGAAAACCTCTCCATCTAAAGGAAGTGGTCCTCTATTCCATCCTCCATATCTTCTTCTATCATATGTTTGTACTAAAGAATGATCATGAGCTGGCAATGGATAATCTCTAGTCGTTTCAGTCTCTAAACCAGGAGGTAGAGGATTTCTAGAAACCTCTGCTTGTAATTGATGAACATCAAGTCCATGACGTGTATGAGGTATATTAACATTATGAGAAAAATAATAATCATCATCATCATCGAGCAAGTATTCCTGTATATCAATAGTAAGTTGATTTTGTATGTGGTTTTTAAATAAAATAATGACATTAATATATATAGAAAATACATACCCAAGCATTATCACATTGACCAGGTGATGGTGCACGCTCAAAAGTACCATACTCTGCCTCATGTTCACTACATTCCAATCGTGGTCTTTGATGCGTGCCATAACAAGAGTTACACCAACATATAATATGCTCTTGATAGTAAAATGCATCAGAATTCCTATCGGAGGACACATGTGAAGTCATTGCATGGGTAGGAGGTGGTGAAGTACCCTCTGATTGATTAGAATCTCCACATAATAAGAAACAAAAAAATATATAAGTTATATATAAGTTATGTATCCATCAAATATATTTAAAATTAAATGTTTGATATACTTATAGTATATATTCATTGCACGATGAGGAGACGGTGGTGGAGTTCCATCTGATTGATCAGAATCTACAAATAATGGTATTTGATATTAATAATCTGATTATCTACATACACAAAAAATTCACATATACATATTTACACATACACACATATTCACATATACGCATTTACACATACACACATATTCACATATACACAACTACACATTATTGTGGGATAAATGCATGTATTTTGTATGAACGAGTGTATATGCATGCATGTGTGTGTACGTATATATGTGGATATGTATATGCGTGTTTATGTAATACGTATGTATATGTGTATATGTATACATATATGTATGCGTATATGTTTGCATGTATATGTGTATGTGGGTATGTGTATGTGTATGTGTGTGTATATATGTGTATGTATTCTGATTTTTTTTCTGTTTGAGATTAAATTAACAGGAGATATTGTATGGTGGAAAAAAATAAGAGGCGACCTAACATACCACCTTAGACGTGGCAGTTTTTTCGTAGACAGCTACGTCTTTAGGAGTCATTTCCTCAGAAGAAGGTACACAAATTAATATTTTATATTTATAATTTTTATATATTTTAGTAATTTTTACATTTAATTTATGTATTTTTTTTCTTAAATAAACAGGCTACTGCAAAGAAGAGAGTGGAGTCGGGCCACACATCGCACCTAGGCCAAATGGGCCATAATGGTTTTGTAGCTACATTTGTAAGTATATGTGTTATTGTGAGTATATTTTTTATTTTAGTTAAAATGCAAGCAACTAATCTTTTTTATTTGTCTCAATGCAGCGGAAGAATTATGGCCGATATCCTACGAAACATGAGATCGAGTATGCTACACATTTTCGATATCGGCGTTTGAGCGAGTATATGCGAGATCATCCTGATGCCTTTGTGAGTATTATTAAATTTTATATAATTATTTTATTTTTATGAATGGTTTAATTGTTTTATTTATTTATGTTTGTTATATGTAATACAGGAGTATTATGAAGAGACAGATATGGATGAGGTGGAGAGATAGACACAGGAGGGATGATCTCGATCGTCACAGGGTGATCATGACGATGAGGATGAGGAAGATCAGGATGATCATGATACTTCTAATGATGATGATGATGATTAGGATTTTAATTGATTATGACATTGGATTATATGTATTTACAATGATATATATATATTTTTCTTATCTATATATTTTTCATTTCAGTTATGTTTTGAATTGTGTGTATAGTATAATGTAATGAAGAGTTTTGTTCTATTGATTGTTATTATTGTTTATATTAAGCATGTGTTTTAATACTTTAATTATATAATTCATTCATATGTGTGTACCTAAGTGTATATGTATGTGTGTGTATATGTATGTATGTGCATGTGTATGTGTGTGTATATGTATGTATGTGCATGTGCATGTGTAAGTGTATATGTGTGTATGAGTATGTGCATGTGCATGTGCATGTGTGTGTATATGTATGTGCATGTATATGTGTAACTCTATGTGTATATGTGTGTATGTGCATGTATATGTGTGTATGTGCATGTATATGTGTATATATAGGTATGTGCATGTGTGTGTGCATGTGTATATGTGTGTGTACGTATGTGCATATATATGTGTATATATGTGTATATATGTGTATAATGTATGTATATGCATGTGTATATGTATTCCACATGCATGTGTATGTGGATGCATTTCCATTTGCATCCATGTGCATGCATGTGAATGTGCATGCATGTGGTTGTGCATATACATGTATCTGCGTATATGTTAATGTGTGTATGTGTGTGTATATATATATATATATATATATATATATATATATATATATATATATATATATATATATATATATATATATATATATATATATATATATATATATATATATATATATATATATACATATATATATATGTATATATATATATATATGCAATAATGCATGCATGTAAGTCTTTTTATGTGGTTCTAGAAATGTTTGTGCATATGCATGTGTATATGTGTGTATGTCTAAGTGTATGTGCACATGTATCTGTGTGTATATATGTGTGTGTATGTGCATGTGTATATGTGTGAAAGTGCATCTTCATCATGTATAAGTGTATAAGTGCATATCAATAAGTGTGAGTATGCTATCTAATGAAAATAACACAATTCAAATGATATATAAAGAATAGAAATTGTACTTACAATAGTTAGCCATACTTTTTGCTTGGTTAGCTTCTTGAATAACCTGCAATAAAGAGAGAAAGAAGAGAGAGAGAGGGAGAGAGAGAGAGAGAATTCAAAGAGAGAAAGATGTAGAAAGAGAGAAACAGAGACAGAGGGAGACAATAAGAGAGAGCTTAGGCAAAACAACAATTCGGCATATACTTGCTTCAGCTCGTAAGCGCAGTGCAATTGTGAACATTGGAGAGCTCTTCGGTCAGATGCGTGAAAATGCCGATCGAAGAGCCTCCAACGTTTTAATTTTTTTCCGTCAACAGACCATCATGTAAGCGATGCTATGCGTCGAGTTGCTGTCGCATAAGCGACATGTTTGAGTGTCGCTTATGCGATGCCAACAAGCATCGCTTATGCGACGTAACAAAGCATCGCTTATGCGATGCTATTTAAAATTGTCACGTTAGCGATGCTCTATGCGAGCATCACAGACCCCGTCATGCCACAAGTCGCAAAAAATGTCGTTTGCTTCGTCGTTTAATCGACGGTCCGCGTGCGACACTCATTACGATGCATTTTGCAATTTTATAGCGATGAAATTCTATCGCCTTAATCGTCACTATACACCCGTATTCCTTCTAGTGATGCTACTCAATGCAACTCCCTTTTAGATGATGTTTGGTCAAAATGAAGTGCTTCCCTTGGATTTTTTGATACCCACCCTTAAGGTTGCACAAAAGCATCAATGGACTGGCCATGAGTTATCAGCAAGGATCATGGACTTGGAACGACTAGGAGAAACTAAGTTGAGAGTAGCAACAGGAATATATGCAACCAAAAAGAGAGAAAAAGTCTATTTCCATGCACATGTGAAGGAAAAAGGCTTGAAAGAAGGAGATTTAGTCCTAATGTATATGTTGAAATAACATGCATGAAATTTAGATAAATGTGGTTATCAGCCTATGATTACAAACAAGATTTCAATGAGTAGAGTGGTACAATTATCCACTCTAGAAGGAGAGATAATGCCTAACCATATCAGCAGTTGTAGATTCAAGTTTTATCAAGAACCTCTCACCGATGACATGCTAAGACAACTCACGTTGGCAAAGAGGCACAAGTATGAAGAGAAAAGAATAAGGGAAGAAGCTCAGAAAGAGGCCTTAGAATGCATTAAACATATGAAATTGAGAAGACAAGGACTAGGGAGAGAATGCTATAACCAATTAGAAGACCCCCTGTACCAACATAGAAGCTTCCAGATATCCTATGGCAATGTGCCAAACAAAGTCAATTGCTCATCCTAGCATAGTGGATAGGAGACCATTCATTATGATTATGATAAGGCAAGGCAACACTCTCGAGGAGATTAGGGTGCTAATTGATTTAGGTGTTGCAACTAATGTGATTAGGTGGTCTCACTGTCAAGACATGGGACTAGAAATGCATCCTATACATGCATACCTCATAGGGCTAAGAGGCATAGAAAACCCTTGCATGGGTGAGGTGGTCCTTCCTATCCTCATAGAAGCTATAACCTTGATGGTGAAGCTCCTAGTTTGTTATGATGAGGATCGGATAGAACCATTGATTCTCGGCCAAGATTGGTTATATGATCACTCAATGAACTTAAATCTTAGAAGATGCTCTCTTCAGCTCAAGATATTAGGCCAATAGCGAGTAATACTACTCGAGTTCCCTAACCATGCCCAATCAAAGGAGAGTAACCCTAGCCCATATATAATGAATGCGAAGGAGGACCAAAAGGTATTTGGACAAATACCTCCTCCGACGATGACCCTTGGTCAAATGGGCACTATCAATGGACAAATGGGGACCATTAGCAGACAGATGGGCATGATCAGTGCAGAATGTCTCACCTCTTGATGGGCACGTCATGCAAGTGTTGGAGCTCCCTTCTTTTCCAAAGCAGAGTGTCCACGCGACCTCTCAACCACCACCATGGGAAAGTCAACCTTGACTTCGACACCCCAACTAATGACCACTCCAAACGAATCCTTGGATGCAACACAAGTATACCAAAGAAATAGGCAATGAACAAATGTGGGTATTGAAAGGTCAGCGATCACTAACCATCTCCTCTAGTTGAGAACCAAAAGTCAAAACCAAGCAAAATCAACCATGATGCTCAATACTATCTAGACATTCTCCTTCGATGAGAACTCAACAAGTCTGGGTGCCTAAGAAGTCTCTAACAACCATGCCCAACACCACTCAAATCTGGGTACCTAAGGCCTGTCTTGTAGCTCAAAAACCAACTGATGTAATTCCAACCTCTCCCAAATCACACCACTCACCAATCATATCACCTTCCAATCCGTCCTTTATATCTCCTCAAGTAAACCATCCTCGCTCGTTGATCACTAAGAAATGGGTGCGGAAAAGCCCTAGAACCCTCCACTCATCACATTGTACAACCTAAAACCTCATAATGCTAACCTTTATGCTTGTACTAATTCATTGACACCTAACCCTTGTAAAATCAACCCTTACTAACTCACTATCATTGTTAATGATGTCTCTCATGAAAGGATATCAATGCAATATTCAAAGCATGTAGGTAGTCTAGAGACCTGCATTAGTTACTGAGAGATCATTACACAATCACCTCACCACACAAGGCTACATTGGCTACACATCAATTATGGAAAGGGGTTGCGGTCTCACTTTATTTGGATCATGATTACTTTCCATGCTAATGTGTTGTCCTTTTTTAGCAGATATTTCACAGAAGCATTCAGGACCAAAATGTAAGCTGAGGGATCTTTAGGGGCGGGCACCAGTGCACCAACCATGGATTTTGAGAACCTATTGATAGAAGCGCACCCTTCAATGAGACTTGTAGCGTTTCATGATCTCATGGGTCCAATGCCCATTGACGATCCTCCTCTTGGAAGGACAAAGAAGGTACACAGTAAGTCCCATTGGTTCCAAGGATTAACAAGACCTTTACTAGATGCCGAGCCCATTTACAATGCAACTCTATGCTTTAGCAGTGACACGTGGGGAAGATATCAGTTCTTCTCTACGGATTTTGATGTAGAGTCCTTTTTCTTCAACACCTTGTGCAATGATATCTTTGGCCTTTGGTTCAATCACCTTAACTTAAGTTTTATCAAATAACACTTGTTTATCATGATCAGTGATGGTCTTGACTAATAATAAATTCATGCATAAGTTAGGAACAAATAAGACATTTGATAATGATTTGCACTCCCCTCAGCCATTGCTGATTTGTACTTTGCCTTTCCCTTTGATGGGTAGGCTCTTATTGTTGCCTAGGTAAACTTCACTAGTATATTCCTCAATCTCTTGAAGAGAATTCCGATCCTTACACATGTGCGATGTAGCTCCATTGTCAAAGATCCATTCCTGAGAAGAACTAGAAGTTACCAGGGCATTGGCCTCTATGGAAATAAATAGGTCTTCACTAGAATAGTGAGACCTATGCTGAGATGTTTTTGATGGGTTCTTGGAACAAAGTGACTTCAATGTATGCTTCTTCTTAAGGCAAAAATTTTCCATGTGCCCTATTTTTCCACATAAATTGCAACTAAATTTCTTCAACGAAGAATGGTAGCCTTGCTTGAGTGCATTGCTAGTATTATGACTGGCATGTTTGCCCTTGTGGAAGGTTCCTTTAGCCTTCATGGTTGTCTCTTGTGAGGAAGCTAACTTTGCTCGTGAGTCATGGAGGAGCAAAAGTCGACGGACCTCTTCCCAAGTTAGAACTTGACCTCTGTTATATTTGTTACAAATGTTTCATATGACCTAGGAAGCTTGTTGAAAAATTTTATAGCCATGTCTTAACTTGAAATTTGTTGTCCACAAAGTGCGAACTTGCATTGATAATCTTTAAATTGGTCTATCACTTTTGTGATAGTGCCTTGTGGATGTATAGTGAAATTGTGAAACTCAACCTCCTCTAGAGTATACCGTAGAGAATACTAAATTGATTCATTGATGGATATTTGGGAGAAAACAATTTTCATAAAAATGTTAGAATGATGATTTTTTTCATGAAAAGGAAGTGTGATATTTCTGCCACCAAGTATCGAGTTAAACTATAGTTTAAAGTAGATGTGTGTAGACATGACAAGAAAACGCAATGTACCCCGATAAATTACATCATGACTGATGTCATAGTAGAGGTCGCATGCAAGACTCAAGAGGGATATCATAACTGATGTGATAAACCACAATCAGATACATGGCAGGTCGTCTCTCACATACTCCCCACCTCTCTATTTTGCTCGTTCTCTCTCTATCAAAGAGAGGGCTCACTATCTCTGTCTTGCTTTCTCTCTTTGTGAAGGTGCGGTGCATAATAGATGTTGGCGGCTGTGATGCTGTAGAGATGTTCTCGTTTCTGTATTGTTGTAAGTAGCAGCTTGTAGTAGAGAAGTTTTCCAATAGCAGTGCTCACCTGGAAGAGATACTGAGTCCCTGGCACTTGCTCCATGTAGTATCTTGTTGCTTTTCTATTCCCATCCCAGCCTCGCAATTTGGTTTTTTGTAGCTGATAGCTTCCTGCACTCACCTGATTCACACAATCGATGCTGCCTGGTACGTGTGTGTGATGGAGTCGGCTCAGAGCTACAAAGATGAAACTTGATGAGATTCGGCACTTTCTCTATAGATGTGAAGCTTGTTGTGCTCTCTGTGGTACAGAGAAGATGGCCGAGATTTGGTATACCTTGATGTTGTGTCAAACTAATTTTCACGAAAAGCAAAAGCACGTGATCATTACAATCAGGTGCATGAGGAAGTGGCATACACCGTTGTGGCAATGATGACTAAAAATGTTGCACAAAGAACCTCTCTCTCTCTCTCTCTCTCTCTCTCTCTCTCTCTCTCTCTCTCTCTCTGTGTGTGTATCGAATAGAGGTGGCGTTGGCTTTTGCTGCACAGGGGTGGGAGATTCCTTTGTTTTTCTCTCTCTCTTCATGGTGTGCTCCAACAAAGACAAGGTTGAACCGTCGACCACACTACAATGGATTCCTTGTAACAGGCAATAGAGAAAGAGTCTTCTCCCTATCGTGATAAAAACTAAGGGTATCTTGATCGGCTTGCACCCAAGCTGAGGAATACACACACTTCTGTTTGGATGCTACCCGAGAGCTTTTGCACTCTATGTATTGCTCAAAAGGCAATAGTGTTGACGTCTAATGCTTGATGCCCAGAAGGATCCAAGAGGGATATTGTGTGCGCAATCATCATTAGTCAGTAGAGAGCACTTCATGGCTTTCTCTCGTTCATTCGATGATGAGATGATTGTTATAGTGCCTAAATGTGCACAGCAGAATAGCATGAAAGGGGTTTGATGTCGATGTTGGCATCCACTGAAGTGAAACAAATGAGTATGAGAAAGAGGAGAACTCTTCACAAAGCTTTACAATCGAATGTCACAAAAATAAGGATGTGCATTATGTAAATGTCCGCCAAAATGGAAAGTAAACAATGCTTATTGACACGTTACTAAGAAAAATATCAAGCACAATTTTTCTTCTATTTAGGAAAACATTACATTGATTGATGAGCTATATTCTTGTCACTTCCAAAGTTTCTAATGACTCTTACAACTTGTCTTTCATCATCTCTCTTACATGCCCCAACTTTCTACTTGTATATAAAGGCATATATGTACAAACTCGTAACCATAACAAAGTAATAAGTGAGTTAATTACAAGTTTAGTGCACATGTATATACAAGTCTTCATTCTCTGATTATACACTAACTTCAAGCTTCATATATTGGTCTTTGATTCATATTTTGACTTCAAACCTTTGCCCAAATCATCAGTTGATGGTTGCCCTCTACCAAGAACCCCCCCTCAATCATCAATTGTGATTTTCTCCATCTTCTTTATACCTGCCATGTCTTTGAATTTCTGTAGCTTTGGTCCATCCAAGCTTTTGGTCAACATGTCAGCAATTTGATCTCTTGTTGAAGTATGTATGAATTCAATCTCCTTATCAATCACCTTCTCTCTCAAGAAGTGATATTGAATCTCAATGTCTTTAGTCTTTGCATGAAAAATAGGGTTAGCAGCTAGATACAATGAACTCATATTATCTCCATGAATAGTGGGTGTACTCTGAATGATATCAAAACTCTTCATGAGAGTCTTCAACCATATGACCTCCTTTGCAGCTTCAACCATACCTTTATACTCTACTTCTGTAGATGACAAAGCAGCTATATTTTGCTTTTTAGAACACCAAGAGATTAACTTATCTCCCACATAACATAAGTACCCATAGGTTGATCTCCTATCATCAGGATTACCTGTACAATCTGCATCACTATATATCTTGATGTTTGTATCTGATGTGAAACCATAATACAAACCTTCTTTGAGTGTACCCTTAATGTATCTTAACACTCTTTGTCCTACAACCCAATGTTCTTTCCTAGGACAATGCATGAATTGAGACAACACTCCAACTGCATATGACAAATCAGGCCTAGTTAATGTAGCATAGATTAGACTACCAATGAGACTTTGATATGGCTTCATGTCCTTGAGTTCTTCTCCTACATATCTGCTCAATTTGTGATTCACCTCCATTGGAGTAGGTGCTACCCTGCAATCTTCCATTTTAAACTTGGTTAGCAAGTTCTTCAAGTACCTCTCTTGAGTCACATATACTCCATGTTGAGTATATGAGACCTCCATGCCCAAGAAATATGACAAATCTCCTAAGTCACTAATCTTGAACTCTTTCTCCATTTGCTTCTTAAGACTTTGTATGCCCTTCTCATCTGTACCTGTAAGAATTATGTCATCCACATATATGCACATGTAAATGAACCCATCATGACTTGCTTTAACAAGCAAGCTGCTATTTGCCTTAGACACTTGGAAACCAAGTTCCTTCAAGAACTTCACAAGTCTATAACTCCATGCCCTTGGGGCCTGGTTCACACCATACAAAGCTCTCTTGAGCTTACATACATACTTTGGATACCTTTTATCTTTGAAACCTTCTGGTTGGTCCATGAAAACATCATGTGAAATGTAACCATTTAAAAAAGCATTCTTCACATCTAATTGACATACTTTCCAACATTTCCATGCAGCAATAGCTATGAGTGTCCTTATAGTTGTCATCTTTGCCACAGGACTATAAGTTTCATCATAATCTATACCATATGCCTGAGCATACCCTTTCACAACAAGTCTAACTTTATACCTAGACACACTTCCATCTGCATACCTCTTTATCTTGTAGATCCATTTGCATCCAATCATCTTTTGACTATTTGGTTTAGGAACCAAATCCCATGTCTCATTTTTCATCAATGCATCATACTCTTCTTGTATAGTTTTCTCCCAATTTTCTTTACCTTTTGCCACTTCATATGTAGAAGGGTCTTCCACTGCTTTCACCATATAAGAATAATCTTTAGTAGTCAAAAATGAAGTATCATTCCTATATCTTGTAGGCTGCCATCTATGCCTTGATGATCTTCTAAGTTCTCCACTTCTTGAAGTTTCTGGTTCATCACATTCTCGATCGAACCTTGGCATTTCTTCAACTTCAACTTTTGCTTCATTGTTCTCTTCTTCATCAAATATTTGAACCTTTGATTTACCTTTCTCCTTATTCAAAGTTTCTTCATCATCTGCATGAATATTAATTGTACTTGCATACCAAGTACCTTGCTCATCAAATGTAACATCCTTTGACACAAGGAATTGCTTTGTGGATGGAATCCACAACCTATAACCCATCTGCTTAACATCATAACCAATGAACACATACTTTTCAACCTTAGGTTCCAATTTATGCCTCAATTGAGATGGTACATATGCATCATCCAAGCATCCAAACACTTTACAATGATCCAAAGTAGGCTTACCCTACCAAGCTACATATGGTGTCATACCCTGCAAATCTTTACATGGTAGCCTATTAACCAAGTATGTAGCTGTATTTACAGCCTCAGCCGACAAATAATTGGGACAATTCTTTTCTTTCATCATTGACCTTGCAAACTCAACAAGAGTTCTATTTCTCCTTTCTGCTACACCATTTTGTTGAGGAGATTACCTGCAAGTAACTTCCCTTTTTATACTTACATTCCATAAGTAATCATTGAACTCATTAGAGAAATACTCTCCCCCTCCATCTGATCTTAGTCTCTTCAATTTTTGCCCTGTGATTCTCTCTGCATACACATGATAATATTTAAATGTATTGAACACCTCTTATTTATCTTTGATCACATATATGGTGATCCACCTGGTAGCATCATCAACATAAATCACATAATGTCTTGAACCATTAATGCTAAAGTCTTTTGATGGTCCACACACATCTATGTGTACCAATTCAAGCTTCTCTGAATACATGAAACCATGTTTAGTATATGATTTCTTATGAGCCTTGCCTAATTGACATGCCTCACATTTGTATGTCATATGTTGACATGCAACATTAGGTAATCCAAGCACTGAACCATTGTTCATCATATCCTTAATACCTCTTTCATTAAAATGTCCAAGCCTTTTATGCCAAAGATCTAACTCAAAGATCTTGTGTCCTCCATAAGTGAACAAGGCATGACCAACATTTCCTTGAATCTTCAATGTGAAGAGCCTTTCTTCTTTCTTCCCTGAAACAAGTTGTTTATACCCATTGCTAAGGTCTTCCACAAAAACTCCATCATTAGTGAACCTTACTTCATAACCTTTTTCAACAATTTGCCCCACACTTATCAAATTCTTTGGAATTGTAGGAACATACAAAACCTTACTCAGAAGAGTGCTTCCATCCTTAGCCTTCACTGATCCAATGGAATTCGCATTGTGCTTTGTGTTATCACCTATTTGAACCACATGATTACTTACTTTATTCTCCAAATCAGTCATCAAAGCTATGTTACCACTCAGGTGATTGCTACACCCAGAGTCAATGTAGAAGACTCTTTGATCTTCACTTTGTCTTTCACAAGTTGCATTCATGATTAAGGTAGAATCCTGTTTTTTATCTGAAACATAGTTGTAGTAGGTATTATTGTACGACTGACTTTGAAAGCCTCTACCTGCATTTCTTCCAAAGAAACCTCTACTATCTCTACCTCTGAAATTACCAATCTGATTTCTATCACCTCTTCCTCTTGAGTTAAAGTTCTGATTATATCCTCCATTATTCTGATTATTATGCCAACATTCATGAGCTAAATGATTAGTCTTACCACAAATCCAGCAAGCTTTGACTCCATCTTTATTGCTTCTGCCTCTACCTTTTCCTTTGCCACTTCCTCTTCCTCTTAGGAAGTTAGCTTGACTAGTAATGCCTTCATCTTCATTCAATTGTTGCTTGCCTTTGTTAATCTTCTTCCTATCCTTTGATTACATTGCTTGACATGTACTCTTATCAACATCACTGTTGACATCCTACTCAAAGGTTAGCATATGTCCTAGCAATTGATTCAAATCAAGAGTGAAATCATCTAGTGACAATTCAATAGACAAAATGAATGGCATATGTCCTAGCAAAGTACTCTTATCAACATCACTGTTGACATCCTACTCAAAGGTTAGCATATGTCCTAGCAATTGATTCAAATCAAGAGTGAAATCATCTAGTGACAATTCAATAGACAAAATGAATGCCATGACCTCAGATGCCAAACCCTCTAATCAGAAGCCATACACATATAACGATAACTATGCTGCTAAGATAAAGGAAGAGATAGATAGACTGGTTGAAGCCGGATTCATCTATGAAATTGAGCACACTGAGTGGGTATCCCCCATTGTAGTGGTGCCCAAGAAGAATGGAAAGTTACGTTTGTGCATTAACTTGAAGAATGTTAATGCACCCACCATTCGAGATAACTATCCGCTTCCTATCACTGAGCATCTACTAGAAAGAGTAGCAGGCAAAGAAGTGTATAGCTTCCTTGATGGATTTTCGGGCTACAATCAGGTAGTCATTGCTCCAGAAGATCAGCATAAGATAGCTTTTGCCACAGAGTGGGGCATATTCACCTTTAGAGTAATGCCATTTGGTCTTACCAATGCGCTAGCCACTTTTCAGAGGCTGATGTGTCATGTATTTAAAGAATTTTTGATGAAGAATTTAGAAGTATATGTTGATGATCTCTGTGCTCATTCCAACATTAGATAGACAGATATACCCAAACTCAGGCAAATCTTTGACAAATGTAGAGAATATCAAGGCCAAAGAATGTCAAAGAAGTGCAAGCTTTCATGGGGCATTGTGGCTATTGCCGACCTTTTATACACATGTATGCCATCATTGCAAAGCCTCTGTACGGACTTTTGACTAATTTCGAGTGGACTGAAGAATGTGAGAACTCCTTCAATGAGCTTAAACGATGATTATGTTCCACCCCAATCTTAACAACACCAAATTGGACCAAGCCCTTTCATGTTCAGGTGGACGCATCCAACTATGCTATTGGATGTGTGCTTGCACAACCTACGGGTGAAGGTAACATGGATCTTCCAATTGCCTATGCTAGTAGACAGTTGAATGCAGCTGAACAAAACTATACGACCACCGAACGAGAAGGATTAGGCATGGTATATGTGGTTAAAAAGTTTAGACACTATTTTCTTGCACATAAGTTTAAATTTTTCACTGATCATCAGGCATTGCTATACTTGGTAAACATGCCATGCAATACAGGTAGATTGGTAAGATGGTTCCTCCTACTTATGGAATATGACTTTGAGGTTGTGGTGAGGAAAGACAAACCTCACTTGAGAGCAGACCATCTCTCTAGGCTCACATCTAGAGAGGCCCCGCAAGGAGTATCAGATGACCTTCCTAATGCTTACTTGTTTAATTTGGAAGTTGTACCTCAGTGGGCTAAGACATTAGTGCCAATATTTGACATACGGGCCTAAACATCAAGTAGTAAACACTCACGATAGGGAGGTAGTAAAAGCCCAGAAGTACCATATCATGGTAGGGAGCATGTACAAGCATACAGATCAAGGGATATTAGCTTGTTGTGTGGAAGAGGATGAGTACGCTAAATGGTTGCAATTGGCACATGTGGTTGCATTAGAGCAACACTACTCTAAGCAACAAACTTTACAAACACTCAGGAGATTTGGAGTGCGTTGGCCTACTATGGAAGCAGATGTACATAAGTTGTGTAAAGAATGCCCAGTCTGTTGTATTAAACCACCTATGGAGCATGCTACTTTGTACCAAGTGTCTCTAGTACCAGATTGGAGTGAACCATTAGTAGCCTTTCTGAGGGCGAAAACATTCCCTCAAGAGATGACTTTGGATAGGCAGAGAAGTCTACAACAAGAAGCTCTAGACTACTCACTCATTGGAGATAACTTATACAAGCGTGGAAAAGATGGATATCTAAGGCTATGTGTCCATGAGAGTGAATATCTGAAGATCTTGGAAACTGCTCACCAGGGTGTAGCAGGAGGACATTTTGGACCAGATCGGGTGATCAAGGCAATACTATTTGCAGGCTTGTGGTGGCCAACACTTCACATGGATGCACATACCTATCTGAAGAGGTGTGATGTTTTTCAACGAACTCAGTATCCTATATGCAAAGATGAGATGCCATTGAGACCTATGATGGGTGGACGTGCATTCTCTAAGTTGGGAATAGACTTCGTAGGTCCTATTAATCTCTCAGCCAAGGGTTCACATGTTGAATACATCATCGTGGCTACAGACTACCTAACCAAGTGGGTAGCAATAAAAGCTACAACCAAGAACGATGCTCAAATGATAGCTATGTTCTTATTTGAGAATGTGTTCACAAGATACGGGCTATCAATAGGGCTAGTAAGTGATAGAGGCACTCACTTCTTGAAATTATTGAAAATCTTCTTCAAGAGCTCTTGGTGATACACAAGAAGTCTGCCCCCTATCATCCACAAGCTAATGGGCAAGCCGAAAGCACAAATAAGATTCTATGCAATGTGCTCACCAAATTAGTGAATAAAAAATGCTATGATTGGGATAAACAGCTACACAATGCTGAGTTGCCTGTAAAACGCTACTCCAAGCCACTCCCTTTCAAATGGTATTTGGACAAAATGTAGTGCTACCATTGGACTTCTTCATACCTACATTGAGAGTAGCACAGGAGCACGAGTGGACAGGCCATGAGCTCTCATCTAGAATCTTTGACCTGGAACGATTAGGTGAAACAAGATTAAGAGTTGTAGCAGGAATTTATGCAGCCAAGAAAAGACAAAAAGCATATTTTGATGCACATGTGAAGGATAAGGGCTTGAAGGCAGGAGACCTAGTCCTAGTCTACACTTTGAAGCAACATGCACGGAAATTAGAGAAGAGAGGCTATTGACCCATGATTATCAATAGGGTCTCCACAAGTGGAGCAGTTCAATTAGCCACTCTAGAAGGTGACATCCCACCAAGTTACATCAGTGGGTGCAGAGTCAAGTTATATTAGGAACCCCTCACGGAGGAGATGTTAAATCGACTCAATACTGCAAAGAAACATAAAGAAGAAAAAGGAATTCGAGAAGAAGCACAGGCAGAAGCATTGGAGAATGAAATTGAGAAGACAGGGCAGAGAGCAACCTAGGACAGATGCCTCTGCAGATCTAGGATATCATATGGCTATGTGTGAATTCTTAGGTGTAAGTTCCAATAGAATAATTGATCGACGTCCTTTTGTAACCTTAGAGATAGGACAAGGAAATAGTGCAAGAACTGTATGAGCATTGATTGACTCAAGTGCAGCCACTAGTACTGTTAAACTTTCTTATTGTCGAGAATTGAACTTAAATGTCAATCCTGTAGAAGCATACCTCATAGGATTGGGAGGTGTGGAAACCCCTTGCATGGGTGAGGTGGAACTTCCCCTCTACATTCAAGATGCTCTCATGACAGGTAAGGTGCTAGTGTGCGAAGATGAGGACCTCACTGAGCCTCTTGTCTTGGGTCAAGCCTAGATCTATGATCATGCAATCAACCTCAACCTGAGAAGTGGACTTCTTCAAGTCTGGGTAAATCAGAATCGCATTGTAATTGAGTTAGAAAATGAAGCACTCAAGGATCTAGGAAAGGCACAAACTCTTGGTCCTTCCAGGAGTACACATGAAGATGACGATGCTATTCTTGTCCAAAACTATGTGATGCAGAGGGACGATTGTCTCAACAAAGAAGTCAAGGATACGATGGAACTCCCTTCTTTTCCAAAGGCCATAGGGATACGGCAACCAAAGGTGGATCAAATGCAGAGGAAGCAGATGACCTATGCTCGAAGCCAAAAGAAAGTATGAAGCACAGTGTCTCAGCCACCAAAACAAGTGCGGGTGCGGAAAGGCGACCAACCTGTTGCGGTCCAATCACAACCATTGGCTCAACTTCATATTAGTGAGCAACGACAGGACACTAATAAGAAGTCTTTCAAAAAGTATTCTACTAAAGTGAAGTCTATATGGGTACCCAAGAAGTCGATGAAGGCTGACCCACAATCAAGACAAATTTGGGTGCCTAAGGCTTGCTTGCGGCCTCAAATGGCCACACAGAGACCACACCATGTACAACATAGTTCACTTACTCGAACAGCTGATACCCACTCTTATTCGACACGCATGAACACATATTCGCCCATGAGCACGAGCAAAATCACTTGTAAATGGGTTCCTAAAAAGCCTCATTTCCAAGCAGACGCTCTCATAAAGCCCTCCAGATTCTCCACAAATCCAAAACCAAAAGCCATCCACTATGTTTGGCAGCCCAAAGCTTGTAATAAACCCCCCGACCCCCATTTGTAAATTCATCTCCACCTACTAATTGCATCATTCTCACACTGCATCTTTCCATTTAAGCTCATAGGACAATTCATCCACTAACTACACACATAATCACCAAGCACTCATTGACCTACTTACCTATCACTAACCTCATGTTAATGTTGTAACGAGGAAAAAAATTGTTCTATCTTGTCCATTACAATGTTAACACATGCTTCTATATTCTCACAGAACCATCAGACAAGAAGTAACATGGCAGAAGCCGCAGGAACTAGCTCCCAAGCAGGGTCAACCGCCTTCCCCTCAAGACCCAGTTAATTAACAGACCCCAAGAACTCAGGGCAGTGCACGTGATCCCGATTCAAGACCCTCCGCAAGGGCATACCTCAGAAGTTGGAAAGCATGCACATTGGTTCAACGAGGTCATAGGTCCCCTCGGAGAAGGTACCTATTTCTGGGAGGCCGAACTTGAATTTAACAACAAGTGGGGAAGATACCACTTCTTTACCTGTGAGTTTGAGAAGTATCAGGATGCAGAAGTAATGAGATCAGTATGGACAAAAGCGGGCTTAGATAGCTACTTTAGGACACTACTACCTAAGCACGACTTTTTGCGCTGTTCCTACTTGATCAGCACGATAACTCCTAGCATGGCCAAAGGAGGAGATAGCACCTTTGTACTCCCCTCACTCACGCCAGGGCATGAGCTCAAAAGTTTTAGACTCACCATCAACCTAGTGGGAGAGGGATTGGACATGAAAGGAATGCACATTCCTATAGAAAAAGAAACTCTGATTCCTGGATGGATGAAGCATAAGAATCTCAATAAACTGAAGGACATGGTAGCCATGACACCTACCATAGCTCTCCACTTACGCATGATCATGCAGCACTTCGCCTTCCCAGCTCAAGAACGTTTCACCGTGCCACCCAAAAAAGTCTGGTTTAGCTTGTACCTAGCAAAAACAGAGAATCTCACTCTCAACCTACTCCACTGGATCATTGATCAGATCCACTTGGCACATCAACATTGGAACAAGAAAAATAAGAATGTACTTCATGGGTGTTGCGCACTTACACGAATAATCTACAGATGCCTAGCTTATGATGTGCCCATCCAGAGGGCATTGATATGGACAAGGGCTCAAGAATTCCAGAGACAGCCATCAACAACGGGTCCACCATCCAAGAAGATGAGAGGAGCAGTGCAAATTCCATGTGCCCAAGCCCGAGGTGCTACACTCATGCCAGACATCACCCCACCTCAAACCCGACGCATCAGGCCATTTACAATCTGTTTACCTAGGCTAAGTACAGAAGGCCCCAACCTGGTTTTCCCTCCAATTCCCTCTAATTTGGAGTTTCCTCAGGGCTATACCTTGGATGATTTAACAGATGAGGAAGTTGCATGGATGATCAATGAAGCAAGTCTTGAGACTGAAGAAACCCGGGCTCGTGAACTGCAAACGACTACAGGGCAACCAGTCCCCACTCAACCTAAAGTAGTAGAGGTGAATGACAAAGAAGAAGAGCCCAAAGATGAGGACTCAGACGAAGAGCAAGACGAAACCTCAAAATTAGCAAATGCCCCCGCCTATATGGCACAAATAAAAAGATTGTATGAAACCATGAAGAGGGTTCAGGAACATCACAAGCTGTCACTAGAAACAGGGAAGATGCTAATAAGCCAAATGTTAGGAGAGGAAGGAGTAGATGAACAATTTATTGAGTCCCTGAATCTTCATGTGGATGCGCTAGGCCTGGATGAAGCTATTCATTCAGCTCTTGCTTATATTCATCGCTTTGAGAAACGAGTGCCTACTCGTCCCATGCGCTCCGCCAAGCAAATTCACCTAGATGTATCGACACCAAGAGATACCACACAGACAGAAGAACATCAGGAGGCACCACCATCACCACACTCCTCACCTCTCACTGCACAATTCACTTCACCCCATGACACTACCACCCCAACTTCCACAATCACCACATATGTCATGGGAATTCCTCTCTCTCTAGGCATCCAGTTCAGAGGGGTTACCATGCCTACAGTCACAACACTATTCATGAACATCACATCCATCCCACCTTCTGTTCCCATTTACAAAGTCACACACACTTTTGACACAATGGAGACATCACCAGCCATAGCACCACTCCGTCCCCACACACAGCCACAATCTCCCATACCCCCTCCACCCACATCATCACTTGATTCCAGCTCATTCACAATTCCCTTTCCCTTCCCCATCCCCCCTGCATCCTCTCCTTTCCCAGCATTCTTAAATGTAAATAATGTGTTTTCTACTTTACATCAATGTGTATATCAACTACAGAGTGAATATCAGACTCTCGAAGATCGCCATCGTCAATTACCTACGCACCACCACCAACTACAGAGGCAGCTTGCGACTATAGAAGAAGAAAATGCTGACCTGAATCAACGATATACTACGCTTGAACACGCCCACCAAACTGTATTGGAAGCTCCCCAGCAATCTGAGTCTTCCAAAGTTAAGAAATTAACAGCTTTACTCGAACTCTATCAGTCAGAGAATGTCAAAGTCCGGTGCAACTTGACGTTATTACGGAAGCACATGGGCACATCCCTAGAAGAAAATAAACGACTCCAAAAGCAAAACAAAGAAAACCTAGAAGCTGCAATGGAAGGCTCCCCCCATGAGATTGACCTAGAATAGTTTAAAGCAGTCCCTTCAGATACGATGGAAACAATCTTGGAAACCTATGTTGATATGTTGGAAGCACATGATGATATGTAAAAAGAACGAGATGCATTGTGTCGTCAGCTAAGGGAGCAAGAAGAACAACCCAAGATCATAGAGTCGGCATCGACTTCAGAAGAGGTAAAGGCACTAAAAGAGCAGGTTCCAGAATTGCAAAGGAAGCTACTTGAGTAAGAAAGAAAACCATCCCCAATTATCGAACCAGAAATAGACAAATTGGTGCCCATCGAAGTGGATGAGTCGTATGAGGAACCCTACGTTCCTATGCCTATGTCGGGCGGCTAGCAAACATCGGAAGGAATGGACACCTTGGAAGTCGAAGCACCAGAAAGGCTTTAGAAACTCAAAAAGATTGCCAAAACCCATGAAGATTGTGTTGCAGTCCAAATCCAATCAATGGGTAAACTGGAGGACACTATTATAAACTCCGAGTACTTCAAGCACATGTCACATCACCACTGGATAGGAACAAATGATGCTCAATATGTGCCTTACTGTGTGCTCTTAGCATATTACAATGCGGAGATTCAATGAAGGTGTGGCAAAGCCCCGACTTTTGCCACTCAATTTGGTCCTGAACATCTACCTGAACGTGTGAAACAAGGATCAACCTTCCAACCCACCTGGCGGTTTTGTCTCCTTGAAACATATCCAGAAATGGTCCGCACATGGAATAACATGCCACTATTTATCAAGTATAATCCATGTTATGTTCCAGTCCTCCAAAGACGCACCTGGCCCGAGTTTGCCATTGTTGTCAAGAACGTCAAAGGCTGTGCAAAATGGTTGAATTATGTCTATCTAGCACCTCCACAAGGACAGGCCTCGGTTGCATATATGATTTCCACCATCCATCACTGGAGTTTTAGACTACGCAACACCCCTGATGTGATGGCACAAATGTGTATGAAGATATTTGAATTAATGCTGATCACATTCAGAACATTCAAAAATATTAAAGATCCACATTTCTCAGGAGTTGGCTTCACCGCAGGCAACCTAGACTTGGTGTATGACATGAGCACAACCCCCTCAATCAATGTAATATATGTCTAGCATGCAAGAATAAAGTACCTCCCAGCTTGCTACAAACAAACTTTCGAAGAGATGTTCTTCATAGGGTTTTGTGAATACCACTCTGAAATATTTGTACCCAGACCCTCACATCTCCTCCAATTGTTCGCTGTGGAGAGGACCTTACACTCGGATCAATTGCAGTTGCCACATCCAGACATTCCAGAGCCAGTAGATTGGGACGCTTTATTAATAGACCTAGCACGGGGGCTGCGTCTGGAAGAACATCACCTTGCTTCAGATGTGGTGGAATAATATGTCAAACGCTCATCCAAACAAGGGTCTGTCATAGACAACAGACGTGAGAGAGGGGGGAGTGTTGGCAGTGGTCAGGGCAATCAAGGACTTACAAGACAAGGAAGCCAAAGAAGGGATTCAGAGCAAGGAACAAGCAGGCAAAGTAGTCAACGCAGATCTGGCAAATAGGCCCTAGAAATTTTCCATGAAACAATATTTCCCAAATAGGGATCTTAGTCACTTCACATCATTGTAAATACCATTTTCTGATTATTCCTACTCCATTTTGTGCAAGCCGAGGAGTCCTCGAGCTTGAGGAGTATTAGTAGTATTCATGTACCAATTTTCATAATTTTCTGAGCTCGTTTGAGCCTCCAAATTAGCCTAGGAACCTAATTTCTAACTAGGCCGGACACGTATGGAAGCCAAAAGCAATAGTGGCCCTCAGAGAACCAAAGAGCCAACCATGTGGGGACACAAAATTTAAGAAACCCTTTGAAGGGGAAGAAGCCCCAGGTGATCTCCATGCAGCCGAACAGGGTTCTCAAATGGATCCCCATAAGGAAGAATGATTAGTTGTCAGTCAACAATCCATCACTTACATCATCTCAAGGTCCAATGGATACCTCCAACAAAGACAGCATCAACATCAGCAAGTAACATTGAAAGCCTCGACAAATCACAACCATGTGCTCCTTGCACAACCTTGTCTTTTGCACCATTTAGGTCATGCATTTCCAAAGTATGCATTAATATAGGGCCACATCACATGGCCATGCATAGACACAATTGAGAGTCCCATGCACAAAAGCACATTGACATATGTCCACTAGTTTTTATTGATACTAACGTCTGACTTCTTGTTTTGTGACATTGTTCCAAAAACAAAAGAGAGAGAGAGAGAGAGCTTGTTCCCAGGTTTGTCTCGTAGAACATGAATGATTCATGCTTAGTTGAAGGTGGAACCACTGATGATTGGGCATTTATCAGTTTGGAGAGAAGTGTGTCTCGGATGATAGATGATATTATTGTTTCCTTATTTGTTAGATGCCACCGAAATTTGGCATGAACATGGCACCCACACCTATTGTTTCCCCTTACCATGGCAGGAGGGAAGAGTTTAAAAGTACGCAACTTGAGTGATTCTTAACTACTGTATGTATGAGAGCATCCAAGGAGATATCTGCAAGGGGTAGTTCTAGTACCCTACAAATCCCTGCATGTATATTGGGTGAGAAGACTCCTGCTTATGGTGAGCTAAAGTGAATATGTGAAACTAAGCTTGATGTATTTACCCAATGTTGTTTGTCAAGGAATATAAAGAAATTCAATTCTCAGTATTTGATAAATGTTTCTTTGAAGAGAGGAGACAGGACGAGGCACTCAAAGAATTTCATCAGTGAACCATCAACATGGACATTCATCGACAATGAAAGACTAGTTGATGGTCCATCATAATCCTGGGTGTACAACATGAAGAGATCAACATTGATCGACCATTCACCATGGTAAGAATCCTTACTTTGGCAATACCATAACCATGATAGTTAGGAAACCTCTTTGTCAGCATCCCTTGAGCACTTAGCTCAAGACCTCCAATTCTTGCACCATATTTCTTCCAATGCATTTTCCAAGTATGCATGCATAGGGCCACCTTACAAGGTCGTGCACAAGGCACATACTTTCTTCAACCCATGCACTAACACACTTACCCATCACTCATTATGGGTTACTCGTAACGGCATGAGCTACATATGAACATCATCTTTGGAAGATCTGGAGAACATCAATGGAGGCCCACAATGACACATTCATGTTGGAATCCAAGGAAGAAGAACATACCAAGGGACTACAACTTGTCCAAGCTCGCAATGACAAATGAGGAACCAGACAACATGTCTCTTAGGATGGACACTACCTCTCAAAGCACTACAGGGAACAACCATTACAACAAGGGTCTGTCAGGGACGACAGACTCGAGAGGGGGGGGAGTGTTGAAGCTGAAGGTCAAGGACAAAGCACATGAGCACATCAAAGAGGTGGACACACAAGAAGAAGGAGCAAGTAGGGATCTCCAAGAAGTGTATGTCAAATTTTTAGAAGGGATCCCTATAAAAATAGTGATTTTCATCACTAAAAACCATTGTAAATACCATTTTCCATTTTTGTAACTCCATTTTGTTCAAGCCACGGAGTCGTTGAGCTTGATGAGTATTAAAAGTATCATCCTACCAATTCTCATAATTTTTAGACTCTGTTTGAGCCCTCAAATAAGCCCTAGAACCTAATTTTTAACTAGGTTGGACACTAGGTCTGGACAGGGCCAAAACTAGTCCAAAAACTATAAAAAGAGCTAGAGAGCTCATTTTTGAGGATGGCTTGTTAGAGAATAGAGCTTTTGTAAGAGATTTCTTGTGCAATAGAATCTTTCCATTGTTCCTCTCTTTTATCTTCCCTTGTGTGTGTGTGTGTGTACGTGCATGTTTGCATGTGCTTTCTCTCACACACTTGTGCCTTCACTTGCGCGTGGTCTTCATACCAGCCCTCACGTCTCCATGGATTGACAAGTAAAGGAGGTGGTGCTTATGCTTGAGCTAAAGTATCCTATCAAGTCTTTGCTCATAAGATAAGCTTCCATCCTCATAGACCAAGCAGGATATTTTTCTCTATCCAATTTCTCTATCTGAAGAGAATCTCCCATCTTTTCTTCACGTGTGTATTGAATTATTCAAGATTTGTGAGGAATAAGTGTACCTTTACTTTGAATGTAGTTCCTTTTGGTCTTCTTAATAACTTCAAGCTTCCTTCTCTAGCTTTCACTTCAATCTTTCACCTTTTGAATCTTCAAAGGTTGATTTTTGTATAACTTCAACTGTTGCGGTCCTCCTTTCTTCAATTTTGATGACTCCTACTCTGATATCACTGATGGAGTGTGTTAATCTCCAAAATAAAAAGCTATCCTTGATGTTAGAGCACCTCTATATCAAGAACAACTCAAAACCTCACCCAATTTTGGAAGACTAATGCCAGATTACCAATCTTTGCACTAAATTTGAAGAGAGTGATTATTCAAAAAAGTCTACTACACTTAATTCACTCATTGAGTGATCAAATGTGTAAATTTTTCAATGAAACATTGTATGAGTTGTTGGCAAGTAGTGTTTATGAACCTTTGCCAAGTTAAACTTTCTCAAAAGGTTTAGTAAATCTTGAGATTTACTCCAAACAATTCACCTATGTCTAAAATTGTACTTCTGTACAATTGACTTTGACACCTGCAACTTCTAATGCATAGTTCTCTTAAGCTAGAACCCGTTTATTCAAATGCTTTGAGCCATAGGTAGCTTACCTTCCAACGTAAATCAAATTTGCACCTACTACGATCTTCTCTTCTTCACATTTACACATGTAAATGTTCCTACTCTCAATTCTCTTAGCCTGATCACAATTAGGATCTGAAAATTTGCACAGAGGTCACTCAACTATAGACTTAGACTTGTACAAAAGAATTTCACAAAAAGATAAACAGAGAAGGAGTACTAAGCAAAATATCGGGCGTAATTTTTCTTCTATTCAGGAAAACAGTACATTTGATTGATGAGCTATATTCTTGTCACTTCTAAAGTGTCTAATGACTGTTACAACTTTTCTTTCATCATCTCTCTTACATGCCCTGGCTTTCTACTTGTATATAAAGGCATATATGTACAAACTCGTAACCATAACAAAGGTATAAGTCAGTTAATTACAAGTTTAGAGTACATGGATATACAAGTCTTCATTCTCTGATTATACACTAACTTCAAGCTTCATATATTGGTCTTTACTTCATCTTCTGACTTTCTCAAAATCATCAAACCTTAGTCCAAATCATCAATTGATGGTTGTCCTATACCAACAAGATTGACCTTTGAGGATCTTACAATCTTGTGAGGATCAAAGAAGGAGACAAATGGAAGACAACATTTCAAACAAGGTATGGGCATTTTGAGTATTTAGTTATGCCATTTGGTCTTATAAATGCTCCTTCTAACATATGATGAATGTTATCTTTCGAGATTATTTAAATGATTTTGTGGTAATATACCTCAATGATATCTTGATATTCTCTAAAAATATAGAGGATCACGAATGTCATGTAAAGATAGTCCTAGAGAAACTAAGAGAAAAAGGATTCTATGCAAAATTGGAGAAGTGCTCTTTCCATCATACAAAAGTGGAATTTTTAGGATACATTGTATCAGATAAAGGAATCTTCATGGAACCTAAGAAGATCAAGAAATTCTTGATTGGCAACCACCTTAATCTGTTCAGGATGTACAATGTTTTCTAGGGTTTGCCAATTTTTGTAGGATATTCATCAGAGGTTACTCCAAGATAGTGACGCCCCTTACCAAGCTTACAGGAAACACAAAGTTCTCATGGAACGAAGATGTAGAGAAAGCCTTTCACACCCTAAAATCATCAATCATTACTGCTCCATTTCTAGTTCACCCTAATTCTATCAAGCCTTTTTTCTTGGAGATAGATGTGTCCGACTTTGCCTTGGGGGCGATCGTATCCCAACATGGGGATGATGGGCACCTACATCTTGTTGCATATCATTCAAGGAAATTCTTTGCTCCAAAGATTAACTATGAAATCCATGATAAAGAACTTCTTGCGATAGTGGATGCATTTGATACCTGGCATCACCATCTAGAAGGAGAAACTCATAAAGTTACTGAATACACAATCGTAAGAATTTAGAGAATTTTATGGCCACCCGCATCCTCAATAGAAGGCAATCTCGATGGACTAACTTTCTATCCAGGTTCAATTCTGTCATCATGTATCATCTAGGATGCCAGCAATGTCAGTTAGATGCCTTGTTGAGAAGATCTTATCTTGCACCGAAGAAAGATGAAGAGGCTTTTGATCAACAAGAGAGTGTATTACTCAAGACTCAATATCTCTAGTTAGCAACCATCTCTTCAAACCATCAAGACGATTCAACCTTGATCCAATTGATTCGTGAGACTTTACCACATGATGAATTGTTTTGTAGTGTCAAGCAAAAAATTCAAGAAGGGAAACTTCATGAAGTAAATGAGTTCTAGGAAAATGGTGGATTACTATTCTATAAGAACCTATTGTACATCCCTCCAAGAAAGCCCAGAATGACATTTTGGAGTGAATAAAACAATAAAACTCATATCTAAGGATTTTTTATGGCCTCAAATGTGGAAATCAGTCAAAGAATATATCCAAAGTTGTGATACTTCCAATAGATATAAGGTATCGTGACACAAACCTCATGGAATCTTGTAACCTTTACCTATTACAGAAAGGCCATGGTCCTCATTATCTTTGGATTTCATCATAGATCTACCAAGTTCAAATAAGCTTGATGCCATTCTTGTTATAGTGGATAGATTTACAAAGATGGCAGGATTGCCCAATAATACTGTTAGTGATCGAGGTCCACAGTTCATATCCAACTTTTGGAACAGTCTTTGCAAGCTCCTTGGTGTTCAGCTCAAACTGTCTATGGCCAATCATTCATAGACTGATGGACAAATAGAACTCATGAATCAAGTCCTAGAGCAGTATCTCCATTGCACCATCAACTATCACCAAAATGATTGGTTTGAGATTTTACCCTTTGTGGAGTTTTCCAATAACAATAGTGTTCATGCATTTACCATGGAGATTCCATTCTTTGCATATTATGGACAACACCCAAGGATAGATATACAACTATCAAATCATGTCAAGAACCCAACTTCCAGAGATAAGGCCCAGTACCTCATGGATATTCACAAAGAACTCAAGGAATAGATCCATATAGCTCAAGAACTATATATATATATATATATATATATATATATATATATATATATATATATATATATATATATATATATATATATATATATATATATATATATATATATAATCATGATTATATATATATATATATATATATATATATATATATATATATATATATATATATATATATATATATATATATATATATATATATATATATATATATATATATATATTGTGTTGATGAGTTGCCCTTGAAAACATATATAAGGAGGGGTTGGCCCCATACATACTCAGTCTTGCCAATACCAGTCTTGGGAGCTCAAGGAGTCATGATCACCAAGTACTCTCCAAGTTCCAGTTCCAGTTCTTGTCTTGTTCCTTGTTGTATTCTTGTCTAATCTTGTATCTTGGAGATCTAGCCTTGTCCTCTTATAATCTTATAGTATGAGATCTTGTCTAGTTATTTCTTGTATCTAGTTCATCTCCCTGAAGGAAGTTATTGTAATCTAGATATCTTGCTTCATACCTACAGTCTCGGGTTTTGGGATCTCTTGTATCATCTCTAGTCTAGTTATCCATACCTACCAGTCTCAAGTTGTGGGATGTCTTCTATCAATTACATGTGCTTGTATTATTTTCCCTATGTGAGTGTTCTTGAAATCAAAAGTTTATTTCTGAAATATTTTCTAGTGTAGTCGAAGAGCATAATCTAGTGCTCCCCTAACATTAAAGATCATTTCCAAAAGAAGATGTCTACATAGGACCAAAGAAAACACTATGAACAAGCTGCAATTTATAAGTAGCTTGAGCAGAACCATCTTTTGGGAAGGATGAATGTTGCATTTTGCCAAAAATACAGCTTCACAGACATGTTTATAAGGTGCCTCAAGTTTGGACGGAGAGGAAGCCATTTTAGATTTTTGCAGGCATAGCAAGTTAGAAAAATTCAGATGAACAAAGCATGCATCCCAAACCTTTGCATCTGAGATAGCTAGGAATCTTGAATTGCACACACTGAATCATTCACAAATTCTGTTATGAGCTTATACAGCCCACTACACAAAATGTCAGAAGCAATAACAACATTTCCATTTGAGATATCCTGAATTGTACATTTATCATCAACAAATTTGACAACCAAGCCAATCTTGGCTAGTGCTGGAATCGACAACAGATTTTTCTTGATCCTTGGCACATACAAAGCAGTTGACAATGTAAAAGAACTACCATCCGCAATATTCAGAATGATCTTGCCAACTCCGATTACAGGATAAGAGGAGTTGTTAGCACATGTGATAGTATTTCCTGTAGGGGTAGGCTCAAGTGAACTGAAGAAATTGCATTGCAAGGTAATATGTTTGGTTGCCCCACTATCAAAGTACCAAACACTTGAGTATATTAAAGACATACATTGCTCATGAGAAGGTAGGTTATAGGGCTGAAAATATTAATAAATGCCCATTCTTCATTCTGCAAAGGTTAGCATACTCCATTTTAGGTGTAGAGGCCTTTGTAAGAACCATTCTAACCTCTTTCTTCTTTGCCTCTTTTGCAGCCAAATTTGAACTATTGTTAGGTTGCTGCCACTACGGCTACCCGGATTTTGTAAATTTTGATTTCTATAATTTTGTAAAGTATGTTTGTAGAACTTCCTAGGAGCTTAACCATTGTCTAGATTTTTGTAATTGAAAAGAGAGTGAGGTAAAACTGAAGAGGACTCGTATTCAAGAGAGGAAGAAAAGAGAAGGAGAGAATTTAGTTTGACATAAGGAATAATCCAATGCAGTTACTTCTACACCTAATTGCATCATGTTTGTGTCATATGGTGACATCATCTTAATAAAGGAATTATGTTCTTGAATACACTTTTTATAACTATGTTCTAGTGCTTTGTTCAATGTTTCCTCTACTTCATTATTTGTGGTATTCTTGAAAGTACTCACAGGGAATATAAACACACTAGAATTAAATTTTGACAATCCCTATTCCCCAAATCCATTGTACTATCAAAGTAAGATAACAGTATACATTTGGTGACCAGGATGGGATGGGGTATTATCAACGGCAAATGGTAAGGTGAAGTGATGACCGATGAAGAAGATAGAAACAGAAGGATTTTGGGCAATGGAGAAGGAGTATGTAAACATGATCACGTAAGTGGTTCTGAAAACATCAAGAACTATAGGCAACACTTGGAGTGGTGGGAACATCTGCATTAGGGTATACGGATATTTTTGAAGGGGAAAGTTTGGGAAGTTCTCACCTATCCAAACAATTGTACGTTTTAGTGGACAAAGGGGTAATATCGTACATGTTACTAACACAACTAATCGAGTTACAAGTAGTTTTTTGAAGTGTCTAAGTTGCAAAGAGATGACTTAGACAAACAACGAGCCAAAGAGGAATTAGGCAAGGAAACAAAAAGAAGATCTTGGGATTTGAGTGTGATGCTAGGCCTTTTGGACTTCATTTGGATGGGGCATCTTGAAGAAAAGCAAACCATATTACAAAGGCAGTTTGGCATAGTAGTCAAGATGGAGTCTCAGGACAGCATAAAGTCTGAAGCAGAGGATGACTTTCCATGGATACCTACTCACGAAGAGTGGAAGAGTTGGCAAGTTCCAATTCATATGGCAGTCTCAATGCACCGAAAGAGTGGAATGTAGTTTAATTGCTTTAGTGAAAAAATTGATGATCACCCTAATGTGCATGTTTGTTTTTTTGATACACATTATGAATTGCTAGAAGGAAATCCAGATGATGCATGAAAATGTCAACTATTTTAGGCTACTTTGGGAGGTGAAATTGTTCGCTGGTTAACAAAATATGGTGCCTATCATTTCGTGATGTACAACCAAAATGGAAATCCACTAGGCAATGGTATAGATCACCATCTATACATAACTTCCAGATAAATGATTCAAGTAATGTCAAAAATAGACTAGACCCTATTTTTTAAGGTAATAGGGGATAAAATCGATCAAATTACCAAGGGTATGGGTGAGTACGTAGTCCTTCTAATCATTACCATCGAGATGAAGAGGAGTATCAAAATGAAGGAAAAGGTTCACAATGTCAATTTTGTCTGGAATATGTCCATATTAGGGCTAATTGCCTAGATGCTCAAGATTATGGCAGAAGGAAACAAGGAGCTAAACTTAAGGCTCCAATGACAAACATGGTAGCCTTAACATTTGAGGATCCAATAGCTATAGTAGTTACTTGATCCAGAAGAGTACATAATAATAATGATCCACAGTTGTTCCAGATATTACGACACATCACCAAGTTTATAATCATGCAATGGGATGGGCCCACAAAGCTCCAGTTGAATTTCTAGCAGCAAGTTCGAGTAGGTTGACCCGAAATGATTCCTCAAATCAGGTTATGGATGGAATCATCAAGGAAGATACAATAGTGCCAAGTTTAGCATCTTTAATTAATACAAAGCTAAATCATGTAGTAGCTACCAATTCTCTAGGACTCGATGTTCCAGAGGGTAGTACTGTTATACCAGATCCTCAATAATTATTTTGTAAGTCTACAATTCAATTACGACTAGGGGATTTTTTGGAACTAATCCCTGGTTTTTCAAGATACTACATTGAAAGAAGTACAAAAGCCAAGTCCAATCGATAATATGGAAGATCAAGCCCACATTAATATGGTGGCAATAGCTCAAGACAAACTCGTGGGTTACATAGTACCACTCATTTCAGTATGGTACAAGAATACTCAGATTTCAAAAGTATTAATTGATGGAGGTTCCAAGGTCAATATTGCTACTTTGCCTATTTGTAGACAATTGGGTTGGACTATTATACAACCAACACCCTTTTATATCCATATGGCAGATCAGTCACAGGTTCAACCTATTGGTCTTATTAAGGACATAGCTATTAAAGTTCAAATTTTAAAGTCACCTTTGTGGCTATTGAGCTAATTGGTAAGATTAATTACTATAATCTTTTTCTTGGATATCTGAAATGGGTATCTCCTATTGTGATAGCTCCTAAGAAAAACAAATAGCTATGTATTTGTGTGGACTACTGTAAGCTAAATGAAGCAACAATTCTAGACCCATTCCCTCTACCATTTTTAAATACTATGCTTGATGAAGTAGCTAATCGAGAAATGTATTCATTTTTCGATGGATTCAGTGGACATAATCAGGTCATAATGTTAGAATCAGATATACCAAAAACCACTTTTATCACTAATTGGGGAATGTTTGCATGTACAGTTATGTGGTTTGGATTAAGGAATACTTCTAGTACTTTTCAGAGGTGTATGCAACAATTTTTTGCTCCATATTTAACCAGCTTCATGCAAATCTTTTTGGATGTTTTTTTAATTTTTGGACCACAAGTCGATTACTTACACCACTTGTGGCTCTGTTTTACTAAGTACAAGGAGGTCCACTTGAGTCTCAATCCAGTTAAATCTATTTTTGGAGTAAAGTGCGGTAAATTGTTGGGTCATGTTATTTCTAGTACTAGAATTGCAGTTGATCCGGACAAGGTTAAGGTTATTCCAGAAGTTCCAGCTCCGTGTTCTCTTAAGGAAGTATTATGGTTTTTAGGGAAAATTCGTTGGCATGGGTGGCACTTACATTGTTTAGCTCATATTGCTACGCCATTAAATGCTCTTGCTCATGTGAAACCTGTCGCTTTTAAATGGACCATGAAATGTGATCTAGCATTCCGCGGGTTGAAAACCTTGCTCACACAAGCTCTTATACTTCAATTCCTAGATTGGTCTCAACCTTTCATGTCTTTGTGGATGCTTAAGATATTGCTATTGGTTCAGTTTTAATGCAAAAGAGAGGTGGTTCTTTTGTTTAGACCTATATATTATTCTAGTCAACATTTAACTATGGCAAAGCATAGTTACTCAATTACAAAAAGAGAATGTTTATGACTTATTTATTCTATCAAGAAAATTCGGCATTATTTAGATTGGTTGTTCTTTTACTTTTCATGTCAATCATTTTGCTCTATTGCACTTAATAAAACAACAAAATCTTGTTGGAAGATTAGCTCGATGACTCCTACTCTTACAAGAATATGACTATGATGTAGTTCATCATCTTGGATCATCGCATATCATTGCAGATTTCTTATCTCAATTGGATAATGGTGAACCTCCAAATGGGATCGATGATTCTTTTCCAAATGCAAATCTTTTTCATATTGCTGATAATGTTGAACCCGAATTAGGTACTCCTAGTTGGTATGAAGAAATGATGTCTTTTCTTGCCACTAATGTCCCTCCTTCCCATTTATGGACCGTAGCCCAAAAGAATTTAGCTTTATGGAGCATACGTTTTTCTATTATCTTTGATCATCTGTATTATAAAGATGTTACTGGTGTTTGGCTTCGCTACGCCCCCCACATGAAATTACAGTTATCATTTTGGATGCTCATTTTGGAATTTCAGGTAGTCATCATGGCACAGATTTAACAGTTTAGAAAATTCTACAAAGTGGGTTATGGCGGCCAACCCTTCACAAAGATGTTCGCAATTATGTACATATATGTGATCCTTGTCAACGCATAGGTGAACCTCGAGACATACATCATTCTCCTATGTAACCTTCTTCCTTTGGAACCTTTTTAGAAATGGGGTTTGGACTTTATAGGTCCTATCCGTCCTCCGGCTAGTTCTGGAAAAACCTTTAATTTGACATGCATTGATTATTGTACTCGGTGGGCACAAGCTTGGTGCTTACGGCATTTAACTTTAGGAAGCATTCTTTCAGTCCTACTCACTAAATTATTCCCTCAATTTGGACTTCCATTAGAATTAGCTTTGGTTGGAGCTTTCTTGGTTGCTTGAGCTTGTGTTTGACCTTCCTCTCTCTCTGCTTTGGGAGTTTTGTCCACCTATTTTGCCTTTGCCTCTACTTGCATAGAAAACTTAGGCTTGGCTACCCTTTGATTGTGAACCTCCTTGATTCATCTCCTCGGTCACCATCAATGTGACTAATCGATCAAATTCTGGTAGGTACCACATAAACTGATGTGGTGAATTCTTTCCACTTTTCATCCTCTCTCAAGCCATTGAGAGTATGTGAAACAAGATCGTCATCTTCAATTGGGCTCCCAATGGAGCCTAGGGCATCTACAAGCTCCTTGACCTTCAAAATGTACTCATTTTCTGAATCAACTTATTAGAACTATCACTGATTGTTTCCGAATAGATCATAATTTGCATTCTCTATATTATCCTTGAGCTAATGGTTTGGCAAAAAGTACTAATAAGGTTTTACTTATGATGCTTCAAAATTTCCTTCTGGAATATCCAACTAAATGGGAACAATATTTACCTTCAGTTCTATGGGCTTGTCGTACCTCATATAAAGTTTCAATTGGAGTTATGCCTTCCTAGCTAGTTTATGGTATGAAAGCTATTGCCCCCATGGCATTTACAGTCCCTAGTCTATGGATTGCAGTTCATAATCATTTATTCCCAATAGAACCTTTAATATTCCAAATGGATACCACAAAAATTGGAAGGGCATGGCTATAATAGTTTTCTACTCATGCAAGAAGTTTAGCATAGACAAAGGTGTTGGAATGATCATCATTTATGGACACTTGTTTTTTGAGTTGGCAATTTGGTCTTATTTTTTAATTCAAAAATGAACAGACAAGCCAGAAAATTTAAGCTTTAGTGGATAGGGCCTTTTCATATTCATAAAGAAATTGGGTCAGCTACTTTCCAATAAGCAACTTTGATCGAAGAGATTTTATGGACTCCAGTCAATGGGTCCAAGCTTCGGTTGTACCACGTGTAGCATCGTGGAATTTACTGTATTATGGTGTATATAATTTTCTATTTTAATAAGTGGTCTCGACACATCTTGAATAAAAACATGATTACACTTTGCATGATTAGTGGCGCATTAAGAGTGGCAACTCAAAATTGATTGGATAGATTTGGAACCATTGGACATGCATGTAGAATTCAAGACCATATCTACAAAATCAAACACATGTGCAATTTCATGCACATGCAACATTACAACGGTTTTGTTCCTTGCCTACTTAAGCAAATTGGTGACTCGACTCACATCTTTACATGTTACTTTTACCATGCAAATTCATCCTATAGCGTGCAATTCTGACATCTTCTTGTAGCCATGACGGGAACTATGTTACCAAACATGGTGAAACTAACGAACATGAGCCCACTGGTGATTCCCAATCACCTGATGCAGAGTCATGTCAACTCATTTCAATAGCGCAAGCTACTACAGTATGCCTAGATTCCTTGGATAGCTATCCCGAATCATCCAATGATAAATTCTTTCATCTAGCAATGCCACAATCAACTGGAAGTTCTTGGTGATCAGTGTGCATTCCTAGAGTTTTGCATCGGCAGAGATGTTAGCATAGTGATTGACCCAACTTACATTGCAACACAGTTGAAAGTTAGTAATCAAGTCACTACGACATCGACAGAACTTGCTTCCACATAAGAAATGGAGCGCCTGTTCGGCAAAGCTTGTGGGGAGTACAAACATGTCCGTCTCCCAGATACGAATCCATGGAAGTTTGGCTTGAGGTTAGAAACGTTGGGCATATTCATCCAAACCAAACATTACAGGATATTGTGAACCCTATACTCGCTAATGGTCGATGCGACAGCAGCCAGTGGCCAGGTGAATTGGTCAAAAATTATTTTTTGACGGATGGAGGTTCAATGACTTTCATGACCAACAAAGAAAGCTCAATAGTTTGACACTAAAATAGAAGCTTATTATCTCTTTTGGTTTTGGCAGCACCTCTAGCTGGGCTGCAATAATTTCATGTGATTGATGAAGCAACATTATTGTAAGCGGGAAAGCGGCAAGGAAAAAGGCCAATCCCAGATGATAGTGATTCATTAACTGCAGAGAAAAGAGATCAAGTTCACATAGTGCAAGAGGCTCTCCGACAAGCTGAAGAAGAACGATTAAGGAGAAGGTAGCAGCAGACCGATGAAGAGCTCCAACAACAACAATGTGAAGAGGTAACTAAAATTGTTGAAGTTGAATGTCAGCAAAAGCCTACCGAAGAAGAAGCTCCTCAAAGACAATAGCAGCAACAATAACAACCATGACAACTCCAGAATCAGACATTTCCAGATTATCAACCATCAACATCACATAGAACGGAGATGGATTGCTTTTTGCAGACAAGGAAGCCTTCTCATAATTTCCAATTCCTGAATTTCAATTGAAGATGCTAAGATCCCTAGAAGACACCATCTGGTAGAGTTCGATTACCAATGATTGGTTGTTCTTCAATCATTTATCCATTGTTAAGGATTTCCAGATCCATTCCAACACCATTGCGGATGCAGGCTGATTATTAATGGTTTGTTCTTTAAAAATGAAGAAAGAGAAACAAGCTTGCAATATTATTCAGATGCAAATGGATCATATGCATGTGAAAGTGTTGTTATCAATACAACAAAATGTGGAATTACAAGATGCATTAGTAGGTAGAGCCAATATCCCTAAGAAAGAAGTTCAGATATTAAAGACAAATATCAATGATTTAGAGATCCACATCGAAGAGATTACTAAAGATCATCAAGAGACTACATAGCAAATTCAAGCAGTTCAAGATGAACTCAGACGAGTCAGAGTAGATATGGATGACTTGTAGAATCAAGCTGCTATTGTGCTCACTGATAAAAATTTATTTTCTGATCAAGTTGTGTCTTTAACAAAGAACTTATGAGTAGCCTTGCCTAAGGTTGAATGTATCAAAGATATTTGGAAATACAATTACAAGAAGCTATGCACACTATTGCAAAACAGACTCACATGTTACAGGATAAAGAAGTTCAAATTACTGAGTTGGCAAAATCATGGGATGAGTTGCAAAAATCCATCAAAAGTAAAGATGTTGACAAAGGCATGCAAATTTCTAGCAACTACAAACACAGACTGAAGAAGCATAGATAGTGACTTGGGATTTTCTAGAAAAGATATTTGAAGAATTTACAGAAGTAAAGGTAGAAGCTTTGGCTTGGAGAAATCAGTTACATGATAATCCGAATGAAGAACTTTTTTGGGAATTAATTGAGTTTGGATTCACTAGCCCAAGGGAACTTTTTGATGAATTTTTATACCAAGTTGAATTGTACCCAGAATGGCTTGAAAAAATAGTTTGAGTGGACTAGATGGTTAGATGAGATGGAAATTGGACTAGAATGAGTTTAAGATGTACAAGTTTAGCACAAATTAGACTAGATGTTAGACCAGTACAAGTGAAATGTATAAGTTAAACTAAGAGGAGATGGGCAAAGGCAAATTGAGATAGGTGAGGTAGACTAGGACAAGTTAAACTAGGACAACATGGAGTAGGATGAGTTACAGAGTAGGAGCAGATGGAGTAGAACAAATTAGATATTGAGTAGGATAAGTTAGAGATTGTATAGCATAAGAGTTAAGTCCAAAAGCTAGGATAAAATCACTTCATTACTTCAAATCTTCTTTGTCACATTAGGCATGCCAAATCAAACCCATAGACTCATAAATAAATAATCTCACAATAGAGATAATGGGTAAAAAGAAAGTATATTTCCACTAGATCAAAAGTGGTTATACCAAACAAGAGACCAAAGCTTAGAACAATAGTCTAAGTAAGAAAGAATTCTACTTTATTTCCAATTATACAAGAGTATATAATCAAATATATGGGAGAATACTAAAAGGGAGTGCATATGAGAAGACTAGGCAATAAGCAAGCAACATGACCACGTAATGAAGTAGCACTTTTTATCATATGTCATATGTGATTCAAGCCTTCATGGGGTAATGACGTGTGTCATTTCTAACTTCTATAGAATACATTTATGGTTGCATTATATCATTTTGAGTAATTTTCATCTATATGTAAATAGTAAGTAGTGACCATTTATTGTGTTCTTTCAATTAATTTTCATCTACATGTAAGTAGTATGTAGTAATCATCACTTATGAATGAAAGAACTTGTTTTGCGCTCATTTGACAGTCAGATTTCGATTGATAGTCCGATTTCTTTTTTTTATAAAACGTTATCTGTTGGCCATATGCTGACTATTATGACTAAGTCTAAATGCTCAAAATACAAGGCTGGGAACTATACTTGTTCCATATTTTTACCCCGTAGTGATGCACATATGGTTCCCATGTGGAACAACCGTGATTATGCCCCTTCATTAAATCATGAAAATGTTGATAAACAAACAGAAGGAGAAGGAGAGGGAGAAAAATAAGGAGGACAAAAAGAAGATCATAATGATGGTGAAAAGAATGGGAAGCAAAAGAAAAAGAGGAAGAAAAAGATGATTATGATGATGATGGAGACAACGATGATGGTGGTGGTGATGGTCATGATGATAGAAACATTAGATCCAGGCAAAAAAAGGATAAGATAGAGGATAAAATGGAGCAACAGGTGCAGAAGAAGAACAAGAACAAGAAGATTAGGAGCAAAGGGAGAGGGGGAAGGGGCAGGAGAGGAGGAAAATATGCATAAGGATGAAGATATTAATAATGAAAATAAGGATAATAAAAGATACATCTAATAAAAACAACAATAAGTATAGCAACAGAGGAGGAAAGGGAGGAGAAGAAGAGGGAGGAGAAAGGGGGAGCAGGAGGGAGGGGGATCAGAAGGAATTGAAGATGCAGGAGCAGAAGCAGGAGCAGGGGCAGAAGAAAAGGAAACCTATCTAAACCTACCCACAAGATTGACATCAGGGAAATATGGATAGAAACTAAATATTTCACAAGAGAGGTGGTCACTTTCTAGATTTATAAAGAGACTAATAACATTGCTTGATATATGAGAATGACACTTTTAAGAGCACTTAAAAATATCACTGCATTTTAGGATATTGAAGCAGATCCATTGGGTATTGTTGCTCTGGCAAATATATCAACTGATGATAAGAAAATTCTGAATTCTGTGTGGGTGCTACATGGGCAGCTTTTCTTCATATCAAGCATTGCCTGTCTTACATGGACTAATCAAATATAACCACATGTTTTACATGGTTACCAAATTAAAAAGCATGGTTTCTGTCATTGAGGTACACATCTAGAACGGAGAGAATCAAAGTCATATGGAGTTGGTCAGTGAGTCAACTCATTTCACTTCTGCAAAGTAATTGAGAAAGCTTGTGAGGATTAGGAATGAACGAAGCGAATTTTAAGAAAGATTGAAAAAAAACAATAAAAGCATAACAAAAAGAAACACGAAGTAAATAAAGAAAGAATAGTTGCAAAATTCTCAAACCAAGAGATTTGGCCCACAATCATCATTATGTTGAGGTGTTTTTATTATTCTTTTCTCAAGTCAATCTGTTCCAAATTTGCTCACATACTTCTGCTTTCAATGTAGTACAAACAAAAGAGATATCTGGAGATCTAAGAAAGAATAACTCCAGCAAATTTCACTGCAAACATTATAGGGGGCAGCTTCACTAAACCGAGCTTCACAGTGCATGCAGACTTGTAATTGATTTGTACTGGAGTGCTTGTAACTATTTCTTCAAATATAACAGGTATGGACCATCAGATGAAATGTAATACTTCCCAGGTCACTTGCCACACATTTCTTCCTTCAAGTATTCAGTGGTTCTGTGAGAATGCCAACTACAGAAAGTTAAAGAGAGACTTCTTCCCACACCAGATTCATAATCATTCAGAAAACGATAATACATGCACTCATACATAGGTGTGCATGCACTCACATGCATGCAAACGCACAGAAATAAATGTGTATACGTGTACACAAAGTGATATCACAAAAATACTGCACACATACATAACACATGTATGCATGCATACCTACATACATTATACATGTATGTGCATGTACGTGTGCATGTATACATGCACATACATAACACACGTATGCATGCATACCTACATACATTATACATACACGTGTGCATGTACATGCACACGTGCATGTGAATGCCTCTGTGTCTCTGCGCGCGCGCGTGTGTGTGTGTGTGTGTGTGTGTGTGTGTGTGTGTGTGTGTGTGTGTGTGTGTGTGTGTGTGTGTGTGTGTGTGTGTGTGTGTGTGTGTGTGTGTGTGTGTGTGCGCGCGCACGCGCACATGTGCATGTGCATGTGTTCATGTGTATCAATGTGCATATGCACATATCATGTACTTATGTGTGTGCATGTCATGTGCCTGTGCACACACAACATACATGCATGCATATCATACATTCATACATATGTACAAACATAACGTTTTATTTGAAAAGCATGTTCTGTTTATTAATTACGTACAAGAAATCGGCATTCCCAATGGCCAAGTGAAATATAAAAGGGGCTGAAAATCAGCAGAAAGAACAGTGCCAATAACATACAAAAGGTGAGAATACTCGTCGAGAGGAAGAGAATGCACTGTTGTGACAAGACATTCATGAAGAATGACAAATAGGACTGCAGGGAAGAGACATTAATGCTCAAAATGAGGACATTTGGGGACTTCCAAATGTACCACAAAATCCATGTGCAAAGCTGATGAACCACCTGGATAAATATCAGCAAGTCAAACAGATGTGTTGCAAATAAAACAGATGTGTTGCAAGGTATTATCTGCAATACCACACAAAAATTAAGTGCAGAGAATAACGCCTCTGTAAAAAGTAACCAGTGTGCATGGCACCAAAGACCCACCTGCCAAATGAACTCTGTATGATGTAAAAACGACAATTTTTTGCCACCCACTGACACATCTGCGCTTTGCTGTTTTCATACAACAGTACGATCTAGAGCAGGCAGAAGTTAATATACCAGGATGAATCCAGGCAAACCCCAAACTCATCCTCTATAAGCTCATGATAGTCAACAAGACTAAATAGCCATCAGCTTCATTAGAGTATCAACTACATACTATGGCATCCCCACTAACATCATCAGTGCCCAATAGTTGGTGTAGAACTGAGATTGAAAACAATCTCTCACACCCAAACCCCACAACGCGCACACCACAAGTATGAACTCAAAGCAAGCTCTGTGAACTCAGTTTCCATCACTTCGGGAAGTCATGGGCAAACTCAGCCATAATAAAGCCTAGCACAAGCTACAAGCTAACGAGTGGAAAAATTACAGTAAATGCATAATTGACAGGGTATACATAAGAGGAGACAAATGCATGTATTCTGTCACCACTTCTTTAAAGAACACATGATCCAATCCTATTTCTTGTGTTGGACAATAGAATGCAAAAGAAATTCGAAACTGGAGTACAGACTAACTACGTTCAAGTGTTTACAGCTTTCGCTGCTAACCCTGCTTCGATGAACCCAAAGTTTAGCTTACCTCTGATTGATTCACCCTTCGAAAGTCTAAGGGTACAAAGTTAGAAGCATAATTAACATTAGATGAACACATAAGAAGCTAAGCTTCTTATTCGCTCTTCATTTCAGCTTGAACAGATGAGACCAGCGTCAAATGACCTGACCTTCCTGTCCCCACTTGCCTGGTCCCAATTACTTAGTTTTGTTGGTTCTTGCCTAATGAGCCTTGTATCTTTTGGTTCAGTTAGCAGGCCTACCATGCCTTAGCCTTCGCCTTCACCAGTGAATTGTATTTGCCGATAGTCTCGTCCTATCCTACCCTTGGTCGAAGGCAACAAACCCCTTGAATGTAGCCTGCCCATTCCAACATGAAACAAGTATGGGTTGAAATGGAACTCCCAGGCTGGTTACAGGCTCCACTGTCAAAATATATCGGTGATAGGTTGGAATAGTTACCATGTCGAGTACGTGTGTGTGCACGCGCGCTTTTGATGGGCACTATAAGACCCACCAATGCATTCTTGTGTCCAAGACACCACACTATAACAAATCCCTTGGCTTGAGCAAAAAAAAGGCCATATTCCTTCTTACCTCTGAGATAGGCGATTCACCCCTTTGTTGAAGGGTACCCATAGTAGTAGGCGTAATTCTAGTCCGCCTATTGAGAGGACTAAGGAGCTTGATCGATGTTTCAAGACACTAAAATAATTGGTGACTTGTGCAACAAACATGCATATTGTGGATCTGACTAGACCATTCATTGTTGAGACAAATGCTAGACGCAGCTATAGGTGCCGCTCTTTTTCAAGACCGTTAACTTATAGCATTAGAGAGCCGCACACTCTAATGTTCAAATGTGCTACACCATACAAGAGAAGGAATTGTTAGAAATCGTCCCTGTCTTGAAGTTTTGGAGACATTATTTGTATGGCTCCCACTTCATAGTATGGATACATCACCATCCATTGAAATATCTCGCTGATCAACTCAATTGTCGAGGTTTTAAGGGGAGGTGAGCCGAACTTGTGCAAGAGTTCAACTTTGAGATTAAGTATCGTGATTCCCTGAGCGGAATCCTTGAAACGGTGCTCTTCCTTTTACAAGCATAAGGACTGATTTCTTCCCTCTCCACAATGACCACCACTTCGGTGGGGTCTGGAAGGGAGTCCAATAAGGTTGAGGTAGCCAAGATAAATATTGTGGTCACTCCACCTCAAAATTAGTTACTCTAGGAAAGATAGCAAAAAAGTATTCCATTCGGAATGGATTATTTTTTAGGTAGAGCCAAGTGTGTGTGCTAAATGATGATGACATTCACCGACACATTTTGTATGAGTGTCATGATGCACTAAGTGCTCAACACCCTTGCATATATTGCACCTTAGCTCTGTTAGGCCAATACTTCTATTGGCCATGCATGAAGACCTTTGTAGAGAGGTACGTGCATGATCAAGAAAGGAATTTCAAACTAAGTCCAGTCTGTAGGGATGGAGATCACCTCCTTGCGACTCATCCACCAGTTATAAGCTCGCATGCAAAGCAAGGGACTCATTTTCAGCACACAATGCTCAGGTAGGTGCCATTCAATTGATGCAAGTCATTCCACTTTCGTAAGAAGGTGTAGACTCCCTCCTTGTTTCTTTCTCGATCATCCCCATGAAGGTAGGTGGCTTAAGGTCTTTCAGGAGGGAAGTCTCCCTAGGGCTCTCTCCCTTATGTTTGCTAGATTGGAGAGTCTCCTTCCTAGTTGTGTCATGTATGAGAAGAGTAGGAGTTTCTCTTTCCTTCCTAGTAAGGAAAGAGCTAACTTGCGTCTCCAAAGAGACCATCGGGGTCTTCAATTGTTCAATAAGAGAAGTCGCGCTACCTATGATCGTCTCTCTCCTATGGATTTGTTACTTGAACTCATCAAATTGTTTGTGTAACAAATTCATCAGCACTTAGTGTATTGGTCATCTTCTTCTTGTTCAGCCTCTCCTATCTTTTGATCATGTCCGTCTAGAGTTTGGTCTTTAGGTGGGGAAGTATGTGCTAATTGCCCTTGACCCTTACTTTCCATCTTTATTCCCCCCAAATGTAAGAGCTAGAGAGCTAAATGAAGATGGAAGTAAACTTTATGTAACAAAAGAGAGAGAAATATCACAAGTGCACTTCCTTGGTGATCTCCAAGCTATCCAAAGCAATTTTGAGGTGATATTTGAAGTAGTAAGGCTTTGATTTGAAGTTCTCACCAGGCCCAAAATAAAATTCAAAATGTCCGATTGGCCCAAGGAGGTTCTTAGTACCATAAACCACTCAAAAGATCTCCAAAAACAACCTCCAAGTGCTCAAAAACCAAAGGCGAAGCAAAACTGAACAATTTTGAGCCTCTCCCCAATCCATGTTAGTCTTCAAAGTGTACTCCAACACCTATATATCATGTCCACACTGCTAACCCAAGTGACGAAAGTGAATTCAAATACCAAACATTCTTCATTAAATCTATTGCTGGATGATGAACACTCGATCTAAAAAAGATAGAAGATCAACCAATTGAACTCCATGAAGAATGCTACAAGTGATTCTTCTTTTAGCTGTAAGACAACTTTCAAGCCCTTCGCCCAAATAGCAAATGGTTCAACAACAACGGAACCGAATTCTTGATCATTGTTTTCAGCATTTTCCATAGTCAAAGGGATGCAACCAAGAACATACAAGACCAAACCTTGAGCATGTAGGGTGAATGCAATATCCCAAACCTTACTAGCTTTAATTTGAGCCTTTAGCATGTAATGAAATATCCCAAACCTTACTAGGCTTTCACTTGACAACCGCACCTACATCTACAACTGGATGCTTGGTAATTACAACCAACAGCATATAAGTAGTTACTTGGACATTATTAAGTGATGCAAAGAAATAGAAGAATCCATGGAATCGAAGAGCTACATGTAGCAGGTTTATCAGCCATAGGATGATGCATAGCAGCACCTATAAAAGCACTCATGATGCAACTACTCTTTTAACTGCCCTAATCACACACAAAACACCCAAAAGCAGCAGTTGACCACAGTCCAAGTATGACAAGCACCAAGGACTCGATGGTGATTGTAGTTAGAACATAGACTCCATCTTGTTTTCTAGAGGTTTGTCCATTGGTAATGGGTTCCTTGTTGGTCAAGTAGAAGGAGATATGGGTGATGAAATTCATATGAAAACATTCACATATATACATACATACACACATACATTCATACATATATACATAAATACATATATGCATATATAGATGCATACACATACAGATGTGTGGGTATGCATGCATACCTACATTCATAATCATCACTCCTGCATATGTCTCCTCATTGATTCAAGTATGAGCATACATGCATGTATGCACACATGCACACTGGAGGAGGGGTGGTTAAGATGGATGTTTAGATGGATGATTACGCATGAGGGTTTATTGGTTCGTTAGTACTAAGTAGCAGGTAGCTATGTAGTCAAGAGGGAAAACAAAGGCAGAGGTGGGAGCAAGGGAGGAAAATGGGGCTTTGGGGGGGAGGGGGCGCCACGAGAGAGAGAGAGAGAGAGAGAGAGAGAGAGAGAGAGAGCACCTCATCCGGATAAGATATGATAGTGTGGGAGTCAAATAATTTACCCTGCAAATAATGATAAAAATTAGGGCCAATAAAAAGGGATATCAGGTGAAAATATAAAGGATGTAGGTGTATTTCCACTGAAAACAGCTCTGAAAACAAAAGAATGTTCACAATAAGAAGAAAACTGGATAAACAAGAGGAAAAACACAGTACAGTGCCCAGTCAGAATGTGTACCTTTGACACATAATTGATAGGAGACACTATAATGGTGACATACTGGCTGAAATTCATATGCCTCTCATGATAATGATTCAACAGACGCAGGAACTCATTACAACAAATTGAGAGAATTTTCAAAACAAATGCTTTAAACACTCTATACAAAGATTGATATCATGAAACACTGCTGTTAGGTGTCATTTTACATAATTGAGCTTCATCACCATTTTTCGTACATGATTGAGCTTCATCAACAATATACATACTTGTAAATTGTAACGATACCCCACATATGTTCCTTTAACGATGGAATGAGATAGAGATTTTTATAATGTACCTATGTCTCCTGTTAATATCAGTGTCAATGATTGTCATATGCTTATGAGTATCATCAGCTTGAACTTGTATTGAAAATCCTCTCCTACCTTTTAGTTCAACCAACAGATACATCTCTCTCTCTCTCTCTCTCTCTCTCTCTCTCTCTCTCTCTCTCTCTCTCTCTCTCTCTCTCTCTCTCTCTCTCTCTCTCTCTCTCTCTCTCTCTCTCTCTCTCTCTCTCTCTCTCTCTCTCTCTCTCTCTGTGTGTGTGTGTGTGTGTGTGTGTGTGTGTGTGTGTGTGTGTGTGTGTGTGTGTGTGTGTGTGTGCGCGCGCGCACATGCATGTGTGAGCATGTATGCACGCACCCCCTGCCATCTTTTCCTCCCTCCCTCACTGCCCCCTGCCATCTCTCCCTAGATGCTCCCAGGCCCCCCTCCTGCATCTCATCTAATTTCATTTCATTTTGTTGCATTTCATCTCATCACATTCTATTCCATTCCATTTTATTTCATCTCATCTCATTTCATTCTCAATCATCCACCATCTCTCTCTCTCTCTCTCTCTCTCTCTCTCTCTCTCTCTCTCTCTCTCTCTCTCTCTCTCTCTCTCTCTCTCTCTCTCTCTCTCTCTCTCTCTCTCTCTCTCTCTCTCTCTCTCTCTCTCTCTCTCTCTCTCTCTCTCTCTCTCTGTGTGTGTGTGTGTGTGTATATATACACACACACACACATGGATAAGTCAAATGATTAAGTAGATGAAAGCATGGAAAGCCACCCTCCTCGAGTAATGGACTGAAGAGAAAGCACTCATTAGGATTGAAATCAACTTGCTGAAGGGGAAAATCTCAACACACAAACAACACCAAACGAAGAAAATGTGAACCATGAATAGGAGCCTCACAGAGGGAGAATTTCAGCCCTCAATGATGGAGGAGATCAAACACACCAAGGAGCAAGTAGAAGCTATAAAGGAGGACGAGAAAGCAAAGACCTCTTCTTTGGTGGAGATCGTCACTAAAACATAGAAAAAAGTGGGCAATGCAGAGAAATGAATAGAAGTCACTAAGAAAGGCAAATCAAAACAAACTGCAACCCCCACTCCCACAATCATCAGCATGGCACTTCAAAAAGAGCAAACGAGGCCATGTCATGCTTTGCATGTGGAATAATTTGCCTAAAAGATCATGATAGAGCTGAACAAGGAGCTCATGGGGATGATAAGCATAGCCACTCCTAGACATACAAGGGCATGTAGGATGGACAAAAGAGAAGGGAGAAATGGAAAGATCCAAGGAATGTGCCCTTATTTGGTGCTTCCCTTCTCTTGAGACAAAAAGGAAGTTCCCAAAAGGAATGCCCACCTTGAAGAACATCAACATATTACCTGGTGATCACCTTATCCCCTCAAAATTAGCCCACATGAAAGAAGCCATGCCAAACACTCAACTGATAAGAAAGACGGTGATTGTTTAGTGTGTACAAAACTGAAGATAGCATTGTGCTACTGTAATTGGTTAGCAACCTGATGGGGAAGCTTTTAAGCATAGTTTTAAGGAAAGAGACATAGCACTCTACTCGAAGATGCATCAGCCCTAACATTTCGACACCCAACCGAACAACCATCAAACCAAACCATCTCGTATGAAACTTTTGAGAAGACGATGAGATAGCTTGATGGTAGCAAATAGCAACAATTGATATAGAAACAGTAAGAGAATAGAGACAACATCAAGAATAGAGAGCATACATGAGAGATGTAAGGAGCCATGCTCCAAATATTTCATTAAATTCCAATAGTTGAAGTTACAAATAGATAGCTAAAGATTAGCTTTGAGGTCCAAGGCGCCCATGTACTTCAATAGATCTTCTATGGCTGAAGTAAGTAGAGAAGCTCTAAGAGCACCCCAACAAGCTCTTTATATAGATAACATTCCACAACGAAAGTCACTTACCAAAAACCTAGTTGAAAATCCCTCACAAGAGCTTTCTACTCATATCTTACTCTTTCAATGCTAGTCCAAAGTGAAAGTCGGTCAAAATTCAAGTTAAATTATGAAAGACGATCGGAAATCAATCAAAGAGCTCCCAAAGTCAAGAAGCTCTTGCAGAAAATCTAGTTTAATAACAATTTTGTAGCTTTCAATTTTTATGATAAATACCCTCTAGTTTTACTGATCATGCCTATGAATACAAAGTTTGGACTACCCATTGTAATATTCAATTATTGTACATGTATACTTGGTGTACATTTGAAGAGGTGGGAGTGCTTGAGCCTTGCTAATTTTGGAGATTGTATCATCATACATTCTCTTTTAGTCAACTTTGTGGTATTTACATCAATTTTTATACTTGATGTCTTGTCTCTTGGAGTCAAAGTTGGTGTGTCACTTTATTGGTAAAAATCCTCTTGTTTATTAAACTAATTTAATATCTACTTGCAAAAGGTTTTCTCTATGAGACTAACAAAGAAATGTTGTGTTTCACACTTCCATGTTTTCCATTAGTAACATGTTCTAGGATAAATCATATTTTAAAGATAAAGGAGATACATCATAACTTATGTTCTAACTTAGTAGAAACGGCCTACAGTTCTGATTAGATCAATGATTTATCAGTGAGCTACTTATCACAATCCATCAGTTTAACATCAGCTAAGACGTGAGAACTCTAGGGTGAATCCAGATCATGAAGAAGGACAATAACGCTGACAAAATGACAGTTATTATTGTCTGACAAAATGACAGTTACAGCTAGTTTCAATTAGCCTTATACGCATACTTTCAACGTGAGAGAAGAGAATCAATAAATAAGGAATCGTATGGGAATTCCCAATGATCTTAACCTCGGGAACAGAAATGATACTATGGCTGTACCCAGCATATGGTCAGCAACATTATTTACATATAAATATGAATCCCATGGGCGTTTGAAACTCAAATGATTTGAGCTCCTAAACAATGCGTTGAGGTCATGGCTCCGATTCCCCGAACATACGCTCCGTTGTAAAAAAGACCATCTTTCAAACTATAATATACAATACTGCAGATGGAAAGAATTTTATAGAATTAAAATAACCCCTCTCTAGTGAAAATTGTACATACTCCACCGATCAGTAATGACCTGAACGTGAGGAACTTCTACAGTGATGGACGAGCCGTCAACCAGAAGCTCCATGGCCTGCCTTCTGATCGAAAGAGAAGAGGGAAATGAGAGGCTTTATTCGCGAGTCGCGGGTATGTCTGAACCGACCCCACTTCAAGGAATAAGTGGTCGCTGACCCCCACTGTGCTCTCCGTGGATTCCATCATCTATCCCGTTGGACTCGGGAGAATCGAAACGCAACGCTCCACTGTTTTCATGTCGAACCATAAAATGGAGTCAAATACGGCCTTGTTCACATCACGATGAGAAGACCTTCCTCTAAATCCCAAACAATTTCGTTTAAATTTAAACAAAAAGTGAAAAAGTGAAAATTTTAAGCCCGAGTAATCTAGTGGTTTGATGCTTTAAATCTCAGGGAGGACGTTTTGAGTTTAAATTTTGGTTGGTCATATCTTTGAGTTCCTCAAAGATGGGTGCCTCTACCTTAGGAGGTTGAGTGTGTGGTGTGTTTCCAATTCATTGTACTCTCAAAAAAAAAAAAGATAAATTAGTTTAATCGTTGATTGTTCTACCATGCCATTCTATCTTTTCTTTTTTTTCTTTTCTTCTTTGGAAGTTTGATCTTGCTATCTACTCTTTTTTTATGGTTTGAAGGTACAATGTGAAGGACATAGTACTCATGAGACCCTTCAAATCTCACACAAGCAAGAGTAGGACACCTAGCATCTACTATGAACAAACAAAGCCCAAAGGCTCGTTAACAATAGTGTAAGGGTGGCCCTAAGACAAGACAAAGAAATTGGTTAGAGCTGAAGTCGATCCTATCGTAACAAACACAACCCTTTCTAAAATAGACAAGTGTTGAGCTCAACCCCTCCCCCCCCAAAGGGAGACCGAATGATTCACCCATTTGGCATGGTGTTGGACACTCGATCTTCTCCGACTTTGTTCCACCGAGTACGTATGCATATACAAAGGCAAACAATTTCGTGAAAACACAAAGACGAAGTGAAAATGTAGATTTTAAAGTAATAAATTGTTACCATTGTTGATTGTTCTACAAACGTCACCCAAGGAGACTTTAAACTATGTTTGGGCGAAAGGGAGGTGTTGTATATTATGGAATCATGGAAGTTTAAATGGATTTTTAATGTTTTAAATGTCCAGAAGGTTTTAATGTGGTTGTGTTTGATCTAGCAGGTGAAGAAGCATGAGGGCATGGATACAACTGGATGTGTATAAATAAATAAATTCGAAGATTAAATCAATAAGTTATATTTAGGTTTAACTTGTTGTAACAATGCTAGCTCTATATCTATCAACTCTTCCATCACGCTTATGTTTCAACTTGTATACCCATTAAATGCCAATGGCCTTTTTACCTCGAGGCAAATGACATAAAGAACAAGTACATTCTTCATAATAGCATCATATTATGATTGCATATCAGCCATCCAATTTTTAGAATTATGTTCTTCATCAAAAGAAACATGCTTATTCTCATAAAAAAGGACTAGAGACAGCCTATGCAAAACAATCTTATGCAAAGAAAGCACTATGAGAGCCTAAACGAGTGTGATATGTCAAAGGTGCTTCAAATTTGCTATCTCACGAAGTTTGCACGGGCCATTTAGGCATAACTTTTGCCTCTTCTATGTCATTCCTCACATCAACAAGTACATCATGTAAATCTACATTAAAAACAGCATTATCTGCATCATCATTTAAAACCTGTAAAGTTTGAGAAATTGCCTCATTTGGACTAGCACTTGATTGTCCACCTCTAAAAAGAGGCAGCAAAGTGTCATACACATCCTTTGATCTAACATATGTCTCCTTGGTACATGAAAGTAAGGGCTAAATTGCATCTTCCACAAAAACAACATCATGGCTAAGCATAATGCATTTAGCCTATGAATGATATAGATGATAACCTTTGCTTTTAGAATTGTACCCAACAAATATACATTTCACGACTTTATCATCCAATTTTTTGCATTGTTGCTCAAGCAATAATGCATATGCCAAACAACCAAAGACGTGTCAGATAAGCAGTGTATGGCTTGCGACCATGCAAAACCCCATATGAAGTGATCGATTGCAGTGCTTTGGTGGGACACCTATTAAGTACAATTGTTGCACACATAACAGCCTCAAGCCAGAATCCATGTGGTAAAAGCCTGACTTTTGACCATACACCTTGCCATTCCATGAGAGACCCATTCTTTCTTTCAACACTCCATATTGTTGAGGTGTATGTGACATTGTACACTGATGTTTTATCCCATGCTAGCCAAGACTGCATTTAAAATCAGAAGATATGTATTCCCCCCCCGATTAGAATGGAGAGTGCCCAATTTACATGCTGATAGATTTTCAACCATAACAAGGGACTATTTAAAGCACATGTTGACATATTTTGGTAATGATGTGTATCAACACACTTAGGACCACTGGGGCACTTTTCTCCCTCTATAGGAGGTTTTTCCTCCTGACTTGTATATATGAATATAACCCTAATGGATCACTTACTTTTGTACATTCACTTGGTAATTCATTCTATATCGTGTTGTGCTCAAAGTTTCCCCTTCTTCCTTGTGTTGTTTGTGTGCTTCCGCAAACCTCAAACTCCAACAATTGGTATCAAAGTAAGTTGCAACTTCATATAGGGCATCATTGACATCCCACCCAATCACAATCTAAGAATCCCAAAAAAATTGGTGAGCATACTTGAGCTTATTAAGACTTCAAAATAGCTTTGTTGTGTGGCATTAAAATTTTGATATGAGCTCATTTTGGCCTTTGAATGCACTATCACAAAGAATGTGCGAGCGATTTCATACTTTTGTGCCAAACATATATATAGGTTTTGGTTATGTGCTTTAAACACGTCGTGGTTATGGCAGAAAACCTGTCAGCATACAAATTGGGCACCCTCCATTCTGATCAAGGGGGAGAATACTTCTGATTTTAATGCAATTCTGGCTGAGTGTGGGATAAAACCTTAGTGTACACTACCATATACACCTCAACAAAATGGACTGATGAAAAAAAAGGAGCAGGTCTCTTATGGAAACAACAAGGTGTATGGTCAAAAGTCAAGCTTTACAACATAGCTTCTTGCTTGAGGTAGTTATGTGTATAGCATATGTACTTAATAGTCATCCCACCAAAACATTGTAATTGATCACACCATATGAGGCTTGACTTGGTCACAAGCAATCTGTTTTTCATTTGAGTGTCTTTGGTTGTTTGGTATATGCATTAGTGCCTAAACAACAACATAAGAAATTGGATGATAAAGTAGTGAAATGTAGTTTTGTTGGGTACAATTCTGAAAGCAAAGGTTATCATCTATATCATGCACAAAATAAACACATTTTGGTTAGCCGGGATGTTTTTTTTTGTGGAAGATGTATTTTATCCGTTACTTTCATGTACCAAGGAGACATGAGTTTGCTCAAAGGATGAGTATGACTTTGCTACCTCTTTTTACAGATGGACAATCAAGTGCTAGTCCAAATGAGGCAATTTCTTAGCCTTTATAGGTTCCAACTGATAATTCAGATCATTCCATTTTTTATGGAGATTTACATGATGCACTTGTTGATGAGAGGGCTCACATAGAAGAGGCTAAATCTATGCTTAAATGGCTGGTGTAGACTTTGAAAGATAGCAAGTTAGATGCGCCCATGTCATATCGTACCTGTTTAGGCTCTCCTCGTGCTTCATTCACATACATCATTACTTCCAACTGTGGCTAGTGACTAAATACCATGATGCAAAAGAATGATTGTGTCCCAAAATGTTTATTAATAAAATACCCTATCAAGATCCACTAGACATGTAGCACATTTGAGGCACGTATATTGGAAAACGAAAACCTCTATATATGTTTAGCACAAAAGGACAAAATTGCATGCACAATCGTTTGTAATAGTGCATTTGGAGGTTGAAATAAGCTCAAATCAAAGTTCCAATGCCACACAACAAAGTTGTTTCGAACTTCTCGTCTCCTAAATTATGTATGATTATGAGATTGTGATCAAAGGGGTGTTGACAATGCCCTAGAGAAAGCAACAACATGCTATGGTACTAATTGTTGGAGTTTAGGGTCCACCAAAGCACACAAATAACACGAGGAGGAAGAAGAAGTTTGGAGCACAAGAAAATATAGAATGTATCACCAAGTGAATGTACAAAGATAAGTGACCCATTAGGGTTATAGGCATATATATAGGTCAGGGAAAAAACCTCTTAAAGGGGGGAAAAAAATGCCCCGATGGTCCTAAGTGTGTTCACACACATCACTTCAAAATATATCAATAGTAACATATAATGCTCCAAATATTTATTTTTTTGCATGGGAATAGATGCAAAAAGTTAGTGGGGTTTGTGAGAAAAAGTTTTGAGTAGCTCAAAAACTGGTGGTGAAGGCAATTTGGAACATCTTCTTGTAGGATGCAAGTAAATATTTGATTTGACAGTGCCATTCATATAACTTTTGATGTATGGGCATTGTGTTAAGATCATACACTAAGTCAAGGTTACCATACTCAAATCATGCACATTGACATGTTGTCTTTTCAGCTATTTGAAGACTTGTGGACCATGTGCATCATATCAAAGATCTTCAACATCATTCCACAAGCAATATCTAGTATATTGCAGAGTCAAATCTCCTAGAAACAAAATGTATCCAACATATAAGCAATAGTGGCTCCCATGAAGGTTGTGCTAGGTAGGGGTAATTAATTGAGTGAATACATTGAGCATCATTTTGTACCTTAATGCAAAATGATTTCCAAACATGTCATCATGGAGCTAGTGCAAAGCAAGGATTCTAGATACTATCGAGTGGGGTGTGGTGTCGAGTGTGCATCATCTCTAGATAATTCCTTAAAAGATCATTTCACCAAGTTGGTGTGGAAAAATGTGCCACATTAGGTTGATTGAGGGAGGTCTTTAAGATAGAACTAAGTTGCAAATCTGGGAGGACTACTCACAATCTCTTGGATTTGGTGGCAATTTTCTTCAAGCATTACAAAATATGGAACAAATTGTGATTTATCTGTATGCATTAGATGTCCATGACATAGGCACTAGAAATATGAAGACAATATGATGCATCTTTCAATGATTAACATAATCGTTTGTTGCACATCCACTCCTTCCAAATTTGTCCTTCCTAACTCTTTAGATTGCTTCAACCACTCTAACCTTTACAATTCAATGGTGTATTGTCCTTGCTCTACCACATAGCCATTAATCACTAGTTGGGGCTTATACTCATCATTGATATGTGGTACTAGTGGGAGAGGAGCAACTTCATCAAGTTTTGGTTGTTTGGGAGTGGCATAGGGCATTATAGAATAAGTGTAAGCATGAGCTAATATTCTTGGATCTTGGTATATCATTCAGTGATTTGATTTTTTTTTATTGCTCAACTTTTGCAAGTACCTAAACCGATTGGTCAGTCACTATGGTGGACATAGTTGTTTGAAGGGCCACCTTAAGCATATTGGAGTTTGAGGTCCACGGAAGCATGCAAATAGCACGAGGAAGAAGAAGAAGAAGCCTAGAGCACAACACACAATACTGAATGTATTACCACGAAAATGTACAAAGATAAGTAACCCATTAGGGCTATAGGTGTATATACAAGTCGAGGGAAAAAATCCTCCTAAAGAGGGGAAAAAAGTTCCCCAGTGGTCCTAGTGTGTTCACACACATCACTACCTAAATATATTAACAAATCCCCCCTGGGAGTGATGCGGTGAACAAGGAGCTAGCACTCATGTATAAGGAAGTGCCAAGCTATGTGGAATCAATCCACAAAAGGAAGTAAGCCTAAAGCTTTGCAGAAAGCTTCAAACTTCTCCCTAGGCAGAGCCGTTGTGAAAAGGTCTGCAATGTTCTCCCGCATGGGCACATATGCCAAGCTTATCTCTCCAGCAGAGAACCTCTCCCTCACATAATGATAGTGCACCTCAATGTGCTTAGTGTGAGCACGGAATATAAGGTTCCTCACAACTACCAATGCGCTTTGACTGTCAGTGAAGATGGTGGTGGCAGAAGATTGACCAACACCCAAATCATCCATAACGCATCTGAGCCACACACACTCAACAGTCGTTGTGAAAGCTTCCCTATGCCCATCCTCACAACTGGAAGCGGGCACAGTACGTTGCTTCTTGCTCAGCCAAGATATGCATGAGCTACCAAGCATGAAGCAAAAACCACACTGATAAGAATAAGTCTAAAGAGAAAGGCAAGAACAAGAAGGTAGAAAGATAAAGGAACTACCTCCCAAGCCAACTATGCGAGGAAAGGTAGATCATCAAGAGGAAGGGGCACAGGAGGTAAGAAAGGTAGGGGGAGACCTTATAACTCCTCACCATGCAATATTTGTGGTTTATCAAATCATACTACAGATGAGTGTTTCAGGAAGTTCAAGAATCAGAGAGGTAGAGGTTATCAAAGAGGTGGATACACACAATCAAGAGGAAGATTCAATCACCACCAAGGATACAACAACAACAACAACTACAATAGCAACTACCAAGGAGGATACAAATCTAGAAAGGATTACAACAACTACACAGAGGAGCAAGAAGATTCTCTTCTGATTATGAACATGACTTCAAAACGAGGTATAAATGATGACCATCTCTTCTACATTGACTCAGGATGCTCAAACCATGTGGCAGGCAATGTAGATCTTTTCTCTGAGCTTGAGGAACCAAAGGGTAAGCATCAGGTACAAATGGGTGATGTTACAAAGCACTCAGTGATTAAAGTTGGAAATGTTAAGACCTCTGATGAGAACAAAAATTTGTTGAGCAAGGTTCTATATGTACCAACTATTACCAAGAATTTGATGAGTGTTGGACAGATTGTGGAAAAAGGTTTGCAGGTTAGATTCAACCAATATGGAGCATTTGTGGAGGATCCCAAGCAACGGTTCAAGAGAATTGACAAAGGAGAAAAGACAAGTAGACTATTCACTTTTGAACTTGAGGATATAAGGAACATTGCACTTTATAGTTATAAGATCAAACATTATCAGAGCTTGAAATTTGGCATAAAAGATTAGGGCATGTAGGTGAAAGAACCTTGAAACAAATATGCAAAGATCAATGTGTGCTTGGAATACCTAATGTATCCAAGCAACACATGATTTATAAAGTGGTGCTTGTCAGTTTGGAAAGTCTACAGGTTACCCTTCTCAAGGAAAGGCTACATGCATGAGGACTATCTAGAACTTGTTCATACAGATGTATGGGGACCAAGTAAGGATCCCTCAATCTCTGGATCAAGGTATTATGTATCTTTCATTGATGATTACAGTAGGTGGACGGTATTGTACTTTATGAAGCACAAAGATGAAGTATTCAATTGCTTTAAAAAGTATCTTGCACTTGTTGAGAATCAAACAGGAAGAAATCTAAAAAGGCTAAGGTCAGATGGAGGAGGTGAGTACTTCTCAAATGAGTTTGATATGTTCTCACAGGACAGAGGAATCAAGAAAGAAATTACCACAAGGTATACCCTTGGGCAAAATGGGGTAGCAGAAAGAAGAAATAGATTGATTGTTGAGACAACTAGATCAATGTTGAATGAGAAAAAAATACCTAACTACTTATGGGCAGAGAGTGTTTCTACTGCCACTTATCTTGTAAACAGATTGCCATACAAATCTCTTGATGGGATGACCCCATATGAAGCATGGCATGGTAGAAGACCTTCACTTGATCATTGTAGAATCTTTGGATGTGTAGCATATGTGCATATCCCTTCTCAGATAAGAGGTAAGCTAGACCTTAAGGTAGAGAAGTGCATCTTCATTGGATATTATCTAAATCAGAAAGGTTACAGGTTCTACAATCCTTCAAATAAGGGATTCATGGTCAGTAGAGATGTTGTCTTTGATGAAAATGACTCTTGGTTTGATAGTGAATGCAGGAAGATAAAACTACCTTATGACTTGGAAGAGGAGTTTCCAAGCCTCACTAAGGAGGAGCCTACTCAGAATGAAGATACCAATTCAGATGATGAGGACATCATCAACCTTGAAGAGTTCAAAGCATGGAAGTCCAAAGGCAAACTCAAGATGAAGAAATTGGAAGATATACTTGAATCTTCCAACCAAGCAATTAGGAGATCACAAAGGGAGAGCAAGAAGCCAATCAGATATGGGTATGACACTTCTCTTGTAACTAAGCACTCTATTTATCTTGCAAAAGATTTGTCAATTGAAGAACCAACATCATATGAGGAGGAAAAGAACAAAGCAGAATGGAAGGAAGCTATGGGGGAGATTGAAGCACTCAAGGAGAATGATACTTGGTAACTAGTACCAAAGAGGGAGTCTATGAAGGTAATTGGTTCTAGATGGATCTATAAGATCAAAAGGAATTCTGATGGAACAATAAGAAGGTACAAAGCTAAACTTGTGGATAAGGGTTTTGCACAAACCCAAGGAATTGATTATGAAGAAACCTTCTTACCTATGGCCAAAATGCCAACCATCAGGGTATTGGTAAGTGTGGCTGCATCAAAGAATTGGAGCATGTATCAGTTGGATGTAAAAAATGCATTTCTAAATGGCTGGATTTCAAAGGAGGTATACATGTCTCAACCTCCTGGCTATGAGGGCCCAAACAAGGTAACATATGTATGTAAATTGAACAAAGCACTTTATGGATTGAAGCAGGCACCTAGGGCATGGAACCATAGGTTAACTACATAACTTTAGGACCAAGGTTTTGTCATGAGTAAATTAGATACTTCTTTATTCATCAAGAGAAGTAATTCAGAGGTAATATACCTACATGTATATGTTGATGATATCATACTTACAGGTAATGATGCTAATGATATCAAGCAAATCAAGAACCTGATGATGAAGGAGTTCAAAATTAGTGACCTTGGATCACTAAAATATTTTCTTGAACTTGAGTTAGTCTATACTAACTCTGGAATTTACATTACTCAGAGGAAGTATATATAGGATATGTTAAAGAAGTTTCATTTGAAGGATGCCAAAGTTGCAAGTACTCCAATGGAGGTAAACCTAAGATTAAGTGCTCATGAAGGTGATTTACTTGAGGACATTGCATGTTATCAAAGCATAGTGGGAAGCTTGAACTATGCTACCTTGAAAAGGATAGACATTGCTTATGGCATAAGTGTGCTAAGTTAGTTTATGCACAAGCCTAGGGCACCCCACTTGGAGGCTACCAAAAGGATCTTAAAGTACCTTAAAGGTACTCAACTTCATGGTTTGTATTTCCCTTATACATCAGACTTGGACATTAAGATTTATTCAGATGTAGATTGGGGAGGATGCAAAGATGATAGGAGGAGTACCTCAGGATACCTTTCATTTGCAGGTGATAAGCCAATATCATGGTCTTCAAAGAAGCAACCTACTGTTGCTTTATCTTCTACAGAGGCAGAGTATAGAGGATTGGCCGATGCTACTCAAGAAGCTTTATGGATCAAATTATTGTATACAGATTTAGGTTTGCACACTACATCTCGAATGATCTTTGGAGATAATACAGGTTCATTACACCTTGCAGCCAATCCTATTTATCATGCTAGGACCAAGCATATAGAAGTCCACTATCATTATGTGAGAGAGAAGCTATTGAGCCAGGATATTTAGTTGGCATATGTATCAACTAGTATGCAATGTCTAGACTTGTTGACTAAAGCATTGGGTGGTACAAAACTTTGCAGGTTCAAATCAATGATTGGATTGCAAGACATTCATGAAGATTGAAGATGAAGACCAAGCTAAAATGTATGGCTTGAGGGGGAGCTGTTGGTGCAAAGTCCAAGCCCACACATTTGGCTTGAGGTTCATAAAGATATGAAGTTCCATGGAAACTATTGCTAGTGAAAATTTATCCCTTTACCTTTTGTAAAAGTCATTTCTTTTTTACTTGAGAATATTTGTAATCACATATCCAAAAGTCGTGGACTTGTTAGTTAGGAAAGTAACCATTACATTGAGGGAATATTTCCTAGAATGAAGGATCACTTTTTAGAGAGAGACAAAAGTTGAATTCAAATTCAAATTTGAACACAACACTTATATAAAGTCACTAGAAAAGTTCGTGGGATGTAGCTTCATTATCCGAGCTCTTCATTGCCATTTTGTATATTTGTAAGGCCTACATTGTAGCCTACACTATTCTCCATCATAAGGCTATGATTACCAAGCCTATGATCTTGTACAACATTGTTCATTAATACATTACATCTACATTGTTCATCTATGATATCTCTGTTATAGTCATTCTTAACTATCAACTTGTGCTGCTCATATCTCGGTCAATTCTTCACCAAATTCAATGATCTATAGCTCCTTGGAATCAGCTCCAAGTTATCTACAAGCTGAAAAAGTTTGAAGCAAATCCATTTAGCAAATTTGGAGAAAAGCATGTCGAAGCACTCACTGGTCAAACTCTGTAGAGGTCCAAAAAAATCGGGGGTAATGATTTATTTGCTAAATTGATTGCTCTGTGTATAGTGGATAATTTCAAGTGATTTTACTTGGAATCATTAGCTTACTAAGCTAGTTAGATAACTCTAAAAGGAATTTTTCCAATTCCTACTGTACTGGTAGCACTGAGCATTACAAGCAGTAGGTGTATGATAAAAAATAGAAGGTTTTCATTGAGTCTTCTATTTGGAAGTAGTCTGTTTTGATTCAATCTTTTCACACATCATTTCCCAAGTACATATGGTGTCATTGGAAAGCTAAGAGGGCCCACATATCAACTCTGAAGTCACAAAGGGTTGGTACTAAGGAGGATTTGGTAGTACCTACTCATCACTTGGAGTGTCCATCCATCTTTCCCAACATGGATCAAATGCACTGATCCCTATGGATCAATGTCTAACACTCTCTCGCCCTTCTAAAGATCATTGTCCACAATGATCAATGAGGGAAAGTATTGGCAAACGAGAGCTTCTAATTCCCAAGTAGAGTCAGTAAGTGGTAATCCTCTCCCTGCTACTAGATACTCTGGGATGACATGATTCCTCAATCGCTTCTATCTCTGATTTAATATCCTATCTGGAGAATGATTTGTGCTATCACTTCCTTGTAAAGAAACATTACCTTCTATTAGATTATCCTCCTCAAAAATACTGGATGAAACATTGGATGAACTCTACAATCTGGAGGAAGCTCTAATCGGTATGCAACTTCACTTAGCTTTTTAACTATCTTCCAAGGTCCACAAAACCTTGGTGATAGCATACTACACTTCCTTGTGGAGAGTGAAGTAGATCTAGCTGGTATATGAAGAAAGATTCTGTCTCCCTCCTCAAAGGATCTAGGAGATCTCTTTCTATTAGCATACTCTTTAGCCCTATAAGTTGCTTGCTGCATCTTGGCTTTAGTTATTTTTAAATTTGCGTGGACGTTCGCTAAGAACTCCAAAGCACTAGGGAATTTCTTTGGCATGCCTATGGTACTGGGAGCATTGGGATTCATGCCATAGTTCAAACTCAACTAGTGGCAATTTGTTAGTCTCTCAAACACAGATGACCTCAACATGTCCTCTAAAATCTAGTTGACCCTCTTGGTTTGACCACTGAGGATGATCACCACTACTCATCTTGAATGACACCTTCAATTTGTCAAATACAAACTTCAAAAATTTTTCTGACATCCCTATATGAAACTATGGATGTCGATAACCCATGCACTCTGAAGACATGCTAGATAAACAACGCTGCTACTTGTGGAGCTTCTATCATCTCCTGCATGGGTATGAATTGATCCGTGTGGATCAAATGGACTGATCCCTATGGATCAAATGCATTGATCCCTGTGGATCTTCTATCATCTCCTGCATGGGTATGAAATGATCCCTATGGACCAAATTCATGATCCCTGTGGATCATCAATCTGTCTACCATAAGTAGGATAGTATCCCGCTTCCTTTGGGTCCATAATAACCCGACTATGAAGTCAATGGATACACTATCCTAGTTATGATCTGCAATCTATAAAGGATGCAAAAGACCTAGTGTCTATACCCTTTCTGTTTTGTTGACTTGACACATAAAGCATTGTTGAACATAAGTGTGGACATCTCTGGCTATCCAGGCCACCAAAATGTTCTTCTAACAAGTTGTATTGTCTTGTCAACACCTGGATGTCCTACGCAAGGCACATCATGGTTATCATGCATGAATTTTCTTCTCAAATCCCGAGAATCTGGTATGCGAATTGTTCCTTTCCATCTAACTATTCCATTCTCCTATGAGAAATTGGAATATGGAATGGACTTGTTCGCTCTGCTAGCGGAAGAAACAACTGGAACTATCCCGTCTCCTATAATAGAGTCATCATTGATGGCTCAAACAAATGTGAATCTTCCACCTGTGCTTCCTTTATCTCTTGAAACAATGAGCTTTCTAGAACTGTAAAGCTCATTTGATACACTATCCATGATAATGCAACTATATTCTCTTTTCTCTTCTATACAGGATTTCCACGTGAAACTCCTACATGAGCTCAGCCCAACGAGCCTGACCGTCTCGAAGATCTGGCTGACTACAAAAATACTTAAGTGTATGGTGATCTGTGTATACCTTAAAGTCTACACCATAACGATAGTGTCTCTGTTGGGTGTGTGTAGAAGTGCGAGAGACACACAAGAAGCACACACAAGGAGCACAAACGCAACAAGACACACGGAGAAGACGATGGCTGGAATAGCTCTCTCTATTGGTCGATAAACTGAATTGAAGTAAGAGCTGAATAATATCCCTAAGTACAAAGTACCACCACATATGAGAGTATCAAGTATGTGGTAACATGGGGGAAAAACCTCTAGCCAGCACTAGAGTAAAAAGTGCCCATGTATAGGGAAAAGGTTCACATCAAAGCTACTCGAGGAACACATAAGTGTAACAAACCCCCCTGGAGTGAATGATGTGAATACATACAGGGAGTGACAGATCAGCCCCCACAAGGTAACAAGCCTAAAGCTTTGCGAAAAGCTTCAAACTTTTCCCGTGGAAGAGCTTTGGTGAATATGTCTGCCACATTATCTTGTGTAGGCACATATACCAAATCAATATCTCCTGCATGAAGGCGCTCTCTCACATAGTGATAATGCACCTCAATATGTTTGGTCCGTGCATGAAACACTGGGTTTCGTGCAACAGCCAAAGCACTCTGACTATCTGTGAGAATATGCGTAGCAGCATCAATCTCCATGCAAAGATCCATCAATAGGCGTCTCAGCCATATACACTCCACTATCGCTGTGAAAACTGCCCTGTACTCAGCTTCACAACTCGATGTCGCCACTGTAGGTTGCTTCTTACTCAACCAAGATATGCATGAGTCTCCAAGGAAAAAGCAATTACCACTAGTGGACACGCGAGTATCATAACAACCAGCCCAACCACTATCTGTAAAAGCATGCAAGCATGGCTGAACATCTCTGCCATAAAAGAGACCTAAGCTCAAAGTGCCTCGAAGATATCTAAACACACGTTTCACCGCTTGCCAATGCTTAGTGCCAGGGCTATGCATGAATCGACTCAACTGGGAAACTGCATATTGTATATCCGGCCTTGTGTTGCATGCATATATAAGACATCCCACAACTTGCTGATAAAGATAAGTATCAAATGCATCACTGGAATCCTCAACCGAGAACCTGAATCCTATCTCAACTGGCGTGGAAACTGGCTTACAATCCTCAAAGTCAAAACGCTAAAGTAGTTTCTCAACATACTTTGCTTGATGCATAGCAATTCCCCCCTCAACGGATATAAACTGGATGCCAAGATAGTAGCTCAAAAGACCAAGATAAGTGACATCAAAAGTATGCTGCAAATCAGCCATAAGAATGTCAAGTTTTGCATCACATGACCCAGTCAAGAGTATGTCATCGACATAAAGAACAAGCACTATAAGATCAGCCCCATTTTTGCGTACATAGAGTGTGCTTTCAATCGGACTACATGTGAAACCAAGAGCAATCAAGTGCTTATGTATTTTGTCATACCATGCACATGGAGCTTGCTTGAGACCATACAAGGCTTTATGCAAGCGACAAACCATATTCTCTTTCCCTTTCATAGCAAATCCAAGAGGTTGCTTCACATAAACCTCTTCTTGCAAATCACCATTCAAGAAGGCTGTTTTTATATCCAATTGATGCACTTTCCAACCTCGATGGGCAGCCAATGCAACCACGGTATGAATGGTAGTCATGCGTGAAGTAGGTGCAAAAGTTTCCTCATAATCAATGCCATATTGTTGCGCATATCCTTTGGCAACCAATCTAGCTTTGTAGCGACCAATGCTACCATCAGATTTTCTCTTAATCTTGTAAACCCACTTTGTACCAATGGCATTCTTTCCTTTTGGCAATTCACATAACTCCCAAGTACCATTCCTATGTATGGAATCCATTTCTGATTGCATAGCACTCATCCATTGTGGATCATCACATGCATCTTTAAAAGAAAGTGGCTCTTCATTACATGCTGTAGCAATAAGAGAATAATCCACAAAATTACTTGATGCATGGTGAGAGCTTGATTTTGTTCTACCAAGTAAAGGTGCACTCAATTTGCTATCCTGCAAAGTTTGTTTCAGCCACTTTGGCATAGATTGTGCACTCTTGATAGACATGCGTTCATTATGTAAAACATCTTCAATATGCACATCATGCGTGGGCTGAATTTCATGCTCAGTTTCAGCCATATTTTGATGCAATTGTTCAGCCATATGTGGCTGGAAATTTCCAACAGTTTTGATAATTTTTGGCTGAATTTTTTCAGCCATGTTTGGCTGGAAATTCTCTGCATTTTCAGCCCTATTTGGCTGGAATTTTTCAGCCCTTTGAACCTCAGTTGGCTGGTCTACATGGCCATAGTCAAGTGCACCATTTTGGAACAAAGGCATGAGTGTATCGAACACATCTTGTGAGCTAATTGTTGGCAGTTTTTTGCATTCAAGTAGAGGGAAAACTGAATTTTCAGCAAATACCACATCTCGGCTCACAATAATTGTGTTCGTCAATGGATGGTATAACCGATATCCCTTACTTTCAGCACTATAACCAACAAATATACATTTCTTTGCCTTGTCATCAAGTTTGTGATGTTGTTGTGATGGCACAAGAGCATATGCCAAACAACCAAACACACGCATATGACTAACCATAGGCTTATGACCATTCCAAGCCTCATAAGGAGTGATGACTCTCAATGCTTTTGTAGGGCAGCGATTCAACACATAATTTGCACACATGACCGCTTCCATCCAAAACTTATGAGGAAGATGCTTTCCTTTAACCATACATCGTGCCATTTCAAGTAGAGTTCTATTTTTACGCTCGGCAACACCATTTTGTTGAGGTGTATATGGCACCGTACATTGGTGTGAAATACCTCTTTCACGAAGAAAAGCATTAAACTCATGTGACATGTATTCACCACCACGATCCGTGCGTAGAGTCAAAAGCTTTTGTGAAGAAAAATTTTCAGCCATAGCTAAAAATGCTTTGAAGCAAGAAAATACCTCATTCTTTGCTTTCATAGGATACACTCATGTAATTTGTGATCATGTAGAGGACTTGGAGCTGATTCCAACAAGCTATAGAACATTGAAAATGCTAAAGAAATGACTGAGATATGAGCAGTACAAAATGACTTTTCTAAGTAACTATGACAGTGAGACTATAGATGAAAGTATTGATCTATTGTATTAGAAGACAATGTTGTACAAGATCATTGGCATGATAATCAATGCCTAATGATAATGAGTAGTGTAGGCTATGAAGTGAGCCTCACTCTCTTACAATGTAATCAAACAAGAACTCGAAATTTAGGTGGTCTTGCCCACGAGTCTTTTAATCATCTTTTATAGATGAGTCATTTGAATTTTGAATTTGAATTCTTCATTGGCTCTCACTAAAAGCGATCCTCTAATGTAGGAGATATTCTCTCCAAATAAAGTCGTGACTTTTCCACCTAACAAAATATATGAGTTTAGTGGTAGCTACAAATATTTCTCCAAGTCAAATTAGACTTTTACGAATGATAAAAAGTAAAGGCTTTCATAGCAATGGTTCCTATGGAAAAAATCTAGCCAAATGTGTAGGCTTGGTATTTGCACCAGAAGCTCCTCCTCAATGCAAACATATTGGCTTGATCTTCTTCTTCAATCTTCTTGAATATCCTCAATCCAATCATAGACTTAAACCTGCAAAGTTTTGTACCATCTAATGCTTTAGTCAATAAGTCTCCACATTGCATATTAGGTAATACATAAGCCAACTGAATTTCCTTGCTCAATAGCTTGGTCCTAGCATGATAAATAGGATTTGCTGCAACATGTAGTGAGCTTGTATTTTATCCAAAAATCTGATCCATATGGCCTCTTGAGTAATTGGCGAATCCTCTATACTTTGCCTCTGTAGAAGACAAAGCAACTGTAGGTTGCTTCTTGAGTAGCATTGGCCAATTCTTTATACTCTGCCTCTGTAGAAGACAAAGCAATAGTAGGTTGCTTCTTATATAACAATCTGATCCATATGGCCTCTTGAGTAGCATTGGCCAATCCTCTATACTCTGCCTCTATCGAAGACAAAGCAATAAGTAGCTTGCTTCTTTGAAGAACATGATATACGTTTATCACCTGCAAAAGATAGGTAATCTGAGGTACTCCTTCTATCATCTTAGCAACTTGCCCAATCTGCATCTGAATATATCTTGATGTCCAAATCTGAGGTATAAGGAAAGTATAATCCTTGATTTTGAGTGCCCTTAAGGCACTTCAAAATCCTCTTAGCAGCTTCCAAATGAGGTGGCCTAGGTTTGTGCATAAATTGACTTAAGACACTTACTCCATAAGCAATATCAATCCTTGTCAATGTAGCATCGTTGAAGCTTCCCACTATGATTTGGTAACGTGCAATGTTCTCACGCACATCACCTTCATGAGCACTTAACTTTTGGTTTACCTCCATTGGAATGCTTGCTACTATGGCATTCTGCAAATGAAACTTCTTTAACATGTCCTGTATATACTTTCTCTGAGTAATATAAATTCCAGAGTTAGTATAGACTAACTCAAGTCCAAGAAAATACTTTAGTGATCCAAGGTCACTAATTTTGAACTCCTACATCATCTGATTCTTAATCTGCTTGATGCCATTAATATCATTACCTGTGAGTATAATATCATCAACATATACACATAGGTATATTAGCTCTGAATTACTTCTCTTAACAAACAAAAAAGTATCTGCTTTACTCATGATTAATCCTTGATCCTGAAGATATGTGGTCAGCGTATGCCCATGCCATAGGTGCCTGCTTCAATCCATAAAGAGCTTTGTTCAATTTACACACATATCTTACCTTGCTTGGATCCTCATAGCCACGGGGTTGATACATATACACCTTTTCTGAAATCCATTAAGAAATGCATTTTTTACATCCAATTGGTACATGTTCCAATTCTTTGATGCAGCCACACTTACCAATACCCTGACGGTTGGCATTTTGGCCATAGGTGAGAAGGTTATAATCAACTCCTTGGGTTTGTGCAAAACCCTTAGCCACAAGGCTAGCTTTGTATCTACTTTTGATCCATCAGAATTTCTCTTGATCTTATAGATCCATCTAGAATCAATTACCTTCATAGACTCCTTCTTTGGCACTAGTTCCCAAGTATCATTTTCCTTGAGTGCTTCAATTTCCTCATCCATAGCTTCCTTCCATTCTGCCTTGGTCTTTGCCTCTTAATATGAAGATGACTCTACAAATGACAAGTCTTTTGCAAGATAAACTGAGTGCTTAGTAACTAAGGAAGTGTCATACCCATATCTGATTGGCTTATTGCTCTCCCTTTGTGATCTTCTAATTGCTTGGTTGGATGATTCAGGTATATCCTCCAACTTCTTCATTTTGACTTTGAATTTGGACTTCCATGCCTTGAAATCTTCTAAGTTGATAATGTCTTCATCATCTGAGTTGATGTCTTCAATGTGATTAGGCTTCTTCGTAGTGAGGCTTGGAAATTCCTCTTCCAAGTCATAAGGTAGTTTTACTTTCTTGCATTCACTTTCAAACCAAGAGTCATTCTCATCAAATACATCTCTACTGACCATCAATTCTTTGTTGGAAGGATTGTTGAACCTGTACCCTTTCTGATTCAAGTCATACCCTATGAAGATGCACTTCTCTACCTTAGGGTCTAGCTTACCTTTGATTTGAGAAGGGATATGCACGTAAGCAACACATCCAAAGATCCTGCAATGATCAAGTGAAGGTCTTCTACCATGCCATGCTTCATATGGGGTCATAACATCAAGATATTTGGATGGCAACGTGTTTACAAGATAAGTGGCAGTAGACACACTCTCTCCCACAAGTAATTAGGTAATTTTTTCCCATTTAACATTGACCTAGCTGTTTCAACAATTAATCTATTTCTCCTCTCTGCCACCCCCTTTTGCTCAGGGGTATACCTTGTTGTGATTTCTCTCTTGATTCCTCTATCATGCAAGAATGCATCAAATTCATTTGAGAAGTACTCACCTCCTCCATCTAACCTTTGTCTCTTAAGGCTTCTTCCTGTTTTGTTCTCAACAAGTGCAAGATACTTTTTAAAGCAACCGAATACTTCATCTTTGTGCTTCATAAAGTACAAGATAGTCCACCTACAAAAATCATCAATGAAAGATACATAATACCTTGATCCCAAAAATGAGGGATCTTTACTTGGTCCCCATACATCTGTATGGACAAGCTCTAGGTAGTCCTCATGCATGTAGCCTTTCCTTGAGAAGGGTAACCTATGAGATGTTCCGAACTGACAAGCTCCACATTTATAGATCATGCGTTGCTTGGATACATTAGGTATCCCAAGCACACATTGATCTCTACATATTTGCTTTACAGTTCTCTCACCAATATGATCTAATATCTTATGCCAAATTTCAAGTTCTAATAGTGTTTGGTCTTTGTAGCATTAAAGTGCAATATTCCTTGTATCTTCAAGTTCAAAAGTGAATAACCTACCTATCTTTTCTCCTTTGGTAATTCTCTTGAATCCATGTTGGGGATCCTCCACAAATGCTCCATATTGGTTGAACCTGACATGCAAACCCTTTTCCACAATTTGTCCAACACTCATCAAATTCTTGGTAATTGTAGGTACATATAGAACCCTGCTTAGCAAATTTCTATTTCCATAAGAGGTTTTAACATTTCCTACTTTAATCATTGAGTGCTTGGTCTCATCACCTGTTTGTACCTGATGCTTACCCTTTGTTTCCTCAAGGTCAGAGAGAAGAGCTACATTGCCTCCCACATGGTTTGAGCAGGTTGAGTCAATGTAGAAGAGATGGTCATATTTATACCTGGTTTTGAGGTCATATTCATAATCAGAAAAGAGTCCTCTTGCTCCTCTGTATACTTGTTGTAGTGTTTCCTTGATTTGTAGCCTCCTTGGTAGTTTTTATTGTAGTTGTTGTTGTAGTTGTTATTATAACCTTGATGGTGCTTGAATTTTCCTCTTGATTGTGTATATCAACCTCTTTGAAATCCTCTACATCTCTGATTCTTGAAGTTCCTATAACACTCATCTGTAGTGTGATTTGACAATCCAAAAATATTACATGTTGATGAGTTATAATGTCTCCCCCTACCTTGCTTACCTCCTCTGTCCCTTCTTCTTGAGGTTCTACCTCTCCCTGCATACTTGGCTTGGGAGGTAGCTCCTTCATCCTCAATCTTTTTGTTCTTCCCTTTCTCTTTGGACTTAATTTTATCACTGTATAGGGCCATAAGTTTTGATGAATCTCCATTCTTGTTGAGCTTGGCTTCATTGGTGAAGAGTTGCCCCATGAGTGTGGTAAGGTCTAGAATCTGCATGTCACTGTACAAGTCCATGGCAGTTGTGAAACTCTCCCATTTGTCATCTGCTTTAATACCATTGATTACTTGTCTTACAATTTGCTCCTCTTCAATTTCTTCTCCTATGCTTGCCAATTGATCATCTATATCCTTGACTTTTTTCACATACTCTTAGATGCCTTGCTTGGGTTTCTTTCTTTGAGTGGTAAACACAATCCACAATTGGTTCTTCCTAGCCCTTGCGTTGGAAGAAAAATAGCAAGACAATGTTTCCCAAGTCTCTTTGGATGCCTTACAGTTCGTAATATGTGGAAGAAGAAAATCAGAGATTGAGTTAAGTAAGTATGACATTGCTAATGCATCCTTTGCACACCATGTATTCAGTCTTTCATGCTCCTCTCTTGTAAGTTGTCCTTTGCTTCTGAAAATGGGCATCTCCTCATCTCCTGAGATATATCCATAGAGACTCCTTCCTTGCAAGTATGTCTTCATCCTCAAGGACCATGCTTGATAGTTGTTCCTGTCCAATTTATCAATGAAAGAAGGAAAACCATCTCCCATTTTACCTTAGCTTTGCTCTGATACCATTTTTGGGATAGATGGATGGATACTCCAAGAAATGAGTAGGTACTGCCAATTCTTGCTTTGTACCAGCCCTTTTTTGCTCAGAGATGAGTTGTAGGCCCTCTTAGCTTTTGAGTGACATGAAACAAGCCTATGTACTTTGGAAATGATGTGAGAAATGATTGATTCAAAATAGACTACTTTCAAGTTGAAGGATCAATGAAAACCTTCTATTTTTGTTCACACACCTGCTGCTTGTTAAGCTCAATGCTTCCAGTACAATAGGAATTGCAAAAAATCCTTTTGGAGATATTAAATTAGCTTAATGAGCTAATGATTCCAAGTGAAATCACTTAAAATAATGCACTATACACAGAGAAATCAATTTAGCAATCAAATCATTACCCCCGATTTTTTAGGACCTCTACAAAGTTTAACCAGTGGGTACTTCGATGCGCTTTTCTCCAAATCTGCTAAATGGATTATCTTTACAATTTGTGATCATGTAGAGGACTTGGAGCTGATTCCAACAAGCTATAGGAAATTGAAAATGCTGAAGAAATGACTAAGATATGAGCACAAAATGACTTTTCTAAGTAACTATAATAGTGAGACTATAGATGAAAGTATTGATCTATTGTATTAGAAGACAATGTTGTACACGATCATTGGCATGATAATCAACGCCTAATGATAATGAGTAGTGTAGGCTATGAAGTGAGCCTCACTCTCTTACAATGTAATCAAACAAGAACTCGAAATTTAGGTGGTCTTGCCCGCGAGTCTTTCAATCATCTTTTATAGATGAGTCATTTGAATTTTGAATTTGAATTCTTCATTGGCTCTCACTAAAAGTGATCCTCTAATCTAGGAGATATTCTCTCCAAATAAAGTCGTGACTTTTCCATCTAACAAAATATACGAGTTTAGTGGTAGCTACAAATATTTCTCCAAGTCAAATTAGACTTTTACAAATGGTAAAAAGTAAAGGCTTTCATAGCAATGGTTCCTATGGAAAGAATCAAGCCAAATGTGTAGGCTTGGTATTTGCACCAACTCCTCCCCCTCAAGGCAAACATATTGGCTTGGTCGTCTTCTTCATTTTTCTTGAATATCCTGCAATCCAACCCTAGACTTAAACCTGCAAAGTTTTGTACCATCTAATGCTTTAATCAATAAGTCTACACATTGCATATTAGTTGATACATAAGCCAACTGAATTTCCTTGCTCAATAGCTTTTCTCTCACATAATGATAGTGGACCTCTATATGCTTGGTCCTAGCATGATAAATAGGATTTGCTGCAACATGTAGTGAGCTTGTATTGTCTCCAAAAATCTGATCCATATGGCCTCTTGAGTAGCATTGGCCAATCCTCTATACTCTGCCTCTATAGAAGACAAAGCAATTGTAGGTTGCTTCTTGAGTAGCATTGGCCAATCCTCCATACTCTACCTCTGTAGAAAACAAAGCAATAGTAGGTTGCTTCTTGTATAACAATCTGATCCATGTGGCCTCTTGAGTAGCATTGGCCAATCCTCTATACTCTGCCTCTGTAGAAGACAAAGCAATAGTATGTTGCTTCTTTCAAGACCATGATATAGGTTTATCACCTGCAAAAGATAGGTAACCTGAGGTACTCCTTCTATCATCTTAGCAACTTGCCCAATCTGCATCTAAATATATCTTGATGTCCAAATCTGAGGTATAAGGAATGTATAATCATTGATTTTGAGTGCCCTTATGGCACTTCAAAATCCTCTTAGCAGCTTCAAAATGAGGTGGCCTAGGTTGGTGCATAAATTGACTTAAGACACATACTCCATAAGCAATATCAATCCTTGTCAATGTAGCATAGTTCAAGCTTCCCACTATGCTTTGGTAACCTGCAATATTCTCAAGCACATCACCTTCATGAGCACTTAACTTTTGGTTTACCTCCATTGGAATGCTTGCTACTTTGGCATTCTGCAAATGAAACTTCTTTAACATATCTTGTATATACTTTCTCTGAGTAATATAAATTCCAGAGTTAGTATAGACTAAGTCAAGTCCAAGAAAATACTTTAGTGATCCAAAGGTCACTAATTTTGAACTCCTACATCATTTGATTCTTAATCTGCTGGATGCCATTAACATCATTACCTGTGAGTATAATATCATCAACATATTCACATAGGGATATTACCTTTAAAATTACTTCTCTTAACAAACGGAGAAGTATCTGCTTTACTCATGATGAATCCTTGATCCTGAAGATATGTGGTCAACCTATGGTACCATGCCCTACGTGCTTGCTTCAATCCATAAAGAGCTTTGTTCAATTTACACACATATGTTACCTTGCTTGGATCCTTATAGTCAGGGGGTTGATACATATACACCTTTTCTGAAATCCAACCATTAAGAAATGCATTTTTTACATCTAATTGGTACATGTTCCAATTCTTTGATGCAGCCACACTTACCAATACCCTGATGGTTGGCATTTTGGACATAGCTTAGAAGGTTTCTTCATAATCAACTCCTTGGGTTTGTGCAAAACCCTTAGCCACAAGTCTAGCTTTGTACCTACTTATTGATCCATCAGAATTCCTCTTGATCTTATAGATCCATCTAGAATCAATTACATTCATAGACTCCTTCTTTGGCACTAGTTCCCAAGTATCATTTTCCTTGAGTGCTTCAATTTCCTCATCCATAGCTTCCTTCCATTCTGCCTTGGTCTTTGCCTCTTCATATGATGACGGCTCTACAAATGACAAGTCTTTTGCAAGATAAACAGAGTGCTTAGTAACTAAGGAAGTGTCATACCCATATCTGATTGGCTTATTGCTCTCCCTTTGTGATCTTCTAATTGCTTGGTTGGATGATTCAGGTATATCCTCCAACTTCTTCATTTTGACTTTGAATTTGGACTTCCATGCCTTGAAATCTTCTAAGTTGATGATGTCTTCATCATCTGAGTTGATGTCTTCAATTTGATTAGGCCCCTCCTTAGTCAGGCTTGGAAATTCCTCTTCCAAGTCATAAGGTAGTTTTACTTTCCTGCATTCACTTTCAAACCAAGAGTCATTCTCATCAAAGACAACATCTCTACTGACCATAAATCCTTTGTTGGAAGGATTGTCGAACCTGTATCCTTTCTGATTCAAGTCATACCCTATGAAGATGCACTTCTCTGCCTTAGGGTCTAGCTTACCTTTGATATGAGAAGGGATATGCACGTAAGCAACACATCCAATGATCCTCCAATGATCAAGTGAAGGTCTTCTACCATGCCATGCTGCATATGGGGTCATCCCATCAAGATATTTGGATGGCAACCTGTTTACAAGATAAGTGGCAGTAGATACACTCTCTCCCACAAGTAGTTAGGTAATTTTTTCTCATTTAACATTGACCTAGCTGTTTCAACAATTAGTCTATTTCTCCTCTCTTCCAGCCCATTTTGCTCAGGGGTATACCTTGTTGTGATTTCTCTCTTGATTCCTCTATCGTGCAAGAATGCATCAAACTCATTTGAGAAGTACTCACCTCCTCCATCTAACCTTAGTCTCTTAAGGCTTCTTCCTGTTTTGTTCTCAACAAGTGCAAGATACTTTTTAAAGCAACTGAATACTTCCTCTTGATTGTGTACATACACCTCTTTGAAATCCTCTAACTATCTGATTGTTGAATTTCCTATAACACTCATTTGTAGTGTGATTTGATAATCCTCAAATACTACATGTTGAGGAGTTATAAGGTCTCCTGATTGTGTACATACACCTCTTTGAAATCCTCTAACTATCTGATTGTTGAATCTTCCTCTTGATTGTGTACATACACCTCTTTGAAATCCTCTAACTATCTGATTGTTGAATTTCCTATAACACTCATTTGTAGTGTGATTTGATAATCCTCAAATATTACATGTTGAGGAGTTATAAGGTCTCCCCCTACCTTTCTTACCTCCTCTTCCCCTTCCTCTTGAGGTTCTACGTCTCCCTGCATAGTTGGCTTGGGAGGTAGCTCCTTCATCCTCAATCTTCTTGTTCTTCCCTTTCTCTTTGGACTTACCTTTATCAGTGTATAGGGCATAAGAGCTATTACCTTTTGATGAATCTCAATTCTTGTTGAGCTTGGCTTCATGGGTGAAGAGTTGCCCCATGAGTGTGGTAAGGTCTGGAATCTGCATGTCCATGTACAAGTCCATGGCAGTTGTGAAGCTCTCCCATTTGTCATCTGCTTTAATACCATTGATTACTTGTCTTAAAATTTGCTCCTCTTCAATTTCTTCTCCTATGCTTGCCAATTGATCAGCTATATCCTTGACTTTGGTCACATACTCTAAGATGCCTTGCTTGGGTTGCTTTCTTTAAGTGGTAAACTCAATCCACGATTGGTTCTTCCTAGCCCTTGTGTTGGAAGAGAAATAGGAAGACAATGTTTCCCAAGTCTCTTGGGATGTCTTATAGTTCCTTATATGTGGAAAAAGAAAATTAGAGATTGAGTTAAGTAAGTATGACCTTGCTAATGCATCCTTGGCACACCATGTATTCGGTCTTTCATGCTCCTCTCTTGTAGGTTGTCCTTTGCTTCTGAAAATGGGCATCTCCTCATCTCCTGAGATATCTCCATAGAGACTCCTTCCTTCCAAGTATGTCTTCATCCTCAAGGACCATGCTTGATGGTTGTTCCTATCCAATTTATCAATGAAAGAAGGAAAATTATCTCCCATTTTACCTTACCTTTGCTCTGATACCACTGTTGGGAAAGATGGATGAACACTCCAAGAAATGAGTAGGTACTGCCAATGCTTGCTTTGTACTAGCCCCTTTTTGCTTCAGATTTGAGTTGTAGGACCTCTTAGCTTTCCAATGACACTAAACAAGTGCCTATGTACTTTTGAAATGATGTGAGAAATGATTGATTCAAAACAGACTACTTCCAAGTTGAAGGATCAATGAAAACCTTCTATTTTTGTTCACACACCTGCTGCTTGTTAAGCTCAATGCTTCCAGTACAATAGGAATTAGAAACATTCCTTTTGGAGATATTAAATTAGCATAATGAGCTAATGATTCCAAGTGGAATCACTTAAAATGATTCACTATACAAAGAGCAATCAAATCATTACCCGCAATTTTTTAGGACCTCTACAAAGTTTGACCAATGGGTATTTCGACACGCTTTTCTCCAAATCTGCTGAATGGATTATCTTTAAAATTTTTGAACATGTAGAGAACCTAGAGTTGATTCTAGCAAGCTATAGAACATTGAAAATGGTGAAGAAATGACTGACATATGAGCAATACAAAATGAGTGTTCTAAGTAACTATGACAGTGAGAGATGAAAGTATTGATCTATTGTATTAGAAGAAAATGTTGTACAAGATCATTGGCATGATAATCAATGCCTAATGATAATGAGTAGTGTAGGCTATGAAGTGAGCCTCACTCTCTTACAATGTAATCAAACAAGAACTCAGAATTGAGGTGGTCTTGCCCGCGAGGCTTTCAATCATCTTTTATAGATGAGTCATTTGAATTTTGAATTTGAATTCTTCATTGGCTCTCACTAAAAGTGATCCTCTAATCTAGGAGATATTCTCTCCAAATAAAGTCATGACTTTTCCATGCAACAAACTCCACAAATTTAGTGGTAGCTACAAATATTCCTCCAAGTCAAATTAGACTTTTGCAAATGGTAAAAAGTAAAGGCTTTCATAGCAATGGTTCCTATGGAAAAACTATAGCCAAATGTGTAGGCTTGGTATTTGCACCAACAGCTCCGCCTCAAGCCAAGCATCTTGGCTTGGTCTTCTTCTTCAATCTTCTTGAATATCCTGCAATCCAATCATAGACTTAAACCTGCAAAGCTTTGTACCATCTAATGCTTTAGTCAATAAGTCTGCACATTGCATATTAGTTGATACATAAGCCAGCTAAATTTCCTTGCTCAATAGCTTTTCTCTAACATAATGATAGTGGACCTCTATATGCCTTGTCCTAGCATGATAAATAGGATTTTCTACAACATGTAGTGAGCTTCTATTGTCTCCAGAAATCATTGGAGATGTAGTATGCAAACCTAAATCTCTATATAACAATCTAATCCATATGGCCTCTTGAGTAGCATTGGCCAATCCTCTATACTCTGCCTCCATAGAAGACAAAGCAACAGTAGGTTTCTTCTTTGAAGACCATGATATAGGTTTGTCACTTGCAAAAGATAGGTAACCTGAGATACTCCTTCTATCATCTTTACAACCTGCCCAATCTTCATCTGAATATATCTTGATGTCCAAATCTGAGGTATAAGGAAAGTATCATCCTTCATTTTGAGTGCCCTTAAGGCACTTCAAAATCCTCTTGGGAGCTTCCAAATGAGGTGCCCTAGGTTTGTGCATAAATTGACTTAAGACACTTACTCCATAAGCAATATCAATCCTTGTCAATGTAGCATAGTTCAAGCTTCCCACTATGTTTTGGTAACCTGCAATATTCTCAAGCACATCACCTTCATGAGCACTTAACTTTTGGTTTACCTCCATTGGAATGCTTGCTACTTTCGCATCCGCCAAATGAAACTTCTTTAACATGTCCTGTATATAATTTCTCTGAGTAATACAAATTCCGGAGTTAGTATAGACTAACTCAAGTCCAAGAAAATACTTTAGTGATCCAAGGTCACTAATTTCTAACTCCTGCATCATCTGATTCTTAATCTGCTTGTTGCCATTAGCATCATTACCTATGAGTATGATATCATCACCATATACACATAGGTATATTACCTCTGAATTACTTCTCTTAACAAATAGAGAAGTATGTGCTTTACTCATGATGAATCCTTGATCTTGAAGATATGTGGTCAGCCTATGGTTCCATGCCCTAGGTGCCTGCTTCAATCCATAAAGAGCTTTGTTCAATTTACACACATATGTTACCTTGCTTGGATCCTCATAGCTAGGAGGTTGAGACATATACACTTCTTCTGAAATCCAGCCATTCAGAAATGCATTTTTTACGTCCGATTGGTACATGTTCCGATTCTTGGATGCAGCCACACTTACCAATACCCTGATGGTTGGCATTTCGACCACATGTGAGAAGGTTTCTTCATAATCAACTCCTTGGGTTTGTGTAAAACCCTTAGCCACAAGTCTAGCTTTGTACCTGCTTATTGATCCATCAGAATTCCTCTTGATCTTATAGATCCATCTAGAACCAATTACCTTCATAGACTCCTTCTTTGGCACTAGTTCCCAAGTATCATTTTCCTTGAGAGCTTCAATTTCCTCATCCATAGCTTCCTTCCATTCTGCCTTGGTCTTTGCCTCTTCATATGATGATGGCTCTTCAAATGACAAGTCTTTTGCAAGATAAACAGAGTGCTTAGTAACTAAGGAAGTGTCATACCCATATCTATTTGGCTTCTTGCTCTCCCCTTGTGATCTTCTGATTGCTGGGTTGGATGATTCAGGTATCTCCTCCAACTTCTTCATTTTGACTTTGCCTTTGGACTTCCATGCCTTGAATTCTTCTAAGTTGTTGATGTCCTCATCATCTGAGTTGATGTTTTCAATCTGATTAGGCTCCTCCTTAGTGAGGCTTGGAAATTCCTGTTCCAAGTCATAAGGTAGTTCCTGCATTCACTTTCAAACCAAGAGTCATTCTCATCAAAGATGACCATAAATCCTTTGTTGGAAGGATTGTAGAACCTGTATCCTTTCTGATTCAAGTCATACCCTATGAAGATGCACTTCTCTGCCTTAGGGTCTAGCTTACCTCTGATTTGAGAAGGGATATGCACATAAGGAACACATCCAAAGATCCTGCAATGATCAAGTGAAGGTCTTCTACCATGTGATGCTTCATATGGGGTCATCCCATCAAGAGATTTGGATGCAAGCTGTTTACGAGATAAGTGGCAGTAGATGCACTCTCTCCCACAAGTAATTAGGTAATTTTTTCTCATTTAACATTGACCTAGCTATTTCAACAATTAGTCTATTTCTCGTCTCTGCCACCCCATTTTGCTCAGGGCTATACCTTGTTTTGATTTCTCTCTTGATTCCTCTATCCTGCAAGAATGCATCAAACTCATTTGAGAAGTACTCACCTCCTCCATCTGACCTTAGCCTCTTAAGGCTTCTTTCTATTTGGTTCTCAATAAGTGCAAGATACTTTTTAAAGCAACTGAATACTTCATCTTTGTGCTTCATAAAGTACTAGATAGTCCACCTACTGAAATCATCAATGAAAGATACATAATACCTTGATCTAGAAATTGAGGGATCTTTACTTGGTCCCCATACATCTGTATGGACAAGCTCTAGGTAGTCCTCACGCATGTAGCCTTTCCTTGAGAAGGGTAACTTGTGAGATTTTCCAAACTGATAAGCTCCATAATTTTAGATCATGTGTTGCTTGGATACATTAGGTATCCCAAGCACACATTGATCTCTACATATTTGCTTTAAAGTTCTCTCACCAATATGCCTAAATCTCTTATGCCAAATTTCAAGTTCTGATAGTGTTTGGTCTTTGTAGCTATAAAGTGCAATATTCCTTGTATCTTCAAGTTCAAAAGTGAATAATCTACCTATCTTTTCTCCTTTGTCAATTCTCTTGAATCCATGTTGGGGATCCTCCACAAATGCTCCATATTGGTTGAACCTGACCTACAAACCCTTTTCCACAATCTGTCCAACACTCATCAAATTCTTGGTAATTGTAGGTACATATAGAACCCTGCTTAAGAGATTTCTATTTCCATTAGAGGTTTTAACATTTCCTACTTTAATCACTGAGTGCTTGGTGTCATCACCTGTTTGTACTTGATGCTTACCCTTTGGTTCCTCAAGGTCAGAGAGAAGAGCTACATTGCCTGCCACATGGTTTGAGCATCCTGAGTCAATGTAGAAGGGATGGTCATCATTTATACCTGGTTTTGAGGTCATATTTATAATCAGAAGAGAGTCCTCTTGCTCCTTTGTATAGTTGTTGTAGTGTTTCCTTGCTTTGTAGCCTCCTTGGTAGTTGTTATTGTAGTTGTTGTTGTAGTTGTTATTGTAACCTTGATGGTGGTTGAATCTTCCTCTTGATTGTGTATATCCACTTCTTTGAAATCCTCTATCTCTTTGATTCTTGAAGTTCGTGTAACACTCATCTGTAGTGTGATTTGAAAATCCACAAATATTACATGTTGAGGAGTTATAAGGTCTCCCCCTACCTTGCTTACCTCCTGTTGTGTGAGAGCTCCATAGCCTTCACACAAGACTAACTAGCAAGGCCACACACTAGGAAGAGAGATGTCTTTCCACCCAACCAACCCCTCCAATATATAGCTCCAAGACCAAGGGGGTAAGTCCCTCTCAAGGGGACATGTGTAACTTCCATCACATGGGTCCCTAAGGTGGTCACATGGTTTCCAAGCTTAGGATATCACATGAAATCATATGGCTTCTAAAAGAAGACTTTCCAAGCTCTCACGTACAAACCAAGTGGCTAGGAGAAGCTTCCAATCAAGCCTAAGGTACTCAACCTAGAGAATTAGCCCTAAGGTTCAAGACCCATCTAAAAGGGGTAAATAAACCATAAATCCAAAGGGTTTCACACCTAGAAACCTAAGGGTTCTACCCCTTAGACCCATGCAATTATACAACATTCTCCCCCCCTTAAAAGCATTTCCGTCCTTGAAAATGAGTGGAGATATATATACCTTGGGGTATTCCCCCGTGCTACATGATCAATCTCAAGCATCATGGCTTTCATCTTTGTGAGTCCGCCTCTTAATTCAAAAGGGGAATTCTACCCCGATTGAATCTAAAAAGAGGAGAATCCATGTGTGGTCTAATTCCCTGCCCCAATCATTCAAAGTTCCATCTAGTTTGCATACGAAAAAGAACTGAGTCGAATGCAAAGTATGGAAAGAATGAAAAGGGTGGAAGAGAACATCCCTGCCTATTTCCTTTGTTTAAGATATGTGTCATGTGGGTCTCCACAGCTCAAACATTTGAATTAGGTGGATAAAAAGTGACTTCAGCTAAATTGCTACCTTAGTCCATCTCTTTGCACCACTACTGCATGAACCTAGCAAAATAGATGAATACTTCTTAAGGTTTCTTTGTTAGATTCATCTCTCAAGTTAGAATCCAACTTGTTCTAAAAGGAAGACGAATCTTTCATAATCCCTGCCCAAATCACTCTCTTTTAGTGAAATGGGTGGATTTTCTTGTTTGCGATTCACCTCCAATAAATCTAAATAGAGGGGAATTTCATTATATAATCCCTGCCTAACCATTTGAATGGTAAAGGTGGATTATCTAATTTTTACGAAGATGTAACATCCTCTTTATCTTCAAAGAGAATTTGAATAGCTTACCAAAAGTGGATTTTAATGTTCTTTCAAAACTTTACGTAGTTTTGATAATCCACTTTAAGGGACTATAATCCATAGGGATTAATCCAACTATTGTAGACTCCAATTGATTGAAACCTATTTTACTTGTTCTCCAAAAAGATTAAGATCTTTATAACTACGTCCCAAGATGGGAACTCATACTGTAAAAGATCATGTTATCTTTAAGGTCATAAGTAGAAATAAATTATTCCAATCATTTCTTCATAGCTTAATCCTTACGGATCTCTAGTTGGATCTCAAACCTTAAAGGTCTTCGTGATCCTTCCAAAATTCTCTCCCTTATATTCTAGATCTATTAAAGATGTCCTATGTTGATATCATAACTAGATCTTTCTTATTCTTCAATTGACTTGAAATATCAAGTATCCAAAAGATGATCTTTCTGAACTTTCTTTCAAGCTTGTTCTAAGATCATTTTTATGTTCCTTGAATTTCAAGTCACACTTTGGCATGAAGCTTTTAGAGCTTCATCCTTTGGAGTTTACCTTCAAACTCAAAAAAGTTGATTCTCTTCTTATTTCTTACTCTCTATAAGAGATAGATACTTTCATATCTTGTTGGAAGAATTCTTCTTCCCTTTGAGAGGATAATTGAAGAAGATGACTATTCCTAGACATTGTCTCCCTCATGTATTCCATTGGATCATGAGTCCCTTTTTCTTCTGGCCATCAAGAAAAAGTACTCAACGGGATTCAGTACCCACTGTCCCATACCAGTGGGTTCCTCATCCAATCCACATAACTTTGTTTTCTCACCTTTTCTGTCCTTTTAAATGCCCTTCATACTATGGTACCAGATTATGAGAGCAAGGACTAAGGTGCTTAGATACACCACTACTAATCTTACTATAAATATTTGGTTAACCATTTATTGTGGTGTGACTCATCTTATCAAACTTAAAGTTTGACTTGATCTTTGCCCTACTTGGGTCTTTTGGCTTTCTTCTCTTCTTTAGCCAAAATAAGAGATAAGACTAGGTCTCTCTCAAATAGATCCCTTCATGCTTCAAAGCTTTACCCATGGGTTTTACTTAGGAATCTAGCTTATTATGCTTCATACAAGAAGTCATATTCCTTAGGTCTATATTACAAGTTCTTGGGGACTTTCTCCCCTCCTTAAGAGTTTTCGTCCTCGAAAACTACCTGAGTAAATTGAAACTTATGCTCTTTCAAAAGTATTTGAAAGAGTTTATTTTCAATCTTTTATTGTCCTTCTTGGTTAAAAGAACTATTTAGAGCTTTTTATGCTTTCTTTTCTCCAAGCATACAGAAAAAATGTCCCAAAGTTCAAGTTGAGATTACCCACAAATTTGATGTCCCATACCACCGAATTTACTTCAGTGGTAGTGTAAGCCTAGATGTTCCATACCATCCGGCTTATACTTCCACTTTAGTAAAGGTAACTTTAACTTGAGTTTTGGGATCAAACCTTCTTTCAATCAAGTAAGATTTATTACTTCTTGGACTTGTAAGTGTTATTTCCACTACAAAGCATATGTATTGCTTATGCTACAATGGAATTTCAACTTACCAAGTCTCAGTTCTAATTGCAACTTGATAAGACTTGTCTTAAATTGACTTTTTCAATTATTCCTTGATTCAGATATACTTCAAAAAATCCCTTTTATGTCACTGGATAATAAAGCTAGTTTAAATCTCAACTAGATATTATCTCTTATGACATAATGAGTATTCGGAGAATAATTGACTTTGCCAATCAAATCTCTATGTTGAAGTAGATGGTAATCCATTTACTATAAAGTCCTTTATTTCTAGGACTTTAGAAAATGGTACTTAGGGTTTATAACAACCCTTGAGTTTTACCTTCTCTTCATGCCTTGCATTTGCTTGGAAGAATAATGTAAAACTCCAAATAGTTCTGTAGTTCTTTCAAACAAAGAACTTTTCTTGAACAAAAAGCACTAATACTTGCATCTTCCAAAACTAAGATTTTTCTATACCATATTTTCTCTTCCTCAGAGCTCTGAGAACATAGTGCTCTAGGTTACCACCATTCTCTCGTGGTTTTAAGAGAGAAGATTTTTGTATTACTACCTTAAGTCTATGGCCTTGCTGATCAGGCATGCCATGGGCTTTTATGGAATTTAAAATTACATAAGAGGGATTTTAAGCTTGAGGTATTTTCAAGAAATTAGGATTATTTGGCTTTTAGATACTAAGCCAATCATAAAGAAATTACATGGTTTATAGTGGCCAATTGGCCTCATCACCACTGTTCCTATAGACCAATAAAATCAAATCCTACTAAAGCTTAGCTTCAAGAATTTAATCTCCCTCTTAACTCAAAAGCCCATGTAAAATGTTCCATATGCATACTAGTGTATGCCAAATGGTTCCATCTTTATTGGAAAAGGTGTTGCATGCATAAGGTTCAGAAGTTGAACCCCTCCTTAAAGCATGCAAAAGTCCCAAATTGGAACTTTCTCATTCAAAGGATGGTGCAAAAACTTTCATGCATCTTTATTTTACAAACCCATGTTAACATAATGCATAGTGCAAATCCTTTTCATGACTAATTGTCTATGTGACCAAGCAAAACCGGGCCACTTGAATCTTATGCATCCACTTGTGAGTTCCATTCCATTGGTGCAACCTCTATGCATAGCTCATGGATATCACACACACGCATCCTTTACTAAGATGAAAGAGAATTTCCAAATAAATTCATGACATTAAACATGCATGTGCTGGAATGTAAAGTCATTCTTCGAGCAAAAGAGATCTATGCATACAATGCATCCACCATAAACTCAATCATGGATGAAATAAAGTGCAAGAAAGAACATAGGTGGAAAAAAACATAGCTTTTCTTTTTCTTCTACCCCCTGGGGGGATTTTTTTTTTTAATCCCAGTCCCAAATGCTCCACTACAAAGAGATTAAATGGATGACCCGATCTCACTGCTTATTGAATTTTGTCCAATGGAACTTTGTTCCATAGTTTCTCTCACGCCTTTCAAAATCTCTTATAATGAAACTACACATTAGTGGGTTTATTCACATGTAATAAAAAAATAGGTCATATGAGCAACATTACAGCAAGTAAACCCATATGCAATATGTAAAATGACATTAAAAAATGTATAAACTTATCTTCTCGAATTTCTTATGCATCCATAAAAAATTGTCGAATAGGAGCTAGAGGTGTGCTCTTCATCTCGTCTCTCCCGCTTAGCTCGCTGCTGCGCCTCGCAGTAACAAAAGGTGGTGGAAGAAGAGGAACATTGCCAGGAAGCAACACCTCTTCGTTCTCGATCCTTTCTTGCTGCGGATGAAGAAAATACATACCAGAAAATAAACGAGGCCTTGTTCGTAGTCGATATTGGAGGCTCCCGTATTGAGAGAGGCAAACCATCCTAGATTCATGATGGTTGCGGTGTCCGTCGATAAGACGAAGATCTTTGAACGAAACCGCGTCACGGTGGAAAATGGATGGAGTGTTTCTACCCATCTGGATGATGAGGTGAGATAGCAGAACGATCCTAAAACTGCATCAGTCTTTTATCACGTACTAACTGTAGAAGATGTGAGGAGTTGTCGACATGCATTCAAAACCCTGTTATAGCATATATTATGAGGTCTCAGCTATGGCGGGTTCTGATGCTTGTAGCTTTAGCTGGTTGCAGAAGGAGAGAATCTGACAAAGCTACATATTACTCCGTCGCTAGAGATACTAGGCGCAGGTATGGAGAAGAACAAGAACTACACGGTTCAGTCGATAGCGTACTATTAATCGCAATAAGGCGCTCATGCGCATGCGGTCCGTTGTACAAATCCCATATATGCAGTACATGCACACTTAGCGGTCTATAAAAAGCGCTTGAGACGGCTTATCCCTACATCAAGAGAAGAAAGAAGCGTTCACGATCAGACCTTCTCCTCTCCCTTTCTTACGGCTATGAGCGCGTGGCCAGGTTGCTGTCCTCTCCCATTCCCACGGCTACAAGCGCTAGGCTGCAGGCGGACTCAAGGATTGATAAGTGGCACACACCCGTACCTGTAAAGGCTGAATGAATGCGCTTGACTTCCCCGTAGATGGGGTCACATGCATTGCATTTTACTTCTCTGAAAAAGAGAAGATGCACTCTCATCGATGGCCGGCGGCATTCAATTGCCCACGCGAAGGATTTCGAAGAAATGAAGCTGAAGGAAAAAAATGAAGCCTAGCTCTGATGCCACTGTTGTGTGAGAGCTCCATAGCCTTCACACAAGACTAACTAGCAAGGCCACACACTAGGAAGAGAGATGTCTTTCCACCCAACCAACCCCTCCAATATATAGCTCCAAGACCAAGGGGGTAAGTCCCTCTCAAGGGGACATGTGTACCTTCCATCACATGGGTCCCTAAGGTGGTCATATGGTTTCCAAGCCTAGGAGATCACATGAAATCATATGGGTTCTAAAAGAAGACTCTCCAAGCTCTCATGTACAAACCAAGTGGCTAGGAGAAGCTTCCAATCAAGCCTAAGGTACTCAACCTTAGAGAATTAGCCCTAAGGTTCAAGACCGATCTAAAAGGGGTAAATCCAAAGGGTTTCACACTTAGAAACCTAAGGGTTCTACCCCTTAGACCCATGTAATTATACAACACCTCCTTTGCCCCTTCCTCTTGAGGTTCTACCTCTCCCTACATAGTTGGCTTGGGAGGTAGCTCCTTCGTCCTCAATCTTTTTGTTCTTCCCTTTCTCTTTGGACTTACTTTTATCAGTGTATAAGGCATAAGAGCTATTACCTTTTGATGAATCTCCATTCTTGTTGAGCTTGGCTTCATGGGTGAAGAGTTTCCCCATGATTGTGGTAAGGTCTGGAATCTACATGTCCATGTACAAGTCCATGGCAGTTGTGAAGCTCTCCCATTTGTCATCTGCTTTAATACCATTGATTACTTGTTTTACAATTTTCTCCTCTTCAATTTCTTCTCCTATGCTTGCCAATTGGTCAGCTATATCCTTGACTTTGGTCACATACTCTCAGATGCCTTGCTTGGGTTGCTTTCTTTGAGTGGTAAACTCAATCCACAATTGGTTCTTCCTAGCCCTTGTGTTGGAAGAGAAATAGGAAGACAATGTTTCCCAAGTCTCTTGGGATGTCTTATAGTTCCTAATATGTGGAAGAAGAAAATTTAAGATTGAGTTAAGTAAGTATGACCTTGCTAATGCATCCTTGGCATACCATGTATTGAGTCTTTCATGCTCTTCTCTTGTAGTTTTTCCTTTGCTTCTAAAAATGGGCATCTCCTCATCCCCTGAGATATATCCATAGAGACTCCTTCCTTGCAGGTATGTAATCATCCTCAAGGACCATGCTTGATGGTTATTCCTATCCAATTTATCAATGAAAGAAGGAAAACCATCTCCCATTTTACCTTAGCTTTGCTCTGATACCACTGGTGGGAAAGATGGATGGACAGTCCAAGAAATGAGTAGGTACTACCAATTCCTGCTTTGTACCAGTCCCTTTTTGCTTTAGAGTTGCGTTGTAGGCTGTTGAGGGTTCCAAGGTTCAACACAACATCTAAGTAAAGAACAAATCAGAGTTACTCATTTTCCATTTGCACTGATCTTCATTCACAGAGTTTCCAGCGGATCACATTTGAAAGTTTACTGCAATTTTCCATTCCGGTAAACTTCTACCGATTCAGAATTACACAGTCACTTTTCAGATTACACATTTTGATGATTAACAGGTTTCTTACACACTCACATACACACGAGTTCAATGCGCTTCTGTGCAAACAATTTGAATCTCTCTATAGACTTAGCGGAAATAGAAGATTACAAACAAGAACTCTTGTCTTGCAGACATTTCTGTTCTTTCTTTGATTGACTTAACGCCGCGATTACAGAATTGTAAATATAAAGCTTCATAGATAGTATTCGATACATCACACGATTACATCAATCACAGTCTGTATAATGTTTCCTGCAGAACCTGTTTCACTGTCCTCCAAATCCCTGTTAAGAAAGCTTCTTCTTCTTACAGTTGTCGCGCTCCCTCCTTTTGTAACGTCTTCTCTCCTTCTTACGACATGTCCCTTTCTATCTCAACATAACCGTCTTTTTCTTTTTATTTTATTAAAATCCAATACACCAAAAAGATATATCTAACTAGATAATATCTACGTTTAACCATCTTTTCTGAATTCAAATTAATCATTCATCTTCCAGATTTCCCTACCTTCAACACCTGGCACAACCCGGTGGGTAATTTTGTCAAAAATTAGACTCGAATTTAGCAATCCCTTGATAATATAAAATTATTTTCTGTGACTGTTTGGAAATATGCACTTCTTCCACTTCAATCTTCCGATTCTGCAAACTATTGACATCCTCCTCTGCACCATCTTGCTTTCCCTGAAAGTCTGCATCAATAATAAACTACTGCTTCTCAATTAATATGCCCACCTTTTCTTCTAGCTTCCTTTGCAACAATTGTTCCTGCAATTCCTTAATTATCTGTGTCTGTTCTTCAATTTGCTTCTCTTGCATTGTAATTACACATACTAAATCTTTTTCATACTTTGACACAAAGCATGTCTACACCTGTTCATGCTGAATTTTAAACATACTTATCCAATGACTTTGGAAAACATTCCAGATGTCCTGAACATACTTATGCAGTTGCTGCTTCAATAATCCTATATCCGACCTTGTCATTAATGTAGCATCTAACTCCACATCTTCATCTTTTAACGTCTGCTTTTCCAACTCCTGCAAAACTTGTATTCTCGAATGAAGAATCACTTGTTCCTTCTGCAAGGTAGCATTAAGTACTGAAAAATCCATCATTTCTTTTTGAATTTGTTCTTGCACAGACTTCTGCCATTCTTCAAATTCATGCATAGACCGCTTTATACTAGACAACTCTATCACATATTGCATCTTGTCCTTTTGCAATTCCTCCAACATTCGTACCTTCTTATCCAACGCTTCCTGAAGTGTTTTAGCCTTCTTCTGTAAAGACTGATAATCATCCACATTAATAAGTACTTTTGTCTGCTCGTGCTTAGACAATCTTTCCTCTTACAAAACTAAAAAATCAGAAATTTCCTGCAACCTCTTCTTCATTCCTGGTACATCATAATCTGTAGTGTTAATTGATTGGTGCATAACATCCTTCGATATTTTCTCACCTACTGCTTGCAACTATTCCTCCAATCTTCTCTTTTTAGACAACTTAAAAACTGCTCCGAGTACTTTCGGATGCTCAACACCATCTGGCACCTGCAACAGAATATCCTCCTCTATCCCTGCTTCTCGTACATCAGGTTGAATCATCTGAATAACCGGTTTTAGCTCTTGTACAGTATAACCTGCGCGGAGAAGATCCTCACACGTCTCTGAAGGTCTATTCATTACTTCTTTCACTGCTAGCTGTTCCTGCTCTTGACTCATCAACTCGTGACCATGAAGATTTATCTCCTTTGGCCATACTATCTTCTGACCATCGACTAGCTGCACGAACTCAAATAATGCGGCTACTATTTGATTGCGTTTTATGCCTATCACCAACAAATATCTCACTATGCAGCTGATCATACAACCAATGCGTTTTATGCTGATAGCCTACTATTTGATTGCGTTTTATGCCTATCACCAACAAATATCTCACTATGCAGGTGATCATACAACCAATGAGCCCAACTTACTTTTCCACCTTCCTCTGCATAAGCCAAAGGTGCAAAATTTTCTTTGGACATATAATCATATTTGATGATAAAACACAACCTTTCCAAATACCATTTTAACTGCTCCCTTCAAACATAACTTGCGTTCTTCATCATGTAATACTGCCGTCCCCCTTCTCTGGGTCCAAAATCTTTCTTCAAGGCCTCTTCCGAACACTTTGGAATGACTACATCATCATACATAGGCAACTGAAATAATTGTGCAACTAGTTCCGGTGAAAATTTACCTGAAGTGCTAACTGACCCTTCGTTTTCCGAACAATTTCCAGCTGGCTCTTTGCATAATAATTGCATCTCCAGCGCACCCATGGCAACATAGAGAACTGAAATAACCCAATCCTTCTGAGCCAATTCTCATTCAGAGAAGACTATGTATTCCACTTTAAAGTTTGTGAATGGCTCCATAAGCGTTTGCACAAACTTAGTCGTTGCAGATGGCGTTGATATTTCATCTTCATCCTCCTATAACAAACTATTACTCTCCTCCGTTGTTGTTTCTTCCTTTCGCACTACAACTTCTCTCTTTCTCATACGCCCTCTCATGGCTCCTGATTCAGGCACCAACACAGAAGACGCAGGAAGAGACATTATCTTGGGAGCCATCAAGTAGAACTGAAAATACCCATTCCACAAGTGTGAATTCTTGAACTGCCATTGACAGCAATGATGGACGTACTTACGCACGTAACACTTCATGCGACTCAATAATATTGTAGTATGGATTACCATAAAAATCATCAACAGTCGGTTGCCCCGCATATCGATAACCCACTTAATAAATCTTCTACACATGCCAGAAGAATCATGGAACTGAACACTCATGCGCACTTCAAGAATAAGAAATTGATATTTAAATTCCTCAATACCACATTTTATAATGCAAAAACTTCCAATCATACAATTCTGACAAATTGTATTTTGCAAGATAATAATTGGTTGAATACTAGCTTTCTTTTCATATTCCCCTCGATAACCTCTGCTCCTTATAGGTTTGCTGACTCGTAATACGTAGTATACTTATTTCCAACACCTCATTACTTGCAGACCCAGAATATCCCTTAGTTTGTACACCCCGATCCAACAACGCTTCCTTATCCATCATTGGCCTTGGGCTAACCCCTAGCACACTGTTGAACTGCAACTATAAACCGAGTCTCCATTGTAATCGTAAAAATTTACTTAATGTAGTTTTGGACCAACACGAGGTCAAAAAACACTTTACCACAGATAAAAATGTAGAGAAATAAACTCTTTTACTGCGATGATCACAAACATTGCTGAGGTGATGCTCTGAATTATGAATGACTTGCACCACATTAGCAGATAACCAATCCAAATGTGGGGGCTTCCCTTGAAATAATTTCAGCCTAAATCCATTTATTGGCTTGTCCATCCATGTGTCAAACAAATCTGCCACTTGAAAAGTGCCTTGACCCAAATCCTGCACAATCTGATATGGGCCCCTGTATCTCAATGTAAGCTTTCCTCGATGGGTTCCTAGCTTAGAATTATACACCATCACCCAATTTCCTTCTTTAAATAACTTAAACTTCACATTCTGATTTACCCAAGCTTGTCTCTGCCTTTGAATCACCTCCGTAATATATGCACTTATCAAACGATCTTCCTCAATCTGTAAAAGGTATTTACTCCTGTGTTTAACCGATAGCTCATGCGACATCTTCTCTACCGTAATCCGCAAACTTGGAACTACAAACTCCATAGGTACTACTGCCTCCAATCCATATACCAATCGGAAAGGTGTCATTCCTGTTGTCACTTTAAATGCTGTTCTGAATGACCACAAAGCTGAGTCAAGAAACAAATCCCAATTTTTCTGATTTTCATGCACTAATTTTTTAAGAATACGCATTAAAGTTTTATTCGTACTTTCTGCCTTCCCATTCGCTTGAGGATGATAGGCTGTAGTCTTTTTATGCAAGATCAAATGAATCCTTGTTAACTCTGAAATCACCTCATTCAGGAAATGAGTACCTCTGTCACTCACCAACTCAATCGGACACCCAAACCTGGTCATAATATTATGATAAAGAAATTTCACCACACTTGCTGTCTTATTATCCTTCAATGCCACTGCTTCTACCCATTTCGTACAATAGTCAATTGCCACCAATATATATCTATTACCCCGCTGAGTGGTAGGTTTAGTAGGCCCCACAAAATCCATTCCCCATTTTTGGAAAGGATCCAGTGGTAATACCGGATGATCAATCATCCGATCAGAATTATTAGGTTGGCCTAACCTTTGGCAAACCACACATCCTTTAGCATACTCATGCGCATCCTTTAACACCGTCGGCCACCACAACCCAGCTTGTAATACCTTCTTGCCTATAATATCCCCTGACAAATGACCTCCTACTGAACCTGAATGTGCTTCCTGTAAGACAGCTGGTTGTTCAAAATCTGGTACACACCTCCTTATAACCTGATCCACCCCCTTCTTGTATAATGCCCCCGCTATAACCAAATACGGCCTACTTTTAAGGGCAAACTTCTTCCTCTGATCAGGTGTAAAATACTGTGGTAATACGCCCTCTGTCAAAAAAATTAATAATTGGTCATACCACGGATCTGCCTCCACTACTTGCGCATTGAACAACTCAGCATCCGGAAATACATCCAGTGCACCTGTGGGTGCTTCTCCTGAATCCAATCGACTAAAATAATCTGCCATCGCATGCTCTTTCCCTGGAGTATGCAAAATCACAAAATCAAATTCCTGTAACAAAAGCATCCACCTGGCTAATCGGCCTGTTAATAAGGGCTTCTTGATTAAATAAACCAAGGCCTGATGATCCACATGAAAAACCACTTTATTGCCCAACAAATAATGTCGAAACTTGTTAAGGGCATACACCATCACCAAAGCTTCCCTTTCCGTCACCGGATAATTTCTTTCAGCCGCAGCCAATACTCTACTGGCATAATAGACATGTCTATACCATCCTTTGTCTCTCTTCTGCATCAAAACTGCTCCTATGGCCACATCTGATGCATCAACAAATATGTGAAATGGCACTGACCAATCGGGTGGTTGCAAAATGGGTGCTACCGACACCATCTTTTTTAACAACTGAAATGCTTTCTCTTGAGCATCGGCCCACATAAACGGAACATCCTTCTTGGTCAAATGCGTCAGCGGTAAGGAAATGTTTGCTAAATATCTTAAGTATCGGGAATGCCACTTAATTTGACCCACAAACCGCATTACTTCTTTAACGTTGGTCGGTGCTTTAGCTGTACTTATAGCTTCAATTTTCTTAATATCAATAGCCATCCCTGCTTGTGATATAACATGGCCCAATAAAATACCACTTCTGACCGCAATCACACTTTTAAATGGGTTCAATACCATCCTAAACTGCCGACATCTTTCAAAGCATGCTTTCAGGTGTAGCAAGTGCTTAATCATTTCACCAAAGACCAAAAAATCGTCGACAAATACTTGCATAAAGTCCTATAGATAAGGTTCAAACACTTTATGCGCCACATAATTGAACGATGGCGGTCCATTCTTCAAGCCAAAACTCATGACGGTAAACACATAAGCGCCAAATTCTGTAATAAATGCTGTTTTATGCTGATCCTCCTTAGCTACACTGATCTGATTATAACCGGAAAATCCATCCAAAAAACTATACATTTCATGGCCTGCTACTGCATCCAACACTTCAGCACGAAACGGCATGGGAAACGGGTCTGTAACTGTTGCCGCATTTAACTTTCTATAATCAACACAAATTTTGAGCTTCCCATTCTTTTTGGGACCACTATGATGGGAGATAGCCAAGTCACCTGATTCACCAGTTTGATAAATCCGATTGCCAATAATTTATCAATTTCTTCCTTCACCTGTTTAGCAAAGTTAGGATTCATTCTATATCTTTGATGCGCCACAAAAACTGCATCCGTCTTCAAATTAATCCTATGTTGATGCAACTGCGGATCTATGCCTTTCACTTGAGTATAATCCCAAGCAAACACATCTACATACTCTTTAAGCAAAATAAGATCCTCCTTAAACTTTCCTTCCAATGTTTTACCAATCCGCACCATCTTGGGTTCAACTTCAGTTCCTAAATTAACCTCTTGAAGCTCCTCCTCCTTCACCCACATAGAACCTGCATACTTCTGATCATACACCCTTTCCGACCGCGTAATTATCTCTTCCTCCTGTTGTTCCATCTGCTGCTGCACCGGAATGTCCATACATTGATCAAATATCTTTTGTAACTGGGCACCTGCCACCTGTTCACCAGGAACTTGCCCTTCTACATTTGGCCCACCACTATGATCCTTACTTAATACTCCTGCAACATCGACTTCTAATACCGGCACCACCGTTGAGTTTGCTTGCAAAAACTTTTCCTCTTCATCATCTTCAATCTCATCTGCTAAATTAATAGTTTGAGCCATGAGTGGTTTCTCCTGTACCGACATATTTTTTCGTCCACACATAGGAATCGTCAATTGCTTTTTACCCTTGGTAATCATTACTACATTCAAGCCCCAATCCTGCTTGATTTTGGCGAGTCGAAACCAAGGTCTCCCTAACAACATTTCATACGGATACGCGGACTCAGACATTCGGACGACCACAAAATTGACCATAAATGTCATGCCAAAGATGATGATTTGTTGTTGCTTCAGAATGCCAACCGGCTCTACTCGTGTTTGATCCGCCATCTTTACCTGAAAAGGTGCTGGAGCCAATACCCCTCTTCCCATTTCAATAAAAATATGCTCAGGTAATATGTTTACCCCTGATCCTCCATCAAGCAACACTTCTGTGAATCGCCGCTGGTTGTACTGCACCTGAATTACTGGTACTACAAAATCCACATCTGCTGGATCAATACTGTTGGCCGAGATTGAAGGGATCAACCTAATTTCAGGCTCGGCATGATACCCAAGTAGCTTTCTCAACAATTTCTCTCGAAACAAAGGTACCAAAGATAACAGTTGATCCAAGGACAACCGTAACGGTGAGCTAATGATTTCATCAAACCATTCATTTGCCAAGCCTTGCTGACTCGGAGCCTTATCACGCTCCATTATGGGAGGTACCAATTTCACACCCTGTTGTTGCTCGGTCTTACCTCCACACCTCGCCTGATTAGGAGACTCGTCTCCAACCTGCTTCAAAACCTTGTCTCGGATTTGCCTTTGTTCCTGCAATCAATAGGGCCTTTATTCCTTAATCTTGTAACTGCCAACACTTCAACCTCTTTACCTTTCCCACATTGTTTACAATCACACTGCCATTGGTATTATTCTTAACGTGCATTCGATCAGATGTACTGGGTGCATCATGGGCTCTATCCGCTTGATCTGGCCACTCTATCAGCATGGCATTCGCCTGAGCCGCCTGCTGCCCCTGTTGTTGATGTTGTCCCTGTTGATTATGATGATTATACCTAATAACGGGTATACCTCTTTCTTCATGATGCTTTACCCACAAAGGGCAATTCGGCCCTATCCAATGATCGGGAGCTGAACAATATCCACAAGGCATTACTCTTGGTGGTCGACCTTGGTGATTGCCTTGTTGGTTGTTCCCTTGCTGATTCCCTTGATCTCTCCATTGGGGTCTTACTTGTTGCTATCTCTGAAAATTACCTCGCCCTTGGATAGGAATAGCCTGATTGGCCGCTACGTCATTAAGATTTCGATTGTCCTGCCAAGAACTTTGCCCTCTATGCTTAGGGTTATACCAACACTTAGTTGTTGTATGTCCCTCTTTGTCACATATATCACAAAATCGTTTTTCCTTTGGAGCCAGTATAGAATACCCATGTCTCTTTAACTTATTAATCCATTCCTCCTCTTTACTGTGCTTGGCTTTATGCTTACGATGCTTTGTCCTCACTATTTCATCATCATAGTCATCAGTGTCAGAATCACTTAAACTCTTGCCCAACTCCGTTGCTGAATCCGAGCCAACCTCTGAACCAGAATCAGACTGCTTCTTTTTGGCTCGTCCAAAACTTCTTTCCACACGCGCCGCTGCTAATACTAATACATCAAAGCCATTTGCAATGCCCACACTGGCCACTGCATGTCTTATTGTGCTCCGTAATCCTTTCAAAAGAAATCCTGCCAACATCTCATCAGTAGGTCGTTCATTACCTTGCAACCTCTCCATTAGGGTCTGGAACTTCTGAGCATAGTCTTCCACTAGCATGGTCTTTTGTCTGATGGCCCTCAACTTCCTTAATACATCGGAAGGCGTCTTTTCTTTTCTAAATCGTTGCAAGACTGCTATTTTTAAATCATCATATGTAGCAAAATGGGCAATGCCGTATTGACTGAACCAGCTCATAGCTCGCCCTTCCAACGTGGCCGCAAACTGTTGAAGCTTAATATCATCACCATACATAGCTGGATATCCATTAGCTGTCCATTTTATTTTGAATTGAGCCAAGACCTTAGGATTAGGAGGTGGTTGAGCCATTGGCTGTGGTTGAGGTGTGCGCCTAGTTCTTTGACCGGTCGCCCCTGCAAGTGGGTCAAACTGGAGTCGTCTTCTTACCCCTACAGTTGCTTTTGTGAGGAATAACGCTCCAAGTATGCCGCCCACTAACCTTGCCTCTGCTGCACCTGTTTCCCCCTGTTCCTCTTCAGCTCCTAGATCTTCCTGATCCTCGGCCTCGTACCACTCGTAAAAGTCTGAAGATGTCTCCACGTTCGCTGCTCTTGCTTGTGCCCTCGTAAAATATACTTTACCAAAACGCTTGCGTCTGCCCCTCATGCATTTCTTGAGGCTGCGTCAGCCGTACAGTAGGATCGCCAATTGTGTTGAGGGTTCCAAGGTTCAACACAACATCTAAGTAAAGAACAAATCAGAATTACTCATTTTCCATTTGCATTGATCTTCATTCACAGAGATTCCACCGGATCACATTTGAAAGTTTACCGCAATTTTCCATTCCGATAAACTTCTACCGATTCAGAATTACACGGTCACATTTTAGATTACACATTTCGATGATTAACAGGTTTCTTACACACTCACATACACACGAGTTCAATGTGCTTCTGTGCAGACAATTTGAATCTCTCTATAGACTTAGCGAAAATAGAAGATTACAAACAAGAACTCTTGTCTTGCAGACATTTCTGTTCTTTCTTTGATTGACTTAACGCTGCGATTACAGAATTGTAAATATAAAGCTTCATAGATAGTATTCGATACATCACACGATTACATCAATCACAGTCTGTATAATGTTTCCTGCAGAACCTGTTTCATTGTCCTCCAAATCCCTGTTAAAAAAGCTTCTTCTTCTTATAGTTGTCGTGCTCCCTCCTTTTGTAACGTCTTCTCTCCTTCTTACGACATGTCCCTTTCTATCTCAACATAGCCGTCTTTTTCTTTTTCTTTTATTAAAATCCAATACACCAAAAACATATATCTAACTAGATAATATCTACGTTTAACCATCTTTTCTGAATTCAAATTAATCATTCATCTTCCAGATTTCCCTGCCTTCAACATAGGCCCTCTTTGCTTTCCAATGACACTAAACAAGTGCCTATGTACTTTGGAAATGATGTGAGAAATGATTGATTCAATTTAGACCACTTCCAAGTTGAAGGATCAATGAAAACCTTCTATTTTTGTTCACACATCTGCTGCTTGTTAAGCTCAGTGCTTCCAGTACAGTAGGAATTAGAAACATTCCTTTTGGAGATATTAAATTAGCTTAAGGAGCTAATGATTCCAAGTGGAATAACTTAAAATGATGCACTATACACAGAGCAATCAATTTAGCAATCAAATTATTACCCTCGATTTTTTAGGACCTTTGCAGAGTTTGACTAGTGGGTACTTCGACACACTTTTCTCCAAATCTGTTGAATGGATTATTTTCAAAATTTTTGAGCATGTAGAGGACGTGGCGGATTCCAACAAGCTATAGAACATTGACAATGGTGAAGGAATGACTGAGATATGAGCAATACAAAATGATTGTTTTGAGTAACTATGACAGTGAGAGCATAGATAAAAGTATTGATCTATTGTATTAGAAGACAATGTAGTATAAGATCATTGGCATGATAATCAATGCCTAATAATAAAGATTAGTGTAGGCTATGAATGAGTATCAAATTGATTCATCAAAACAGACTAGTTGATACAAAACAGATGAAGCAAAAAACTTGCTATTTTGGGATGGATTGCACGCTAGAAATCAACTCAGAGCTCATAACCTGCTAAAAATTGAACAGAGATATTTTTCACACTTTTAATTAGATAGATAATGAATATAAAGCAACAAATTTGATGATTTTTGATAAACCATACTGAGAGAAATCAATCTAGCAACATATAGGCATCATCTTGATATTTTAAGTGTTAGCTTGCCAGTATACCTAGTCAGCTTCAAATGAATGTACTTTATAGAGTAATAAAAAAATGATGATGAAAGGTATTATTAAAATAGACTTATCATGTTACCTATACCAATTTAAAGCTCAACAAAAGATCAAGTATACACAGAGAAATCACTCGCTGAAGTTGACTTAAAACGAGAATATGAACGTGTAGTAGCAGATAAGTAGAACTTCAAAGTATAGCTTGAAAATCAATTTGTATTGAACATATTGTACATGATATGAATGGAAATGAAGCTTGAAAAGGAGGAGCACAATGCGTGCTTCAATTTTGGCTTGGCGCTTGATCAAAATCTCTCTAGAATGTAGCTCAAAGTGCTGCTCTGATCTATGACTACACATAGGTGTTTATATAGTGATGTTTGAACTAAAATCTTGGAGGGATTGTACCTAAAAGTTACCCTAAAGTTGAGGAATCATCTAGCTAAAGAATCACTCCTAACTCAACTCGTAATTCATGCCTAACACGGCCACAACTTTCTTCAAAGACTTTTTCTTTTCAAGGTTTACAAGACCATGTTTCTATGTCTCTCTCATTGAGAGTGTGCATAAGTAATGCTTTACATTTATGAATGATTAAACATTAGGCTTGGATAAAAGACACCAATAGATACAAAACTAGTTATTTTAATTTTTTCTGTTGATCCGACAAGACCCCTTCCTGATTGTAGAATATTTAAGGTGGTTGAGGAATTAGTGTTTCTTCGAGAGATTAAACGACAAGGTAAACGACATGTCCTAGATGACACATACCCTTTGAATAAAATATAGAAAAGAGCTAGAGTGAATATTATACAGGAAGTAGTAAGACGTGTAGAAGAAGAAAGGCTACGTCGAATGCAGGAACAAACTCAAAAAGAAATACAAAGGAGGCAATAGGAAGAACTAATGATAGAAGGAGAAGCTAAGAGACGATGGAATGTTGCTGTATCTGCCCGGGCAGAACAACAAAATCAAGAGCAACCTCTGATGTTGCAATGCATGTAGATGGATCAGACACACCCTTCTGCATCACAAAGAATGGTTCAAGACTTATTCTCACATATCTTCGAGAAATATCCATTTTGTGAATTTTACAAAGTGATGCCTAGACCTTTGGAAGGTTCAGTCAGGTAGATTTCAACTGCCTATGATTCAATGTTAATCAATAATTTATCCATGGTTTATGAAAAATTATCAGATTTAGTCTAGTACCCTGGTAGATGCAGTCAAATTATTAACATCTTGTTCTTTACAAATGGAAAAGGATGAACAAAACAAATGTGTTGAAGTTGCCACAATCGAGAAAATGCACAAAGAACTGCCTCTACTCAAGCAGAAGAGCACCAAAATGCAAGGTTCTCTTGTAGGAAGAGCTAGTATTTCGGAAGAACAAGTACAAGAAATGTAGAATAAGGTAAATGACCTAGAAGTGCATATTGGAGAACTTATAGAAGATCATCAAGAAATAATGGAGTAGCTGGATGTAGTTCAAAATGAATTACAAAGAGTTTGTATGGATAAAGATGACTTACATAATCAAGCTCCCCTTTGATAATAGAAAAAGATTTGCTCTCAACTCAGATCATATCACTGATGGATAATTTGCGAGAGGCTTTAGCTAAACTCAATGGCATAAATCTTTTAGAATTCACAGGAATATTAACCATTAGGAAAGCATGTCTGCCTTGTAAGCGACTTATGAAGAATATAAAGAGTGACTCCGAGGAAGAGAGGCGCAAAGGGACACTATGGTAGAAGAGAGAGACGCAAGAGCTTAGAGGTGTTGAGGCAGAATTCTTGTAGCGTTTGTACAAATCCTTGCACACAGTTTGTAGTTCCGGCTCTACTCTCTCCATTAGATCTTTCTATCTTATTCCTTGTTTCTCTATTCTTAAGTCTGTGGATTCGAATATTTCTTTCTATATACCCTGCATATTGTGTCTAATTAGGGAATGGAAACACACTCGATGTATTTTCGATAATCCTCATTCCCCCAACTTTTCATTTGCTGTAAAAGGTATTTTTGGCAAACACCTTTAATTCTGATGGTTGAAAGTCAAGTGACCATTATGTATCTGTCCATAATTTCGACTAAGAATATTTGTTGGTCTATGGCACATGTGTCTCTAATGCTCCATTCTATGACCCAAAAAATTTAATCAGATCACTCAAAAAACTATGTATGTGCCCTCGCCATCTGATGGAAAAATTTAATGAGATCAGCCAAAAAAAAAATGTATGTACCCTCCCCATCTGATGGATTGATCTTAGTGCCTATTCAAAGTTTCTATTGTTAAAACAAAATATTTGAATTGAATTAGAAGAGGAGAAAAATCACACGAGGAGATTCAACGAAGGTTACATGAATATCGACACATATGGATATATGAATATTTTTTCTTCCGGAGAATTGTGGTCGCCCTTTGAATCCATCCATACAATGCTGGCTACGAAATGGGTTACGGATTACTACGGAACCAGACATAGATAGATCCAAAAAGTCAATCTATGCTGCATTATTGATGACAAGTGGGCGGGCTCTCTTTGCAAATTGCAGCTATCACGCTGCTCAAAACGCGTCTATTTATTTTGTTGTATATTTTCGTCAACCGTCGGTGCAGGAGAGATACCCGAGCGACTACGCATCTCCGCATAAATTAGCCATCGACCAGCCATCCATTCACGGTGTCCATACAGAGGTTCAATCCTCCTTTCCCTCTCTTCATCTTCCTGCTCGTCACGCCTCTCTTCCTCTTCGTCTTGTACTCACCCTACTTTTCCTTTCTGTTCCTCTTCTACGCAGAGCTCCTAGCAGCATGTGGCCGATAGTGATAACGTTACCCATTCTCCTTCTTCTGGCCCCGCGGGATGCACATTCGGCGAAATCGCCACCATCTCCTCCTCCAGGCGTCAGCATTTCTTTCCCACCGTTCTCCAACCGCACTCTTCTTTGCCAGTACGACAAGTCCGTAAACCTCCCTGAAACTGCCATCTGTACGCCCTCCGTCCCTCCCGGGCAGATCATCTTCTCCAACGACGACGACGTCATTTCTGTGCGCTACCAGTACCGAACGCCTGTGGCTCTCTGGAAGAAGGGTTCGCCCTATGCCGCTTCCTTCTCCACGCAGTTCACTCTGCAGTTTCACCGCGATGCCGAACGCAGCGAGAAGCGGGTGTTCGGTGGAGGTATCGCTTTCGCCATCACGCCGAGCATAGACGTGGGGCGCAGCGGGCCGGAGAGCTTTGGCCTTTTCTCAATCGACGATAGTACAGGCAAGGCTGCTGGAGGCAAGAACACAAAGACGGTGGCGGTTGAGATCGACACATCGAGGGACGTGACGTACAGCTGGGATCCACCCATTCCGCATGTCGGTGTAGACGTGAACTCGGTGAATTCAGTCGCAAGCCGCTATCTGTGGGATGGCCCCTCCTTCATCGACCGAAAGATTGCTGTCTTCATCGACTACGATGCCTCTCGACATCGAATGGAGGTGCGCTTCCAGAATGTGAGCAGCAACGGCAAGCCCAACAAGTCCAAGTCGCAGCTTTGGCTGTCATACGACGGGCTGGATCTGGCCGCTACAGTCAACGAGCTAGCTTATGTGGGGTTCTCGTCACGCGTTCCTGTGACAACCGACGGCGTCTACTTCCTCTACGACTGGAAGTTCTCCACCAAGTGGGTGCTCGTCAAGGGCTCAAAGCACTGAAAAGCACCACAAAGTTGAAGAAAAAGCATTTGGAAGCTATATGCTGTTTGCAAATGATCCTCAGGGACCTATTATTGTACTTGAATGCCTTATCTTGTACATGACAATGTTAATAAATAACTTCTAACTTCTATATTAAAGTTGTGGGTGAGTACCATTTTCTTAGTGAACTTTATTTATACTCTGATAATTAATTGGCTCGGAGATTAAATACTGTCCAATATATTGGCCAGTAGGGAATAACTTGGAGGACAACAAATTACCAGTCCACCTTGAACCATGAATGTCACTAATTAAAGTCCGTTGCTATTCGTTTAGTTTTATATGAAGGGGAAGATAAACGATTATAAACGAAGTTTGACATGAGGACTAATATCTTAGGTTAGTTTGAATGGTTTGAAACTACAAGTGAAAAAGAGCTTAATACCCATGCAATGTTTCATGAGAACTGTTCGTTGATGGCAAGGAAGAATAGGATGCAATATTCATTTGAAAGCATCAATAGTTATTATCCTCTCTACGATAGAATGTGTATTTTTCAACCCAATGCGGGTAAGAGTGGAGTTCAAATCCAATCCCAAATGGAAAAATCTTTTTTTTTTTTGAGAGTACAATGAATTGGAAAGACACACACACCCGACCTCGTAAGGTAGAGGCACCCATCTTGGGGAACTCATGGACATCCATCTTGAGGAACTCATGAATATGTCCAGCCAAGATTTGAACTTAGGACTTCCTCCCAGAGATTCAAAGCATCAACCAGTAGGCTATGCAGGGTTGGACAAATGGCAAAATATTATGCCAATAAGGTGAAAAATTCACCATAATCAAAGGCTTAATCAACAAAAGAAAGCCCAAGGGCGATCTAGTTTAAATTGAGGGTTGGAACATTCAACATGATCATCAATGACCCAGTTATTAGATGATTCGTGTAACAACATTCAAGCCTAAACATGTATTTGACTGAAATACTCATAAAGTTCCTTGTAACTTCTAAAATAGAAAAAATTATCAAGAATGTGGGCATTGGAAGTTTCAAAGTTGAGAGAGGAATTTAAAGGCAAATTTGCGAAGTCTAAGGAAATTCTGAAAGATAGTGGAAAAATGATTCTTGACTTTACAAAAGGATTTTTTTAATCCATCAAGGTTTTAGATTATCATGAACCTCTTCGATGGGATATAATGCCCACATGGCACTTATCTTCACTTCACTTGATCGTGCTCCTATATGGAATAATTTTGCATGTTCTAACTGAAGGGAGAACTCCTATCCTTCCCTAGCATCTTGAAGCATAATGACCTCACAGGTGTACTCATAGATAACTTTGTTCATTCAATTCACTATTTCTCTAAGTTCCTATAAAATGAACTTCATATCTTTTGGTCACTCAAACAAGAATATATAACCTTGGTAATGAAAACAATCTCACTCACTTGGTCGTACTTAGAGAATCTATGCCTCCAAGACAAACTACTCACTGTCTTCAATAGATACACATAGACTAGTCTTTACCCCAAGCACAATTTCTCTCAGGATATGTAGAGATGAGACTAGAGCATTGATGCAACTTTGAAAGACTATATTATCTTTATAACAAGCCAACAATTACAAGAAAAAAATAACATATGAAGAGTAAAGTCTGCTCTTATCTCAAAGTTATCTAGCAGCTCCTTGACTACCAAAATAGAGAGTGATGTATGGCAACGTAAAGTTGGAAGAAATCCTTCAAGCAAGCAAGGGGCTTGCTTAGCAAGGGACCTACCAGGGTCAAATGGTGATTCTAAACAAGACCAAGGAAGCAAATACTCTTCATGTAGATGGAGAGGCAAGTTCACAAGTAGAACAGGAAGGTCCAATCAGAATAGAGACAATCAAAATCCAGAAGGATGCTTCATTTGTGCTAAGTATGGCCACTATGCAAGAGATTGCTTGCTATCAAAGGGAGAAGAGAAATTCAACCTAGACAGGTCAAGGTAATTATGCATATATTTCAAATGAAAGTGAGCGTATGCTAGCTATGATGCAGATGGGTGACTACAAGACACAAGGACCAAGTATATGGTACATTGATAGTGGGTGTAGCAACCACATGAGTTGCGACAAGGATTTATTCTCAAACATGCAAGTGCCATCAACCAAATCACATGTAGAAACAGGTGATGAAATCCTCATTCGATTCCACATATAGGTGATGTTATGTTGGAAGGGTCTCATAAGGTCAAGTGTTTGAAAGATGTTCTTCATGTTCCCACAATCACAAGGAAATTAGTTTTTGTGGGACAAATGGTTCAGAGAGGATTTCAGGTCAAGTTCAATAAAAAAAGGTTGCTTTTTGAAAAACCCTAAAGAGGGGTAAAAATTGATAGCAAGAAGGCAAGAAGGAAGGAAGTTTGTTCACCTTGGATGTGAGGCCCAACTTCAACCACACAACTTACTTCACATTTGGAAACAAGAAGGTAACTGAATTAAACCTATGGCACAAAATCTATGAACACATGAATATTTGGAGATTGAAGGACATGGAGAAGAAGAGGTTAGTATTAGGATTAGCTAATCTCTATGATCAGAATCTTAAGGCTGTGTGAATCTTGTGAATTGGGAAGGCACACAACAAGATTATGATTGAAGAAGAGCAATTTTGTGAGTTATCATCCACTTGACCTCATTCCTACACACGTTTGGGGACCAACAAGGGAGAAATTAATTGGAGGTAATAGTTACTTTGTAGCTTTCATTGATGATTGTTCAAGGATGACTTGCCTCTATTTTATGAAGCATAAATCAATTGTTTTCTATTATTTCAAGAAGTTGAAAGCTATGGTTGAAAGAGAATGTGAGAGGTGCACCAAGTATATTAGATCAAATGGACGAGGAGAATACGTCTCCCATGAGTTCTTTGAACTTTTGGAGGCTAATGGTATCATAAGATGTTTCACATGCAAGTACGCACCACAACAAAATGGTGTGGCAAAAAGAAAGAATAAGTATATTATAGAATGTGCTAGGGCAATGAGGAAGGAGATGGGTACCCCTAATTGTTATTGGGTAGATGCATCAATCACAAATACATACATTATGAATAGAGCTCCACATCAGGTATACATACCACTACACCTTATGAAGCTTGGTACAATAGGAATCGAGATATTTCACACTTGATAGTCTTTGGTTGCTGTTGGGACTTGAACTCACAACCTCCTAGCTAGGAGTATGATGGGCAAAAAGCTAGCCCCAAAAGCCATGGATGAGGATTACTTCCTAATTCTCTCTCTTAAGTTATGGTTCAACCATCCCCAACTAGGATTATGTGACATTCCTTTCCCCTTAGACTGAGCATTGCCATCAATGATCACTTGTGGACCTTTTAACTCTCTTGGACCCACTTTCCATGCATAAGTGCTTCCATCAACCTCAAACTCTAGTGCTTGGACCAAATTTGTACCTATCCCACCCTCTCTAGGTGCCCAAATGCCCATGCACCTTCATCTAAGGCCAATTTCACACTCACCAAGGATAAGTGATTTTTCCAAGTGCCCACCAAATGAGGTGCCTTACCTCCATATAGCCCAAGTTCCTCAACTAGGCTCTGATACCGATGTTGGGAATTGAACTCAAAACCTCCTAGCTAGGAGTATGATGGGCTAACCACTAGCCCCAAAAGCCATGGGCAAGGATTACTTCCTAATCCTCTTTCTTAAGGTATGGTTGAACCATCCCCCGCTAGGCTTATGTGATAATTGCACATGTTATGAATTGATTCCAAATGAATTAAGGACCAAGATTGATGAGAGATAAAAAAGGTGTGTCTTCATAGGGTATCCAAGCAAGCAAAAGGGTTATGGGTGTTATAACCCTACAACAAAGGAATTAAAAGTATCAAGATATGTCAGCTTTGATGAATTGTTACCTTAGTAGCAAATAATTCTACTCAGGGTAATGAAGATGAAGAGAAGAGGATAACAAGAGATGAACCAGAGACCATGTTCCTTAGTGGACCAAAAGAGTTGATTTGTTAGCAGTCCTAGAACAAGCCAATTAAGTGATGCAAGGAGTAAAGGTATGATAGATCAGCTAACCTTATTCTAGATTTTGGGAAGCTGAGGAATGACAGGGAAAGCTATTGGCATGTGTACAGTGCTAATAAAAAGGGTTCAGAGATTTTGTTTTAGATACATGTATTGATCACTGAAGATCAGATTTATTGAAAGAAGGAAGATTTCATAAAGTCTGATATATTTGAAGAATTCTGGATACTAGTGTTAAGTCATCCAGGGGGTGATGAAACATGAAGACTTATTTTCAGCCATATGCAAAAGAATTCAGAGTCATACCTACAGGTATTCCTATATTTCCTTTGTCAGGTTCTCTTTATGTTCCAGCTTTGAAAGAAGAAGGAAGAAAGGAGAATGTCTGGAGAAAGTTCCTGTTAGGATGTTCCTGTTCAGGAGCAGATTCTAGAGTTCTATTGAAGAGAAGCTTGATATTTCAGAGAGGTATGTTTGAGAAGTGCCCACATATATGTTTATACTAGGTTCTGAAGGAAAGATGTATGAAGGATTTACAGATTGAACAAGGAAGAAGACATGATGACATCATAGATATGATATTTTGATAAGACTCATGAGTTGATTTCAATTGATTTCAATTGATTTCAGTTGAGTTGAGTTGATTTGACTTGACTTGAGTACAGTCAGAGATGAACCAACACTGTTCATAATACACGAAGTTGTGAGTTGTCAGTCACAGGTTCCAGGATTCAGTTCTTGATTTTTATTAGTGTATTTACATGACATAGCAGAAGTACGTTGAAAAAGTTTTCGTAAGGTAAATGCAAATATGTGGATCCTAGTGTATGTTTTCAGGTTTGTGAAGACAGGAGATAGCAGGTTCAGAGTCAGTACATGCTACATTTGTTGTCAAGCAGTGATTACTTGATGTATACACTATTGGATATCTAGTTTGCATATTTTCTCAAGTATTATGGTTCATATACAACAAGAAGTTTGAAGGAAAGTCAAATTTAGTTTTGAAGAAGACTTTTGAAGAAAAGGTTTGAAGGACAGTTCGGGAGTACAAGCTTGAAGCTTGTGATAGATTGAAGCTTATAAAGTTTGTAGGTTCAATTCAGTTTGTACCAATATGACATTGCAGGGGGGATTGTTGGAATACAATGTCATATAGGACATTTTCCATGGTCAAATTGGTCCATATAACTCACCATTTACAGCATGAGTAGCCCTTTAGTATAGTTCTTTGCACAACAACAGTGCATGAGCACTTGGCTAGTGAATTGGACTCCCAAAGCTAGGGCGTGGGTTCAAGTCCCTCGATCGATAGCGGTGCACATCACAAAAGTTTTTAATGCTTTTACTTATTAAAAATCACGCGAACGCCCAGACAGCTCTTCGCGGTTATTCCGTAGCTTTTTTACATAAAGAATGATTGCTTGTTTTATGCGTTATTGAGTGCTTTTTGAGAAGCTTTTCAAAGTATACTCAAGACTATATAAGAGACTATTTGGGATTACTTGAAGCATCCTTCACCTAGTGTTCAACACAAGCCTTGGTGCTTGGACCTCAATAGAGGTGGTGTTTCTTCTAGCACATGGGGCAGCCATGGTGCTAACTTGGAGCATGTTGAGGAGTGGCTATGGAGTTCTTTTTGGAGGAGAAGAGAGTGCTCACACTCTTGCTCATGGAGAGGACTTGGTCATTAGCAGCTTGGTGGTGAGGATCGGCCATCTACATGGAGTATTTGAAGATCATCTTCTACATGAAGATTTCGGTTTACTTTAAAGACATTGGATGGTGGTTAACATAAGATTTACATCTTATGTTAAGAATTCAGGTACATATTTGCTTTATGCACACAGGTACTACTTGCAGTTTATGGAGGCAGTGGCATCCATATCAGGAGGAGTCCTATTCCGCATAGGTACAAGAGAATCAGTACAGTTATGCTTTATGCATATTTGGATGAGGTGTTTGAGAAGGTGTGTTCACATGAGTTTGAGGATTTCCGGCAGCAAACTTTTTAGCATTCTTTGCTACTTTCACACACGTATCTGACTTAGGGTCTTCCATAGCCTAAGGTTAGATGAGGGTTTGTTGATTATCAGTTTTAGACATATCCTTCCTCTTTCTATCAATCATATTCACTCTTCTACAACCTACCAGGTTACACATCTCATATATATTTTATGTAATAGAAGAAGAAGAAGATCATTCTTCCTTGCCTCAATCTATGTGTGTGCTTCTCCTTGAGAGTGAGAGTGTGCGTGTGGAGCTCTCTTCCTTATCTCCTTCCTCATGACAAGCATGTCATGATGTTTTTATCTTTATGCAAAACAAAGGGGATTAATGATGTGAGAATTTTCAACTTCCCTATGAAACCTTGAAGCATTTTAAATAATAAAATCTTTGAGATCATGAACTCTATAAGATCATGAACTCTCTAAGATCATGAACATTGAACCCGCTAGATTAGATACTCCACAAGTCTTTGATCCCATGCCCTTGGGGCTTGCTTGAGACTGTATAAGGCTTTCTTCAATGTGCAAACATAATCATCCTTGAATTTTTCTTCAAACCCTAATCATTGAGCCATGTACACAACTTCCTCTAGCTCTCCATTGAGGAAAGCATTCTTCACATCAAGTTGATACATCTTCCAATTATTGCTTTGCTACAATTGCAATGATATATCTAATGGTAGTCATCCTAGCCACATAGCTAAAGGTCTCCTCACACTCTATTCCATATTTCTAAGCAAACCCTTTGGATACAAGCCTACCGTTTCACCTAGCAATACTACCATCTGAATGTTTCTTAACCTTATAAACCCACACATTACCAGTTAACTTCATATCTTTCTTTCTTGGTAAAAGAGTCCAAGTTTCATTATCTTCAAAAGCCTTGATCTCCTCCTTGATATATTCTTGCCACTCCTTGCATGTGTTATCTTCTTCAAAACATGTGGGTTCTTCAATGACCTTGCTCATATAAGCATAATGTGTAGCCATAAATGAATCATAGGTAAGTCTTTCAACTAGATACCCTACCCTATCAAACCTTCTTATCTCACCATTTCATTGATTTTGATATTTCTTGTTGTTGGTCTTTGATATTTCTCCCTTCTTCCCATGATGTTCTATGTTCATCTCAATCCATAGGTCTTCATCTTCTTCTATTTCTGTGATTTCGGTTTTACCTTTACTCCTTGCATCACTTAATTGGCTTGTTCTAGGATTGCTTCTATCCCATAGCTGAAAGCATTTTAGGATTCATAATCTTTTGTAACATAACAAGTATCTTCTTCTATCTTTTTGCAATACAAATATGATAGAATTTGAATCTTTGACTTACTTCTTCCAATGATAAGAACTTTCACAAACAAAGGATAGACAACTGGCTCATAAATACTCAAGATCTTCAAGATCTTTCCAACAAAATACCTGTGTAGAATTTGCTCTCATCAAACCTTCATGAATGAATGTTTGATTTGTTACCTGAATGTCTCCAAGTGTCCATGCTTCTCACAAAGTTGTAAAACTTTTCTTCAAGCAATCCTTCCCAAGGATTTGCAACTCCTACTTGAAACATAAGTGGACAAACTTCTCACCTTGAGAACTCCAAAAGCTGCAAGTTGATACTTCATCTTTTCATATTCTTCTCGAGTGAAATGTGATAGTACCTGCTTGATTTTCTTTTGGCTAACTCCACTTTTTAATCAAGTGCTAGGATCTAATGGAACTCCTTTCTGAATACAAGCATGTATCCAAAAAACAAGACAATCATAGAAAGTAGATTCTTCAACTGACTGGTATATCAAAAAATTGAATTTTCTGAAGTTTTCTAAAAATACTGAATATGAGGTAACTTTTCCAAACACAAAACCTCAACCCAAGTCTTCAACATCTGCTACAAAAAACTCTTTTACCTCAAGAGTTAGATAAAGAAGAACTATACTTCTCTGAAACTTGTCATATACCAAGTAGCTTTGTATTGACACTCCAAGAATTCTTTGAGGGAACATATCAGCTGCTTTTCTTTTTGAAATGATGGACTTCCTTCTTTTGCATCTTTCTTCCACCTGATGATGTTAACATCTTCAAACTTCTCTTCCATACCTTTCATTCTCTTCGTCTTGAAGTAGCAAGCACTCTTAACTTCTTCAAATGAACTTTTCTCTTCCTCAAGTGCTAAGAAAAAGAGACAAAACAAACATGGTATACAAATGGAAGTGAACATAGAATTATGTTTTATCATCTCCTCATATTTCTTGAATAAAAATTCTGCATCAAATGACTGAATTCACCAACTTTTGTCTGAATGATGAATTACCTTTCTAGAGTTACCTCTCTAGATCAAATTCTGTACCTGGATATCCAACCAACTTACAACAAAAAATTGGTTGAACACAAAACTCATCCCATCTCTATATTTGTCTTTCTTAGATGAGCTTTCTTGTCATGAAAGAGATCTCTCAAAACTCTCTAGAAAAACCTCTAGATACATGTTTTGATGTAGCCTTTAACTTTCAAATGATGAAAGTGTATAAAAGCACTCCTTGAATCCTTCAAATCTCTTCATAACTACTCTTCTAAGACATGACCTGCAAATGATAATCTGATAGTAAAAATTGATACCTATGATTTGATGTTGATCTGATTCCTTCATTTTCTCTAAACCATTGTTCTTCCTTGAATTTGAAGTAGTCTTCTCTTCATCAAGTCTCGGTCTTCAAACAATACTTTTGTAAAGTATTTGCATACTCTTCCAAAAATATTCGGCTGCTAACAGATCATCAACTTCATACTCCACACTGATGAATACACATGTGACTGAATTGTCTAATTCTCACATCTCTACTCATCTAGTTTAAGTGTGTATGTCAAATGTCAAATATTAAAAGATGATCTTAAATCATATGTTATAAACCTGGAAGTCTGGAAACCTGGGAATCTGAGAGCCTTAATGATCTGATGCCAAAGCCCTAAAGCTCTGATACCAAAACCCTAGAGCTTTGATACCAAATGTTGGAAATGAGGTAGGCCCATAGCTCATATCACAGGTCCATGGTTCCATAGGTGCAACATATAAAGCATAGAATCTAGCAATCTTCCAATATTGACAAAACATGAACATACCACATTTAATCATACAAATGATGAGACAAAGATAGAGAAAGATTAGACATCATGTGTAAAGTGTTACGTAAGCCTCCGCTTACTCATACTATCATATATACCAATGTTCAATGTACAATGTGGGAGCAAAACTCTCAACCATTCTATGTGAACAAAAACTGATGGATGAGTGAATGTACAAATGTAACAAACATATTCAGATGTATGGACAGAAATCTAGATATATATGAGACGTGTAACCTGGTAGGTTGTAGAAGAGTGAATATGAGTGATAGAAAGAGGAAGGATCAGTCTAAAACTGATAATCAACAAACCCTCATCTAACCTTAGGCTATGGAAGACCCTAAGTTAGATACATTGTGAAAGTAGCAAAGAATGCTAGCAAGTTTGCTGCCGGAAATCCTCAAACTCATGTGAACACACCTTCTCAAACACCTCATCCAAATAAGCATAAAGCATAACCGTACTGATTCTCTTGTACCTATGCCGAATAGGACTCCTCCTGATATGGATGTCACTACCTCCATAAACTCCAAGTAGTACTTGTGTGCATAAAGAGAATATGTACCTAAATTCTTATCATAAGATGTAAATCTTATGTTAACCACCATCCAATGTCTTTGAAGTAAACCGAAATCTTCATGTAGAAGATGATCTTCAAATACTCCATGTAGATGGCCGGTCCTCACCACCAAGCTGCTAATGACCAAGTCCTCTCCATGAGCAAGAGTGTGAGCACACTCTTCTCCTCCAAGAAGAACTCCATAGCCACTCCTCAACATGCTCCAAGTTAGCACCATGGCTGCCCCATGTGCTAGAAGAAACACCACCTCTATTGAGGTCCAAGCACCAAGGCTTGTGTTGAACACTAGGTGAAGGATTCTTCGAGTGATCCCAGATAGTCTCTTATATAGTCTTGGGTATACTTTGAAAAGCTTCTCAAAAAGCACTCAAGAAAGCATAAAACAAGCGATCGTTCTTTATGTAAAAAAGCTATGAAATAATTGCGAAGAGCTATCCGGGCGTTCGTGTGATTTTTAATAAGTAAAAGCATAAAAAACTTTTGCGATCTGCGCCGTTGCCGATCGGGGGACTTGAACCCACACCCTAGCTTTGGGAGGCCAATTCACTAGCCAAGCGCTCACGCACTGTTGTTGTACAAAAAACTATACTAAAGGCTACTCATGCTTTAAAGAGTGAGTTATATGGACCAATTTGACCATGGACAATGTCCTATATGACATTGTATTCCAACATTTGTTTCCTTTGGCAACCAATCATCCATCTTGGTTGTACTCTTCTACATATAATCCATCAACATTGAACCTGACTTGTAATCCCTGGTCAACCATTTGTCCAATAGAAACTAGATTCTTTGTTATATTTGGAACATGCAGCACATCAGCAAAGATGTTTTACCTTTCCATCCTCCATCGATAGTGCTATGCTTCCTGTATGCTCAATAGGATATGATATGTCATCACCTGTTTCAACATATCCAGGAACTAGTAATTTTTGCAAAGTACTAAACTATTCCGCATGACTAGTCATGTGATTTGAAGCACCTAAATCAACATACCAGACATTATCATTTGATTTTGAAACTCTAGCAGACATCGTATTCATCATGTGATGTTGAACCATGAACAGATTCTCAAAATCATCTGCACTTGTGGATGCATAGTTATTCTGTTGCCTTCTGTTATTTTGATTCTTCGACCTGCAATCATGTTCAAAGTGTCCAGATTTACCACAATTCCAACATCCTTTATTGTCGTTACTGAAAGAACTTGTTGAAGCTTGTAGAAGGTAGAAAAGTGCGTTTCAAAGCAACGAAGTTTGGTCAAGCCAATCGGCACAAGACTAGCCCTTGAGCTTATGGAGACTCAAATAGACCTTATAGGCATGCAATAAGTGCAAAGAAACACACTATGTACTTTAGAGCATCAAGGAGAATGAGTCGATACAAAACAGATAGGTTCGTGGGTCGACTAGCTCAAAAAACTTACTATCTATGGAAGAGACAATGAACTTCAAATGCCCATAGCAACCAGCATGATTACAATTAGAAAAAATCCTTTTATGGGAGTGATACACATAGGGTTTAGTGTATGGAATGCACAAATTTAAAGGAATAAGAAAAATATGCTATAGAAATGAATGCGACATTCACCGGTGGTACTTCCTATTTTTCAGGAATAAGTAGAGATTGACCCCGACACAGAAAAACTCAAATGTATCCCAATTTGCTGAACCAAATGCTATGAAAATTTATAGGCATAAACTAGACAGCAGTACCTTTCCAATGAGCCATCTTGCACTCAATTTGGAGCTCGGGAAAGAGAGCAGCAGCCTCTGCAAGATTACTATTGGCAAAGAACATGATGCAGAGAATCGAAGGAGCAAGACAATGATGGTCACAAATGTATGTATATTGCTTCCATGTAATGTACAAGTGATTTCAAGTCTTTATATAGACTCTAGGAGTGTTCCAAGACTTCTACAAGTGAAGTTTGAATTCAAATGAAGGTGGGAATGGTTGTTGGAGGGAATCAATTTACTTTCCTACAATCTAGGAAAAGTGAAGATCTAGTTTGATCTACTTTTAGGTGATTGATTGCTTGATTGAATGCAACTTCAACCACCATAAATTCGTGGGATTTGGGCTCTATCTTTCTACCTTTACATGTGTAAAGCTCAAGGCTTTTACAACGGTAAATGAACCATAAAAAATCTCTCAAAAAATACAATAAATGAGCATAAGAAAAAGAACTCTCCAACGGATATTCTTTCGACGCGATAGCCTTTGATGTAGATCAAATCCACCTCAAGCATAGTGTACGCTTGATGTTCCAACAGCTCCCCCTCAAGCTAAAGTATGCTTGAGTCTTTGATAGGTTGAATACCTGCCATAGCTTTGAATCTACAAAGCTTTATTCCATCAAGTGCCTTCGTCATCATATCTGCTGCTTGCTTTTCAATAGGAACAAAAGAAATGTCAATCTCCTTTGCCATGAGCTTCTCCCTGATGAAGTGGTAATGGACTTCTATGTGCTTGGTTCTCGCATGGAAAATAGGATTTTCCGCTAGATGCATGGAACTTACATTATCTCCAAATATGTGAGGTTTGGAACTCACAAGTCCCAAATCTGTATACAATGCTTTTAGCCATATTGCCTCTTGAGTTGCTATAGTCAAGCCTCTGTACTCTGCTTCAGTTGAGGATAAAGCAACTGTAGGTTGCTTCTTGGAACTCCATGACACTAGCTTCAAACCTGCAAACGCTAAGTAACCAGATGTACTTTTTCTATCATCCTTAGCTCCTACCCAATCTGCATCTGAGTAGATTTTGATATCCAAATCTGAAGAGTAAGGATAGAATATACCTTCGTTGATTGTACCTTTGAGATACTTAAGTACTCTCTTAGCCGCATCCATGTGTGGTCTTCTCGGTGAGTGCATGAACTGACTAAGCACTCCCACACTATATGAGATGTCTGTCCTTGTATGGGTAGCATATATCAAGCTACCTACCAAGCTTTGATACTCTTTAATGTCTTCAATTTTCTCACCTTCATAAACACTTAGTTTATGATTCGTCTCCAAAGGTGTACCTGCATGTTTAGTGTTCTCCATTTTGAACTTGAGAAGAAGATCCTGAATGTATCTTCTTTGAGTCAAATACATTCCCTCATCTGTATGTATCACTTGCATACCTAGGAAATATGTGAGCTCACCTAGGTCACTGATTTTGAACTCCTCTTGCATGTGTCTCTTGATCCTTTGAATGCCATTTAGATCATCACCTGTCACAATAGATAGATAACCATGGTCCTATGCAATATGTGAGCTCACCTAGGTCACTGATTTTGAACTCCTCTTGCATGTGTCTCTTGATCCTTTGAATGCCATTTAGATCATCACTTGTCACATAGATAGAAAACCTCATTGTGATCCCTTTTGATCAATAGAGAAGGATCTGAGCTGCTAGCTTTCAACCCTTGATCTTGAAGATATGTAACCAACCTGTAATTCCAAGCTCTAGGAGCTTGTTTCAATCCATACAGTGCTTTCTTAAGTCTGCAAACATAAGATGGATGATTGGGGTTTTCAAAACCTGGTGGTTGTGACATGTATACCTCTTCACTTATCCAACCATTTAAGAATGCATTTTTCACATCAAGTTGCAGGAGTCTCCAATTCCTTGCAGCAGCTATACTTATCAATGTCCTAATTGTAGTCATCTTTGCAACTGGTGAGAATGTTTCCTCATAGTCTATACCATGATTTTGTGAGCATCCTTTGGCAACTAATCTTGCCTTGTACCTGCAAACTGATCCATCTGAATTTCCTTTAACTTTATATACCCATCTGCAACCAATTACCTTTTGATTCGACGATATTGGAACCAAATCCCAAGTGTCCATCTCCTTCAATGCATCTATCTCTTCTTTCATGGCCTTTTCCCAATTAGGGTTTCCCTTTGCCTCTTCATAGGTTGAGGGTTCCTCTGAAATAGAGTCTTTTGCCAAGTATATTGAATGCTTCGTAACAAATGTGGAATCATATCCATACCTTTCTGGTTGTTTCTTCTCTCTTGCTGATCTTCTAGGTGCTTGTTTGGAGCATTCTCCAACCTCTTGCATCTTTGCTTTGCCTCTTGACAACCATAGCTTGTAATCCTTTTCCCTTTCATCTTGGTTATCGTCTGTATCACTTCTTGGATCCTGGACCTGTGTATCATTCTTGCTTCCTAATTGATGAGAGTTAGAATCAAGATCATATGGTAGTGTTACCTTTTCTTTGTCTTCATCATACCAAGACCTGTGTTCTTCAAACACAACATCTCTACTTGTAGTGAATTGTTTGGTTGAAGGATTGAAGAACCTGTAACCCATCTGAGTTGAATCATATCCAATAAACACTACCTTTGTTGCCCTTTCATCTAGCTTACCTCTTATTTGTGATGGTACATGAACATAAGCTTAACAACCAAAAACCTTGCAATGTCCAAGACTAGGTTTTCTTCCATGCCATGCTTCATAAGGAGTCATACCTTGAAGTGATTTGGATGGTAGTTGATTGACAAGGTACACAACAGTTGAAATAGCTTCTGCCCATAGATAATGTGGCAACTTCTTCTCTTCAAGCATTGTTCGGGCTGATCCAACCAATGTCTTGTTTCTCCTCTCTGCAATTCCATTTAGTTGAAGAGAGTACCTAGTAGTCACTTCCCTTTTGATACCTTTGTCCGGCAAGAACTCATCAAACTCTTTGGAGAAGTATTCTCCCCCTCCATCAGATCTGAGCTTCTTTAGTGATGTACCTGTATGATTCTCCACATGTGCAAGATACTTCTTGAAGCAATCAAACACTTCATTCTTACTCTTGATAAAGTATAGAAGAGTCCATCTACTATGGTCGTCAATAAATGAGAAATAATACCTTGATCCTGCCAATGAAGGTTCTTGACTTGGTCCCCATACATCTGTATGTACTAAGTCCAATAAGTTGTTGTGGATGTAGCCTTTGTGGTTGAGTGGTTGTCTTTGTGACTTCCCAATCTGACATGCATCACACCTGTTGATCATGTGTTGCTTTGATATGTTCGACAATCCTAGAACACTTTGATCCCTGCATATATCCTTCAAGGTTCTTTCATTCACATGAGCAAGTCTCGTATGCCACACTTCAAGCTCACTTAGGGTTTGAGACCCAAAGTTGAATAGAGCTATGTTCTTGGTTTCTCCTACTTCAAAAGTAAAGAGCCTACCATGCTTCTCACCTCGGGCTATCTTTTTGAAGCCTTGACACGGATCTTCCACAAAAGCTCCATGTCGGGTGAACCTAACTTGCAAGCCTTTTTCAACTATTTGGCCTACACTTATTAGGTTTTTAGTGATAGTGGGTACATAGAGAACCTTACTCAGAATGTTTGTCCTGCCATTAGAAGCATTGACATTACCAATCTTCTCCACATCGTGCTTTGTGTCATCCCCTATTTGCACTTCATGTCTATGCTTTGGACTTTCCAAATCAGACAAATCAGATAGAAGAGCAATGTTGCCTGCAACATGATTCGAACATCGTGAATCTATGTAGAACAAATGATCATCTTCTTTACCTTCTTTGTGGCTTAGATTCATGAGAAGCAATGAGTCTTCATGTGGTTGATCTTCTGAATAATTGTTGTAGTCCTTTCTATTATAGCTTCTATTGTTATTATTGAAGTTGTGTCCACCTCTGCCTCTATTGCTGCCATATCCACCTCTTCCACTTCCTTTCTGGGTCTTCCCATTGAACCAACAATTCTGAGTGGTGTGGTTGGTCTTATCGCATATGGCACAAGGTTGAACATTCTGACCTTTGGCTTTGTCTTGCTTTGGTCCTTTCTTCTTCCCTTTCCACTTGCTCTTGCTTGCGAAGTTGGCTTGAGAAGTCTCTTCTTCATCTTCTTCCTTCTTCTTGCCTTCCTGCTTCTTATCCTTCTTATCTGCATATAGAGCACTAGTTGAATTACCATGATAAGAGTTACCTTCCTTTATGCTATTGTTGGCTTCTTGATTGAAGAGTTGTCCAAGAAAGATGTTGAAGTCTAGAGTTTGCACATCCATGATGAGATCATAAGCCATAGTGAAGGATTGCCATTGCTTATCACTTCGAATGCTGTTGAGAATTTTCCTCATGATGTCCTCTTCTTCAATCAGCTCTCCAATGGATGCTAACTGATCCGCAACCTCCTTGAGCTTGGTAACAAATTCTGTGATGGTTTGTTTAGGTGTCTTCTTCATTTGGTTGAACTCATTCCAAAGATGATTCTTTCTTGCTTTGGTACTAGCAGAAAAGAAAGTCTCGAGGCCATCCCAAGTCTCTTGAGATGTCTTGCATCCTCTAATATGTGGTAATAGAAAGTCAGAGATAGAGTTTAGTATGTATGACCTTGCTTGAGCATCCCTTGTGCACCAAAGTGTGAGCTTATCTGTCTCCTCTTGTGTAGATCCTCCTTTGGATCTTGGAATAGGCATAGCTTCATCACCTGCTACAATTCCATAAAGATTTCTACCTTGCAAATAGGCCTCCATTCTGATTTTTCAAGCCGCGTGGTTGTGTCGATCAAGCTTCTTGATCAGAGGGAAAGTCGTCACCCATCTTGATCTAACTCTGATATCACTGAAAGAACTTGGTGAAGCTTGTAGAAGGTAGAAAAGTGCGTTTCAAAGCGACGAAGTTTGGTCAAGCCAACCGGCACAAGACCAGCCCTTGAGCTTATGGAGACTCAAATAGACCTTATAGGCATGCGATAAGTGCAAAGAAACACACTATGTACTTTGGAGCATCAAGGAGAATGAGTCGATACAAAACATATAGGTTCGCGGGTCGACTAGCTCAAAAAACTTACTATCTATGGAAGAGACAATAAAATGCAAATGCCCATAGCGACCAGCGTGATTACAATTAGAAAAAATCCTTTTATGGGAGTGATACACATAGGGTTGAGTGTATGGAATGCACAAAATTATAAGCAATAAGCAAAATATGCTATCGAAATAAATGCGACATTCACCGGTGGTACTTCCTATTTTTCAGGAATACATAGAGATTGACCCCGAGACAGAAAAACTCAAATATCTCCCAATATACTGAAGCAAATGATATGAAAATTTATAAGCATAAACTAGACGCTAATAACTTTCCAATGAGCCATCTTAGACTCAATTTGGAGCTCTGAAGAGAGAGCAGCAGCCTCTGCAAGAGTACTGTTGGCGAAGAAGATGATGCAGAGAATTGAAGGAGCAAGACAATGGTGGTCACAAATGTATGTATATTGCTTCCATGTAATGTACAAGTGATTTCAAGTCTTTATATAGACTCTAGGAGTGTTCCAAGACTTCTACAAGTGAAGTTTGAATTCAAATGAAGGTGGGAATGGTTGTTGGAGGGAATCAATTTACTTTCCTACAATCTAGGAAAAGTGAAGATCTAGTTTGATCTACTTTTAGGTGATTGATTGCTTGATTGAATGCAACTTCAACCACCAAAAATTCGTGGGATTTGGGCTCTATCTTTCTACCCCTACATGTGTAAAGCTCAAGGCTTTTACAATGGTAAATGAACTATCAAAAATCTCTCAAAAAATACAATAAATGAGCATAAGAAAAAGATCTCTCCAACGGATATTCTTTCAACGCGATAGCCTTTGATGTAGATCAAATCCACCTCAAGCATAGTGTAGGCTTGATGTTCCAACAATTACCTGAATCATTTCTTTGGAATTTTTTGCGGCCTCTTTCGCTCCCCCAACCTCAAAACTGTCCTCTTCCTCCTGCATGATTCTGTTGTTGACTTTGGTCTTGGTTACTATTTCCTCTTCTGCTTCCAAAACCTCTGCCTCTTCCTCTTCCTCTACCCAAGTAGAATACATGCTCAGAACTAGATTTTTCTTGGGAGTTTGAATCCTCACCAAGATTCTTTTCTTCAATAATCAGCATAGATACCAGATCAGCAAAATTCGAAATATTTTCCTTGGTCTGTATAGAAGTTCTGAACTGCTTATATGCAGCTCCTAAACCATGAAGACACACTTCCACCTTATCATCACCATCTACATTCATGCCAATAGATGCAAGTGACTCACATATGCTTTTGATTTTCAAGGTGTAATAACTTACCGACATGCTATTCTTCTCCATTGTATGAAACTCGTTCTTTAGTTGCAATTTCTGTGTTGGTCTCATACAATATGACCAAACTGCTCCAAGCCTCTTTTGGAGTCTTGGCATCCTGTATGTGTCCAATCATGCTATCCTGTATGCTAACAGATAGCCAGTACATTACCTTTCGTGCTCCTTGATTCCATTCCTCATATGCTCGTAACTGATCTACATTCGGATTCCTTTCTGGTATGTGCAGAGTATTTTCATTCTCTCCTTCGATGTACTTCCAGTAACCTTTTCCCATTAGGAAATTCATCATTTTGAATCTCCAAGCATGGAAGTTGTTCTTGTCTAGCTTATTGCTCATAAGTTGACTCATTCCATCTGTGTTTGCCATTTTTGTAGCAATTCACAACACTGCAAAACACTACAAGCAAAACTTCTGCTTGAACACTGTCACACTATGACGTGATAGTTCGATCTTAGAAAAACACAGTTTTCGTGTATCAACAGTACACGGAATCGCTTGAAATTCTGGATCTGGAATATATGAGTGTTGCCAAACACACTACAAGTTACAATTTCTAAAACTAACCTAGTTTTTCTATGGGCCCCACCTTGCAGGCTCGAAATAGAGGTCGTTTGTGAATCGTCTTTTCTCCAAGCCTTGCCATGTACTCTTCACTATCGCCTTCTCTACGAGCTCTCTATAGCCATGCTGGCTCTGATACCATGTCATGAGGAAGGAGATAAGGAAGAGAGCTCCACACACACACTCTCACTCTCAAGGAGAAGCACACACACTGATTGAGGCAAGGAAGAATGATCTTCTTCTTCCTCTTCTATTACATAAAAAGGAATGTACAAGAATGACCTAAAAAATAAGAATACAACAAGTGCAATATATAATGATCAGTACATAAGGAAAAACCTAATGTCCGCGAAAGAGTGAGCTGGCAAGAAACAAATTTGCCATCACTCTCGGTAGATAAATCTAATAATGCTCAATGAAGTATCCCTGACATATACCGGCGTGACCACTATACATGTTAGAGAAATGGAAAACTGGTACATGTCATCCTGGATCATCACATGTTGAGCTTGATATCTCAACAATGCTCATTAGGGTCTTCATATGCCAAACGTCTAAAGGAGGGGAACTTTATGTTTAATTGGGAGAGCAAAATTTCTAAGTCTATTTGGGATGTCATGTTCCCTACTACTGATGATGAGGAAAAGGGACTAGATGACCTACCACCAACTTTCCTTCTTGTAGTTTTGAAAGATGTTCCATTGGCTCTAGTTTGGGGCTGGGTTGTGGTCATGAGTTACACATCCTCTTCCATGAGCTTAAGAAGAATTCCAAGGAGAAAGAAAAGTAATATTTTCAATTTGTAGTGTTGAAAACTTTTGCACTTCCTTGTTCTTCTTTTGAGAATTGTGATTGGCCTTTTTCCCCTATTCTCAAGCTACCTCATCCCATTGGGTGTGCCAAATTCTTTTGGGGGAATTCTTTAGAAAAAAGGGGCTTTAGTGTTTGTTGGAGAAGAGTAGAGAAGAAGGAGAAAAAAACATTGCACACGAAAGTTCTGTATGTAGATATAAGATTACAATTGATTTTTTTTTTAAGAATAAGACAAAAGTATTCATTCTGCTTTTATTTTCATTTGAATCAGAGGCATAATTCCCTTGCTTTCTATATCATGAGTTTCTATTGTCTCTTTGATAACAATATCTTGCATAGTGGCCATGCTTGTCTCATCATGGCTGACATGCTTTCATTTTCATTTGAACTAGAGGCATACTTACCTTGCCTTCTGTATCATGAGTTGCCCTTGTCTCTTTGATAAAAATATCTTGCATAGTGGCCATGCTTCCCACATGTAATATCCATCTCTTTTGTTGTTGTCTAGATTTTTATTGTACCTTCCTCTTCTTCCTTTATACTTCAATCTTCATCTTGATGAAGAATATTTGTTCCATTTCTCTTGATCAAAGTCTCCATTTGCTCCTCTTCGTTGCTTTCCTCTACCCCTACCTTGATTTCTTCATATCCCTCTTCTATTAGCTCCATTCCCATTGCTTTTTTCCTTTGAACCTCCAATTTTCATATGTTTAGTGGCCATCAAGGCCAGTAATTGCTCAAAGTTCGGAAGATTGTCTCTAACATATATAGAAGTGGCAAAAGCTTTCCACTTCTCATCATCCTGAAGTCCATTTAATGTGCACTCAACTACATCATCATCATCTATGTGAAAACCTATGGATCCCAATGCATCCCTTACCTCTTTGATCTTGATAATATAATAACTAATTTTGCTACTAGATTTTTTTTTTTCGATTTTTGAATTCGTTTTCCAAATGGATCTTCCTAGCTTGGTTCAATTAGAGTATAACCTCTCTAGGGTTTCTCATGCCTTCATTGATATATCTAAGTCTTGAATATGCCCTATCTTTGCATTAATAATATGTTGAGGTAAGATGAAGATAACTCTCTTGTATCACTCATTCCATTCTTTGAAAATTCTGAATTGATTAGGGGTTGGATTATTCTCCAATCTACGCTTTACATATGTTCCACTAACAAGTCCCCATGAACCATTCCCCATGAGAAAGCTACACATCATAAACTTACATGGCTAATAGTTGTTCTTATCTATCTTTTCAATCTTGGTGCTATATTCTAACACGATGTTCTCTAATGAACTCCTCTAAAGCTCTTTGATGCAAGACGAGTGATATGAATTAAGAACTTTACCTCTATAATCCAAGCATATCAAACTAGATGTAATTGATGCCTTAATTCTTCACTAGGAGGCTTCCCTTTGGTTTTTTTATGTGTCTTTGAGCTCGAATCAAAAGCTCCTCTTCTTCCAAAGTCAAAAAATAACTTCCTCTAGTCCTATTTAAATGTTTTTGTGTGTTGAACTTGATTCGATACCAATGATGGTAGAACTCCTATCCTTCCCTAGCAGCTTGAAGCATGCATGGCCTCATAGGTGTACTCATAGATACCTTTGTTCACTCAAATCACCATTTCTATGAGTTCCTATGGAATGAACCCAAGATATTCTCCTCACTCAAACAAGACTATAGTACTTTGAATTGATTGATCATTGTCATTAGATTTATGAAGTTATGTATTGTTGAATGTTTAGGCATGTATAAACATTCATTTGTTTATTCAATTACTTTTCTTGATACGGAAACAATAGTGAATCTCAAGCACAAAATTCGCACTCATTCCTCTCAAGGATGAAATAAATGGGTAATCGATTAAGGAAAAAAGAATCTTTTAGAAAATAGATTAAATATTTTATTGATTCGTCAAAGGTCCATGAGACAATCTAAGCTTCTCCTACTTAATCAAAGGGGATGAAAAGACTTATGCATTACTTATGCTTGATTTACTTATGCATTACTTGGTTAGATATTCAGTTTGTTGTCTCACAAATGAGCAAGTTTATGCATTGCCCAGGTGTCAAGCATTGACAGGCAGTTAAGCGCATCTTTCAATACTTGAGTGGTACCCGGCTACTTGGAATGATTTATCCCAAGGGGGGATCACTACCGCGAGATTTGCATGGTTTTTTTGACAATGATTGGGCTGGTTGCTATGGCACTCATGTGTCCACTAGTGGCTTTTGCTTCATGCTTCATAGCTCATGTATATCTTGGTTGAGCAAGAAGCAACCTACTGTGGCCACTTCTAGTTGTGAGGCTGAGTATAGGGCAGCTTTCACGGTGATTGTTGAGTGTGTGTGGCTCAAACGGCTTATGGCTAATTTCGGTGTTGGTCACTCTTCTGCCACCACCATCTTCACTGATAGTCAAAGCACATTGGCAATTGAGAGGAACCCTATGTTCCATGCTCGCACTAAGCATATTGAGGTGCATTATCATTATGTCAGGGAGAGGTTCTCTACTCGGAAGATTAGCTTGGCATATGTGCCCACGTAGGAGAACATTGCAGACCTTTTTACGAAGGCTCTGCCTAGCGAGAATTTCGAAGCTTTCCGCATAGCTTTGGTGTTACTTGCTTTTGTGGATTGATTCCACATAGCTTGGCACTTACTTATACTTGAGTTCCAGCTCCTTGTTCACCGCATCGCTCCCATGGGGGATTTGTTGATATATTTAGGTAGTGATGTGTGCGAACACTCTAGGATTGCCCGGCACTTTTTTCCATCTTTAGGAGGTTTTTTTTCCCTAACTTGTATATATGCCTATTGCCCTAATGGGCTACTTATCTTTGTACATTCTAGTGGTAATACATTTTAGCATTGTGTGTTGTGCTCCAAGATTCTTCTTCTTCTTTCTTGTGTTGTTCGCGTGCTTCCACAGACATCTAAGTCCAAACACTCTTTTTTTTCATTATGCTTGTGTTGGAATTCCCTCATGAGTGGCACTCCTAGGCTTCATGGAAAAACTTCCTGCATAACTAGTCAGTTGCGTTTAAGAGAGAACACTCACTTACTACATGCCCTTTCTTGGTACACATTCGACACCGTAGTCCACTTTTGAATCCACTTCTTGCACGAAGCTCTTACAACTCCTCATAGAGTTGTGCCATATCTTCTACCCTAATTTTATTTTTAGAGCTTTAAGGCTTCAATTTTGCAATGTAATTGTGCGATTGCACTGTTTTTCAGTTGCTTCTGTATAGCGCTCCTCGGGTCGGAGGGGACCAACTACTTGGTATTGAAACTGAAATCGAGTAAGAGAAGGAAGACATCCATTTCTTTGTTCAACTACTTTTCTTCATACAGAAACAATAGTGAATCTCAAGCACTACATGTAGGCTATATAAGTTCGCGCTCATTCCTCTCAAGGATGAAATAAATGGGCAGTCGATTAAAGTCAAAAGGTCCATGAGACAATCTAAGCTTCTCCTACTTAATCAAAGGGGATGAAAAGACCATGTCGAAGGTGACACATGTCTACCCATGCTTAGATCCTTGGGATATGTGTTTTTATATAGATTAAAATATTTTAGGATCAAGAAGTCAAGAGTCAATATGTTATTAATGGATAGAAATAAATGGAGATGGAACCGACGGCAAATATTTCTTACAGTTTGATATTTATTGAATAAATTCTAAATTCTTAGAATAGCATAAACGATAGCTTCATGTCTACCTCGGATTTCATGTGATCAACATGGATCCGACCAAAATACTATATAAAGTTTTCCAATGACATGAATAAGTTGTACTTCTCGAGGATTATGACAAACGAGAAAGATTAATTTGGTTAGAAACATTGGAAATCATTTCTAAAAATATGACAGTTCAAAAAATTCGAATTAGAATGAATAGATGGATCACAGTATTGTTCAAGTCAATTCAACATCCCCATGTTTCCATGGGTGTTCAAGAAAACACCTTGATCTCACTTTAAATAAATTGATCTCAGTATCAATAATCATTCCCTAAAAGATTCTTCTTGTTTACAAAGAAAAAAAAATTAAAGGGCAATATATATATATATATATATATATATATATATATATATATATATATATATATATATATATATACACACACACACACACGTAAGTACATGTATGTATATACCGAAGGAAATGAGATAGTTGTCTATCTCGGTAGCATGTTTAGTGAGCATGCTATGTATGTCGATTCTACTGGTGTATTTGATAGGAAGAAGTTTCATCATCTTTATGAAGTTCATTCTTTCCAACTTTATGTTGATTCGGAAGATCACATAAATAAATATCTTTCAAGCCTCGGAACTGCTTCATGAAAGTGGAATCAAAGTGCATTTAAGAAAATCACATAAATAAATCTCTTTCAAGCCTCGGAATTGCTTCATGAAAGGGGAATCAAAAGAAACTGAGATCTCATTGATGTCTTGAACCCCCCCCCCCCTCCCCTCCCCCCCCCGGCAAATACGACATGAGTATGTGAAAAATAAATTTATTCTGACTTCACTTTGTTTTCCTTGTTCCCGTGAATATGACAACTTAACATACACGTTGAGTTGAAAGAGGGAGAGGGAGACAATAATTGAACATATGAACTCCGTTTTATATTTTTTATTTAGAGAAATTCATATAGTATGAACTCCGTTTTATATTTTTTATTTTTTATATAGTATGAAGAACAAAAGTAACATTAGGGGAGAAAATGAACTTTGCATGGGTCTTTTAGATTAAGGAGTGATTAGGGATGGATCGATGAGAAGAGAGTGGTGGCAATAGTCTAGTATCTTAAACCCATAGGGTAGGCATAGGCTTCCCTTATTTTTGTGTGGTCAAAGACCCTAAAATTATTTGGAATTCGTTGGGTTTGTTTCTAGAATGGTTTCCAAAAGCACAAAAATCATTTAGAGCCCTTAGATTGCTCATAAATCTAAAGGCTAATGTTAAAGGAGAAAAGCCAAGGTCTCTATGAGCATAGACCCTTGGATTGTGTTGAGATCTAATGGTTGAGATGAAGGTAATCATGATGAAAACCAACTTTTTCCATGAGCCATTGGATGGCCTTCAAGATCGGACGATGGAGTTCAAATTTGAATACATTTTGGGTGCCTTATTTATGCCATTGGATGCAACCATCAACAGATGGTTGAGATTGCTCCATCACAAGGGAAAAGCACCTTTTCTTAGCCACCGTCGGATGTGATAGAAGATCTACTGGAGTACATTTGACTATGAAAAATGATTAGCCCCATTCACAGGCGGTCGTCAGATCCTCCATCATCTAATGATCCAAATTTCTATAGAGCCATTGCATACTCTTGTCCCCACTCCCACGACTTTTGACACCTCTCTCTCTAGCTTCTTAGGAAGTTCAATATGAGCCATCAATTTGGAAGTTCCAAAGGCCAAATATGCTCACGAATTGGAGAAAAAACCAAGAGTTTGATATACTATTTATTTATTCATGATACCACTAGTGATTTTATGCACCTCATTAAACTCATAGATTAAGCCATTTAATCCCTGAAAATTAGGGACCTTTAGAAGGCCTATGTCGGGTTCACTTTTTCCCCTAATGCTTACGAAATCTCTCTCGTTGTTCTGTATATATATCACTACAAGGGCTTAGGGGTGTAGCGATGCCCCCAATAAAAAAAAGTAGGAAGCATACTTAAAAAACAAAGCATTGCATAAGCAGTGCACATAAAAATAAAGGAGGATTGTCACATAAGTGATGGTTGACATCGCTTATGAATTAACTCTTAAAAAGCATCACACCTTGGCAATATAGAGAGCAACGCAGACAAATTGGCTACAACAAAAAAGCATCACATAAACAACACTATCTATAAGACAAAAAAGAAAAACAATTTCTTCTGGCATATTTGTGCTGAGATCATTTAAACAATGCACGTGCACGAGAGAGAGAGAGAGAGAGAGAGAGAGAGAGAGAGAGAGAGAGAGAGAGAGAGAGAGAGAGAGAGAGAGAGAGAGAGAGAGAGAGAGAGAGAGAGAGAGAGAGAGAGAGAGAGAGAGAGAGAGAGAGAGAGAGAGAAGGGGCACATAGAGGCAAGATAGAGAGAGAGGAGGCAAAAGAGGTATGTATACACACATAGAAACAGATGGATACATAGACACAAATGCATACATACACACACATGCGTACATATATACACGCATGCATACATACATACACACATGCATACATACATATACAGATGCATACATATGTACACACATGCATACATACATACACACATGCATGGACACATGCATACACACACATATTATGCATACATACATACATACACACATACATACATACATACATACATACATACATACATACATACATACATACATACATACATACATACATACATACACACACACATACATACACACATATATAGACACACCAAGAGAGGTATGCATATATACATACACACACATGCATACATACATACATACACATGCATACACACACATGACACACATACATACTCATACACACAAATGCATCATATATGCATTTATGCATACATGTGCATATGCATATGTGCATACACACACATCCATATATACACACATATATACATGCATGCATAGACATACATGCATATATCCCATACACATGTGCATATACATATACATCACATGTGCATACACACTGATGCACATACATGCATACATATCACACATACACATGCATACATGCATTCATACACACAAATGCATATATCACACACATATACATAGACATATATCACACACACATATACACATGTGTATGTGCATCAGTGTGTATGCACATACACATGTGCATACACACTGATGCACATACATGCATACATATCACACATACACATGCATACATGCATTCATACACACAAATGCATATATCACACACATATACATAGATACATACATACATACATACATACATACATACATACATACATACATACATACATACATACATACATACATATTCATATCCTAGAGACATGCATATACACACATGCATACATATTGAGATGCACACACACACACATGCACACACATGCACACAAACACACATGCATGCATACATGCACACTTTCATATACACATGCATACATGCATGCATATAAACATGCATATACACACATACACACATACACACACATCACACATGCATACATACATATACATGCATACACATGCATACATGCATGCATAAACACATGTTTATATACATACACTCACACATGATAAACACACATACACATACATAAATCCACTCATCAGACACACACATAAATACATGCACTCACACATACATGTACATACATACACACTACACACATGCATAGACATACATGCATATACACATGCATATACACACACATATATATTCACAACTGTACATACACACACATGCACAGATATACGCACATGCATACATGCACACATTCATGCATATAAGCACATGCATATGTCACAGAGACATGCACATACATACATACACATACATACATACACATCACACACATGCATACATCCACACATGCATACATACAAACATGCATACACACACATGCATGCATGCACACATGCATGCATGCATGCACACATGCATATACACACACATACATGCTTGCATACATAGATACATGCACACATATACACACATGCATACACACACATGTATACATACATACATACATGCATGCACACTATATACATAAACTCACACATGCACATACATACATACATACACATCACAAACACATGCATACATAGAAACAAGCATATGCATATACACATGCATATGCATACACACATGCAATCCTACATACATGCATATATCCCCTACACATGCGCATACAAACATACATATCACACACACATGCATACACACACATGCACATACATACATACACATCACACACACAAATGCATACATACACACATGTACACATACACATTGTAATAAAGTAATTCTATGATCTAAGGGTTCAAACATATACGAAATCGAACACCGTTTGGTCATTCGTACGTATGACCAAAGATCTCGAGTCTAGACTTACTGGAAGTTCATTTACTCTTGTAACCAAGTGATTCACTTAGCCTAGTGGTTAAGACTCAAGGGTGTGAAGGAGGAGGTCTTGGGTTCAATCCCCATAGGATGGCGAGAGTAGTTTGCCCAAAGAGCTCTAGAGCCTTCTAAAAGCATCCACTTGAGTTACTTTTTGGTTAACTGGGACACTTGGTGCACATGTAGTTACATGGTTGACACATGGATGGTTAGTATCCACCTACCCAAGAAGGTAGTCCCCTGGAGAGAGCTATATATAGAGGCATTTGGCTGGGAGGAGAGTCATCTCTCTAGCATGTGGTGTCGTAATCCTCGTTCTCTTGCATTGGTATCAGAGAAAGCTTTCATGGTGACCATGGGGAGCTCATCAACTTTCTTAAACTCTATTGGAGTCCTTGTAGGATTCATTATCATCCTCTTCCCAAGCTAGAGCTTTTATGGAAAGCTCGAATTTTCATCCTACTCTTTAGGATTATGAGATGCATCGCGTTTTTGGTCGTTGCTGCATATAAATACATATAATCACACATGCATACACACATGCACATACATACATACATACAACATGCACCTGCATACACACATGCATTCACACATGCAATCATGCATGCATACACATGCACATACATCACACACACATGCATACACATACACATGCATATATACATGCATACACACACATGTATATATCACACATGCACACATACACACATTTTGCATGCACATGCATATAGCACACATACACATACATACTTACACATCACACACATAGACACACATGCATGCATACACATGTATACACACATGCATATGCACACATATGCATAGATATACATACACATGCATGAATAGTTGCACATATGCATGCATACTTGCACATATGCATATATGTATACACACACATGCATATGTTGAAATTCAAGCTTCAACCTTAGTCTCAATTCGACCATCAGATGCATGGAACTTGAAGCTTCATGGAGCAAGCCCTCAATCATAAAAAACAACAACTCAATTTTTAGTTGAAATCCCCCCTCAATAGCCAAAAGTTTGAATCACACTTAGGTGTGAGTAAAACACTGTAATTTAGGAAAAGTGATTCCTTACTTGTAGGGAATCATTCCAACTCTATATGAACATACAAACAACTTCTAATGAATATCTTGAGGGGAAGTTGGAGAAGCTTGGAGTGGCTTAGAAAGTTGAGTTGTCAAGTGGTGAAATTGGTCCAGGGAACCAACATAAGACCAGACCTAGCTCTTTGGATATGTGAAGTAAAATTTTTAGGCTTGTGGTTAGTGCAGTAAAACCCAATAGCTACTTTGGAACATCAACAAGAACAAGCTAATGCAAAATAGATAACTTGCACCTTGACCATAGCTCACAAAAACCTTCTAAAAATAGATGGAAGTTAAGACTTCAAACACTGAGAGTAGCTAGCACAATAACAATTGGAAAAATTCCTCTTACGGGAGTGTCATAAATAGGGTTGTCTTGCTATAATTCATTTAAAAGCTCTAATTTATAACAATTATAAAAGGATCAATCACTTTAAAACTGAACATGTATCATCCCGATGTTTAGGGATGTGTAGAGAATGACCCTAAGACTGGAAAACTTGATTTTCTCTGAAAATAATGAACCAAATGATCTGAAAATGTGTACACATAAAGTACACAGTAATACCTTTCCAATGAGTTCTTAAACACTATATTTGGGGCTCTATAGAGAGAGCAATATTCTCTGCAAGTTGACTGAGTGTGAGGAAGAATGAGTAGAGAATAGAAATGACACCAAGCAATGATCAAAGAGTATATGTATTGCTTCAAATCAACAATATCCTTAATGTACACATGTTGTGGAGTCTTTATGAAGACTCTTGAGGATATGGGCATGCCTTTTCTCCATGAATTTGAATTCGAAATTAGGCCGGCTTGTTAGTTTTGGTTGATTGGAATCTTTTCCTATAATCTAGGAAAAGAGAAAGTTTAAATCAAATCTACTTTTTGATTGATTGATTGATTGAGAACCAATCCCAACCACTTCTAACTCGTGGCTTTTAGGCCTTTTAATCTTTACTTTTGCAAAGGTAAATACCTTGAATGTTGCAAAAAGAATAATAATAAATGATCAACCAATTAATACTGGAAATATGTGCACATAAGTGCTATTCTTGAAGGCATATTCATAGCATCCAAATAATGGATTTGATGTAGAGCATGTCTTCCTCAAGCATAATGAAAGCTTGATGTTCCAAAAGCTCCCCTACAAGATAAAGTATGTTTGAGCCTTCATTCTCTGATAGGTTAAGTACCTACCATAGCTTTGAATCTACAATGCTTTATCCCATCAACTGCCTTTGTCATCATGTCTGCTATTTGCTTCTCAATAGGAACAAATGAAGTGTCAATTTCGTTTGTCATAAGCTTCTCTCTTAAAAAGTGGTAATGGACTTCTATGTGCTTTATCCTTGCATGAAAAATTGGATTTGCAACCAAATGCATGGAACTTACATTATCTCCAAGTAAGTGAGGTTTAGAACTTACAAGTTCCAAATTTGACTACAACTCCTTGAGCCATATTGCTTCTTGAGTTGCAATAGTTAGAACTCTATACTCTTCTTCAATTGAAGATAAAATAACTATTGGTTGCTTCTTGGAGCTCCATGACACCAATTTTGAACCTGCAAATGCCAAGTATCCAGAGGTACTTTTTCTATCATCCTTTGCTCTTGCCAATCTACATCTAAATAGATTTTGATATCCAAATTTGAAGAGTAAGGATAGTAGATACCTTCATTAAGTGACCCTGTGAGGTACTTGATTACTCTCTTTGTAGCATCCAATTGTGGCCTTCTAGGTGAGTGCATGAACTAACTAAGCACTCCCACACTATACAACATGTTTGTTCTTGTGTAAGTAGCATATATCAAGATACCAACTAAGCTTTGATACTCTTTAGGATCATCAATGTGCTCACCTTCATAAACACTTAGTTTATGGTTCATTCCAGAGGTGTACCTGCAAGCTTTGTGTTCTCCATTCTAAACATGAGAAGTAGGACTTCAGTGCATCTTCTCTGATTTAGATACATCCCTTCATCTGTATAAATCACTTGCATACCTAGGAAATATGTGAGCTCACTTAGGTCACTCATTTTGAACTCCTCTTGCATGTGCTTCTTGATCCTTTGAATGCCATTCAGATCATCACCTATCACAATAATATCATCTACATATACACATAGACACATAACCTCATTATGAACCCTTTTGATGAATAGAGAAGGGTCCGAGTTTCTAGGTTTGCAACCTTGATGTTGAAGGTATGTAACCAACCTGTAATTCCAAGCTCTAGGAGCTTGTTTTAATCCATACATTGTTTTCTTAAGTTTGCAAACATAATATGTATGATTAGGGTTTTCAAAACCTCATGGTTGTGACATGTATGCCTCTTCACTTATCCAACCATTTAAGAGGAGTCTCCAGTTTCTTGTAGAAGATACACTTATCAATGTTTTGATTATAGTCATCCTTGCAACTGGTGAGAATGTTTCCTCATAGACTATACCATGAATTTGTGAGCATCCTTTGGCAACTAATCTTGCCTTGTACCTCCAAACTAACCCATCTGAGATTCGTTTAACTTTTTATACCCATGTGCAACCAATTACCTTGTGATTGGGTGACATTGGAACCAAATCTAAATTGTTCATCTCCTTCAAGCCATCTATTTCTTCTTTCATGGCCTTTTCCCAATTAGGGTTTTTCTTTGCCTCTTCATAGGTTGAGGGTTCCTTTGAAATTGGGTCCTTTGCCAAGTAGATTGAATGCTTTATAACAAATGTGGAATCATATCCATACCTTTCTGGCTGTCATTTCTCCCTTGTTGAACTTCTAGGTGCTTGTTTGGAGCATTCTCCACACTTTTGCATCTTTGCTTTGCCTCTTGACTTCCATAATTTGTAATCCTTTTCCTTTTAATCTTGGTCATCATCTGTATCACTTCTTGGATCCTGGACCTGTGTACCATGCTTGCTTCCTAATTGATGAGAATCAGAATGAAGATCATATGGTATAGTTACCTTTTGGTTGTCTTAATCTTACCAAGACCTGTGTTCTTCAAACACAACATCCCTACTTTTAGTGAATTACTTGGTTGAAGGATTATAGAACCATTAACCTATCTAACTTGAGTCATGCCCAATAAACACTGCCTTTCTTGCCCTTTCATCTAGCTCACCTCATATTTGTGATGGCACATGAACATAAGCTAAACAAGCAAACACCTCGCAATGTCCAAGACTAGATTTTCTTCTATACCATGCTTCATAAGGAGCCATACCTTGAAGTGATTTGTATGGTATTCTATTGACAAGTTACAAAGTAGTTGAAATAGCCTTTGCCCATAGATAATGTGGCAACCTCTTCTCTTCAAGCATTCTTCTATCCAATCCAACCAATTTCTTGTTTCTTATCTTTGCAATTCCATTCAATTGAGGAGAGTACCTGGTAGTCACTTCCTTTTTGATACCTTTATCCTGCAAGAACTCATCAAAATCTTTGGAGAAGTATTCTCCCTCTCCATCAGATCTGAGCTTTTTGAGTGATCTACCTATATGGTTCTCCACATGTTCTAGATACTTTTTGAAGCAATCAAAGACTTCATTCTTACTTTTGATAAAGTACAAAATAGTCCATCTACTATGGTCATCAATAAATGAGACAAAATACCTTGATCCTAACAATGAAGGTTCTTGGTTTGGTCCCCATACATTTGTATGTACTAAGTCCAATAAGTTGTGGATGTAGCCTTTGCGGTTGAATGGTTTTCATTGGGCCTTCCCAATCTGACCTACATCACATCTGTTGATCATGTGTTGCTTTGATATGTTTGGAAATCCAAGAACACTTTGATCCTTGCATATGTCTTTCAAGGTTCTTTCATTCACATGAGCTAGCCTCTTATGCCACACTTCAAGATCACTTAGGGTTTGAGACCCAAAGTTGAATAGAGTTATGTTTTTGGTTTCTCCTACTTCAAAAGTAAAGAGCCTACCATGTTTCTCACCTCTGGCTATCTTCTTGAAGCCTTGACATCGATCTTCCACAAAAGATCCATGTTGGGTGAACCTAACTTGCAACCTTTTCTCAACGATTTGGCCTACACTTATTAGGTTTATGTAATAGTGGGAACATAGAGTACCTTGCTAAGAATATTTGTCCTACCATTGAAACCTTTAACATTACAAATCTTCTCCACACTATTCTTTGTGTCATCCCTTGTTTGAACTTCATGTCTATGCATTGGGCTTTCCAAATCAGATAAGAGAGCTATGTTGCCTACAACATGATTTGAGCATCCTGAATCTATGTAGAATAAATGATCATCTTCTTTACCTTCCTTGTCGCTTAGATTCATCAAGAGAAATAAGTCTTCATGTTGTTGATCTTCAGAATAATTTTTTTAGTCCCTTTTGTTATGGCCTCTATTGTTATTGTTGAAGTTGTGTCCACCTCTGCCTCTTCCACTCTACCATATCCACCTCTTCCACTGCCTTTTTAGGTCTTCCCATAGAACTAGGAATTCTAAGTGGTGTGGTTGGTCTTATCACACATGGCACAAGGTTAACAATTTTGGCCTTTAGTCTTGTCCTGCTTTGGTCCTTTCTTTTTCCATTTCCACTTGGTCTTGCCTGCAAAGTTGGCTTGGGAACTCTTCTCTTCATCTTCTTCTTTCTTCTTGCCTTTAAACTTTTTGTCCTTCTTATCTGCATATAGAGCCATGGTAGGAGTTACCTTCCTTTATGCTATTGTTGGCCTTTTGATTGAAGATTTGTCCAAGAAAGATGTTGAAGTTTGGATTTTGCACATCCATGATGAGATCATAGGCTATGGTGAAAGATTGCCATTGCTTGTTGCATTTGATCCCATTGAGAATTTGCCTCATGATGGCCTCTCTTTCAATCAGCTCTCCAATGGATGCCAATTGATCAGCAACCTCCTTGACCTTTGTAACAAACACAGTGGTGGTTTGTTTTGGAGTCTTCTTCATTTGGGTGAACTCATTCCAAAGATGGTTCTTCCTTGCTTTTGTACTAGTAGAAAAGAAAGTCTCTAGGGCATCCCAAGTCTCTTGAGATGTCTTGCATCCTCTAATATGTGGTAATTGAAATTCAGAGATAGAGTTGAGTATGTATGACCTTGCTTGAGCATCCCTTGCACACCAAAGTTGGAGAAGCTTGGAGAGGCTTAGAAAGTTGGGTTGTCAAGTGGTAAAGTTGGTCCAACAAAGCAACACAAGACTAGCCCTAGCTCTTTGGATATGTAAAGTAGACCTTGTATGGCTTGTGGTTGGTGCAATAAAACCCAATAGGTACTTTGGGACATCAACAAGAAAAAGTTGATGCAAAATAGATAACTTGCACCTTGACTAGCTCACAAAAACCTTTTAAAAATGGATGGAAGTTGAGATTTCAAACACTGAGAGCAACCAACACAGTAACAATTGGAAAAATTCCTCTTAAGGGAGTGTCATACATAGGGTTGGCTTGCTATAATGCATAAAATCCCTAATGTATAACAACTATAGAAGGAGCAATAAATTTAACATTGAACTGGTGTCATCCTGATTTTTCAAGGATTTACAGAGAATGACCCTGAGCCTAAAAAACTTGTGTTTCTCTGCAAATAATGGATCAAACAACAATATGTTATAACTTTCAAATGAGTGCTTAAACACTGGATTTGAGGCTCTATAGAGAGAGCGACAATCTCTACAAGTTGACTGAGTTTGAGAAAGAATGAGCAGAGAATAGAAATGGCACCAATCAATGATCAAAGAGTATATGTATTGCTTCAAATAAAAACTCTCCTAATGTAAAAAAGTTGTGGAGTCTTTATATAGAATCTTTAGGGTATGTCCATGCCTTTTCTCCATGATTTTGAATTTGACATTAGGCAAGCTTGTTAGTTTAGGTTGATTGGAATCTTTTCCTACAATCTAGGAAAAGAGAAAGTTTAAATCAAATCTACTTTTTGATTGATTGATTGATTGAGAACAAATCCCAACCACTTCTAACTCTTGGCTTTTAGGCCTTTTACTCTTTCCTTTTACAAAGGTTAATACCTTGAACCTCACAAAATAAATAATCATAAGTGATCAACCAAGTAATACAAAGAAAATATGTGCACATAAGTGTTATTCTTCAAGGCATATTCATAGCATCCAAATAATGAATTTGATGTAGAGCATATCCTCCTCAAGCATAATGAAAGCTTGATGTTCCAACATATCTTGCATATGTGTGGGCTCTTAGAGATTCTTATTTGAAGCAAGCTAGTATGCACCTAATCTAAGCAAGCCCTCTTCTTGCTTCTTTGAGTGATTTGAATAAATTTTGTGTAGCCAAAGCTAGCACATATAATTTTGTGTGAGTTTTCTAGATTGCTTTGAGTATCGAGAAAAGTTCATTAGTCCTATCTCACTCATTTCTTGTAATATTTCATTTAGAAAGCTAATAAAGTATTCTAAAGATGGATCAAAGCTCTTGTCATTTCTTTGCATATTCTGAAAGAACAAGATTCATAAGTGAGGAGAAATCTATCTGCATATGCCTAGTGAAGACCATAACTTGTCTATCTTGAAGGAATTAGTTCTCTTAGTAGGAGTAATCATTTTACATGAAGCTAGCATTAGCAAGATCCCCAAGTCTAGTTTATGTGTGAAAAAATTCTCAGGTTCAACCTTCATAGTCTCAGAGATTCAATTATTTTAGCAAATAGAGGCTCTATGAGAGTGCCTGTGAGACCACCATTTCTTCAAGGTTGCATAGGAACTTGCAAATTCTTCCATCAGTGGTATCAGAGCCATTCACCATATAAAAATAATTTAAGAGTACCAAGAGAAGACTTTGAAGGATTTTGAAGTTGGTGGATCAAGTTTGAAGGTCAGAGGTACTCTTGTTATTATTCATTTCATCTACATCAAAGGGATCTAGGAGAGTGCACTAGAACACACCATGTCAAAATAAAAGATTCAAATCAAGAAGTTGGATAAGAATAACTATAAGCCATGGAATTTTAGGATCTTTAGTTATCTCATGGGAAAAGGATTAGGGGGTCTTATTAGTGCAACAAATGCAAGATCTAGATTAGGAGAGAATCCTACTCCTTATCAACTAAGGAACTTTAGAGAGTCCAATGAAAAGGATAAGAGAGTCATCTTCATACTATCACAACCCATTAATAATGCCATGATTGGGCATATACAAAACTTAAATACTTCCATGAAAGTATGGGAAAATCTAGAGAGTCTCTACTCCACTTCAACTAAAGCTAGAAAGATTTAATTGAAGAATGGACTTAAAAATGTGAGGAAAACACATGACAACTAAATGAATAAAGTTTAAAAATCAAAGATGTCATTACTGCATTGGTTTTCATAGGTTTTCACATAGACGATGATGACCTACTTGTTACGATTATGTGTTCCTTGAGTAGCTTTGATGTGAACCTTTTCCCTATACATGGGCACTTTCTAATCTAGTGCTAGCTAGAGGATTTTTCCCCATGTTACCACACACATGATTTGCTCATATGTGGTGGAACTTTGTACTTAGGGATGTTATTCATCTCTTACTTTAGTTTTGTTCATCGTCAATAGAGAGAGCTATTCCAACCATCTGTCTTCTCCATGTGTCTTGCTGCATTTGTTTGTATGTGCTTTGTGTGTGTCTCTTACACTTCTACCAGTGAAATATTTAAGGGTGAATATTAGCCCAAAGGCGAATTTAAATTGATCTGAAAAAGTATTTGCTATATTTGGTTAAAATTAGGAGCATTAAAATAGCCCAATTTCAAGAAAACCTAAGTCGATGATCTTGCTATATTCGCCAGATTCACGAATTCGTATTCTCACAGCGAGGGTTTTCATTCGCCATCTCCATTGCTTTATGAGTTCTCAACAAAGCATAGCTTTCACCATCAGCAGGTCCGAGTTCAGGTTTAGGAGTTCTCAACAAAGCAGAGCTTTCGCCATCAGTGGCTCAGAGTCACAGAAGTTTTTTCCCCATCCAATTCAATGTGCTTAGTGCTTACTACGATCGTCTACAATGTGCAGAATTGAGAGGTATGTTCTTTGATACATTGTCGGTGCTGTTAAGAAAAGCACCTAATAGTGATGATAGAGAATTTGCATAGACTACATGCTTATATCCCATTTTTCAGTTGTCTGCCCTTTTTTGGTTACAAAGCCTAGGCTATTATGAAGAGCGCCTTTTAATGATGGTAACATGGTGGCTAATGGAAATGCACGTCCGCATGCTCCATTTTTGAGTTCTCCATCCTGTTCTTGGTTACGTTTTTTAGGTTCATTGAGGAGCACCTGATAATGATGATAGTGTGGTTGCGCTAATGTATATGACACTCGTTTTTATGAAGGCTTTTCACTACATTAATCCAATATTCCTGGACTCAATATACATCTTTCTATTGAAATGAAGTTTACAAAGAGTAGTGGCTTTGCATTAGAGCTTAGATACTCATCATATGCTTAGTCATCTGGACATTATGTTTACTGCAGATTTCGCCACATGCATGGGGCAGTGTTTGTTGACTTAAAGTAAATCAATTATAAACAAAAGCTTCCGTTGAATTTTGTTCAATTTTTAATGCGACAGTAGTGAATTTTGTTGCTCATACGACTTTTTAGAGGATATTTTTTATAGAGCAGATTTTATAGCCCTTGATTTCTTGTGTTTGGCCAGTTTGGGAAAGTCGGTAGAATATCTTTGGGAGGCTTGGAACTGTGTGATATATATTCATGAATAAGTTTTTGACAAGTGGAACTATTCTTGATGCTACTGTTCAGTCTGAAATCGAAGTTAGAATAGGATGTCTTCGTAAGTGGTCCAATAAAATGCTGCCCTACTTGCTGAGCTCTTCATTTCAATGTTTGAAGTTTCGAAGAGCGTCTAAAGATGAATATTCTAATTAAAAGTAGTTGCAATTGCATGCCTCTCCATAAGAAGATCATTGAAATCGAAAGATGCACAGGTTTCTTGGTGTTGCACAGGTTTCTTATGCATCATGGAGTGATTTGTGAAATGAACAGATGTCTGGTTGCACAAGGGTTGAAGAAAAGAAGGCAGGAAGGAGAGAGAGAGAGAGAGAGAGAGAGAGAGAGAGAGAGAGAGAGAGAGAGAGAGAGAGAGAGAGAGAGAGAGAGAGAGAGAGAGAGAGAGAGAGAGAGAGAGAGAGAGAGAGAGAGAGAGAGAGAGAGAGAGAGAGAGAGAGAGAGAGAGAGAGAGAGAGAGAGAGAGAGAGAGAGAGAGAGAGAGAGAGAGCATTTGGTATTGCAGTTTTCAAATGTTGATGCTTATTTTGTGAAGCTACTCTTTGAGCACAAGGTGTCGCATGTGTAGCTTGCAGTTGCTGTGGCAGTCGATATCATCTTGCTTCAAATGGCTGGGAGTTTGCCGTCCTCTCAATATGTCGTCACTGTTTTTGATGGGAATAATCATCCATCAGGTATGTACTCAACCCCCTTCAAGTAGTCTCTCCCTCTCTAAATATATAATATATATAATTTGTATATACTGTATATATGTGGTAGGTGTAGGGCATATGTATAGGTTTAATAATTATATATATGTGGTGTTGATATATTTAGGTAGTGATGTGTGTGAACACTCTAGGACCGCCGGGGCACTTTTTTCCTCTTTAGGAGGTTTTTTTCCCCCGGCTTGTATATACGCCTATTGCCCTAATGGGCTACTTATCTTTGTACATTCTCTAGTAATATATTCAGTCTTGTGTGTTGTGCTCCAAGCTTCTTCTTCTTCCTTGTGCTGTTTGCGTGCTTCCGCAGACGTCTAACTCCAACAATTGGTATCAGAGGAGGTCGTTGCTTCTTCTAGGGCGCCGTCGACACTCCTCCGTTTGTAGTCTCAGATTCGCACAAAATTTGGTGAGCATACTCAGGGTGTTTCCGAGATCAAAACAGCTTCGCTATGTGGTGCCGAAATCGCGATCTGAGCTCGTTTCGGCCTCCGAACGCACTATCGGAGTGCTTGTGCAGGCTATTTCGTCCTTTTGTGCCAAAGGTATATACCAGTTTCTGTTCGCCAGTTTAAGCGTCTCGAAGTCTGCTATAGGTCTAGCTGAACTCGTCTGCGCAGTTCTGTTCAACTTTTTGAGATACAGTCAATTTTCTGCATCAAGGTATTTTAGTCACCGGCCATGGCTGAAAGCAGTGATGTATTCCGTATGTTGGCTGTTGAGGATAAGTTGGATGGTACCAACTACCCATTATGGGCTTATATGATGCGACATGTACTGGTTGCAAAAGGATTGTGGAACATTGTGCAGGGTGTTGAAAGACGTCCTGTTACACCTATAACGACAGGTACTGCAAATACAGGTGTTGGAGCTGATGAAGATGGTGTCGAAGATGATATTCCGCAGATTCCTGTTCGTGCTGCTGTTTCTGTTGCACCTACTGCAGAGCAGATTCGTTGGGATGGTAGAGATGCCCAGGCACATGCATTGATAGCTTTGTCTGTCAAACGTGCCATTATTCCTCACATTCGCTCTTGCAGAACAGCAAAGGATGCTTGGGATACACTTACCACTTTGTACCAGGCTAGGAATGAGGCTCGTGTTGCTTACCTCCGAAAACAGTTGGAGAGTGAGCACATGAATGAAGGTGATTCGATGGACAATTTTCTTACAAAGATCAAAGACCTGAAGGAACAATTGATTTCTGCTCATGAGGTTATACCAGATAGCTCACTTGTGCAGACCGTTCTGAATGGCCTTCCTGATTCATATCAGAGTTTTGCCTCTACTCTTCGATTGATGATGAAAGGCAATCCGAATGCCTTGTCATTTGAGGAATTAGTCTCTGTTCTGTTGTAGGAAGATCAGTCCAGGCAGAACAGGTCCATTATGCGTGTTGCAGATCAAGCTTTCCTGGCTAGTCAGAAGGGCAAAGGAAAATGGAGCTCTTCTACTAGTAAGCAGAAATCTGCAAATGTTGCACAATCGAAGAACCAGGATAAAGATGAGAAGAAATCAGAAAAGCAAAAATTGTTCTGCAAGTACTGTAAAGGAAATGATCATATTATAAAGAACTGTCCAAAACTGGCTGCTAAAGAGGCAAAGAAGAAAGAGGCTGGAATGGTTGTTGCAGAGGCCTCTACACCAAAAACAGAGTCTGCAAATCTTGTGCAGGAAGAAGAATGGGCGTTTACTACTGTCTGCAGTTTTGACCCATCTTCTCATGATCAGTGCATGTCTGCAGTAGACTCAGATGTTTGGTACTTTGACAGTGGGGCGACCAAACATATTACCTCGCAGCGCAGTTTCTTCTCTTCACTCGAGCCTGCCCCTACAGGGAATACTGTCACATGCGCCAATAACTCCTCTTATCCTGTTATGGGAGTTGGTAAGATCATTCTGACTACTGCTAATGGTAGTTCTTTCACTTTGTCAGATGCTTTATTTGTGCCAGGGATAAAAAAGAACCTGTTATCAGTTTCTGCATTAGCCAAGATTGGCTTGGTTGTGAAATTCGTTGATGACAGGTGTACGGTCCATGATCTCTCAAATGGCGATGTGATTATTGCTTCTGGCATTTTATCTCGTGGGCTGTATAAGCTCATAGACTATGAAAGATCTGTGAATGATTCGGCATGTGCAGTTCATGATTCTCAGGCTATGTCAGATGCAAAGCTTTGGCATGCACGCTTTGGTCATCTGAATTTTGCTAGTTTGTTACGCCTGCAGAAATCTGAAATGGTGTCCTCTTTGCCCAAACTTGAGGCACCTGGAAAACATGTTTGTGAAGGCTGTATTTTGGGCAAAATGCAGCGTTCTTCCTTTCCAAAAGATGGTTCAGTTCGGGCTATGCAGAAATTGCAGCTTGTACATAGTGATGTCTGTGGTCCTATGCAGACACCCTCTTTTGGAAATTACCTTTACTTCGTGACTTTCATTGATGATTTTTCCAGGCATGCATGGGTATATCCACTCAAAGCAAAGTACGAAGTGTTCATATTGCTTCAAACAGTTTTTGGTTTTGGCTGAAAATCTGTCAGCATGTAAAATGGGCACCCTCCATTCTGATCGAGGGGGGGAATATATGTCTTCAGATTTTAATGCATTTCTGGCTGAACGAGGGATAAAACACCAGTGTACAGTGCCGTATACACCTCAACAGAATGGAGTTGCTGAACGAAAGAACAGGTCACTCATGGAGATGGCGAGGTGCATGGTCAAAAGTCAGGCTTTACCACATAGTTTCTGGCTTGAGGCTGTCATGTGTGCAGCATATGTACTGAACAGGTGTCCCACCAAAGCGTTGCAGTCTATCACTGCATATGAGGCTTGGCATGACCGCAAGCCATCTGTTGCTCATCTGCGTGTTTTTGGTTGTTTGGCATATGCATTAGTGCCTGAACAACATCGCAGAAAATTGGATGATAAGGCAATAAAATGTATTTTTGTTGGGTACAGTTCTGAAAGTAAAGGCTATCGTCTGTATCATCCACAGACTAGACGCATTCTGGTTAGCCGTGATGTTGTCTTTGTGGAAGATGCTATTCAGCCATTGCTTTCATGTACTAAGGAGACATCTGTTAGCTCCAAAGACATGTATGATACTTTGATGCCTCTTTTTACAGGTGGACAGGCTAGCGCTGGTCCTAATGAGGCAACTTCTCAGCCTTTGCAGGTTTCATATGATGATGCAGATCATTCCATTTCTGATGCAGATTTACATGATGCACTTGTTGATGAGAGAGCTGATATTGAACAGGCAAAAACTATGCCAAAATGGCTGGTGCAGACTTTGCGTGACAGCAAATTAGATGCACCTTTGTCATATCGTACTCGTTCAGGCTCTCATAGTACCTCCTTTGCATCAGATTGCTATGCTATGGCTGCATCTAGTCTCTGTGATGAGAATGAGCCTGTTTCTTTTGATGAAGCACAAAATTCAGAAAATTGGATGGCTGCTATCCAATCTGAATATGATGCTATAATGAAGAATGGTACATGGTCTTTATGTGACTTGCCTCCTGGCAAGAAGGCCATTGGCACTAAGTGGGTATACAAGCTGAAGCGTAAACCTGATGGTACAGTTGACAGGTATAAGGCTAGGCTTGTTGCAAAGGGTTATGTGCAGGAAAGAGGCATTGATTTTGATGAGACCTTTGCACCTACATGCCGTATGACTACTGTTCGGAGCATTTGTGCACTTGCAGCCCATCATGGTTGGAATGTACATCAGTTGGACATTAAAACAGCATTTCTGAATGGTGACTTGCATGAAGAAGTGTATGTTTTTCAGCCCCGTGGCTTTGTGCAGAAAGGGCATGAAAACCAGGTGTGCAGGTTAAAGAAGGCGTTATATGGTTTAAAGCAAGCACCACGTGCTTGGTATGAGAAAATACATGCCTATCTGATTGCACATGGTTTTGAGAACAGTCCAACTGAAAGCACCTTATATGTTAAGCGTGCTAATGATGTGCTTTTGATCATTGTTGTCTATGTAGACGACATGCTGCTCACTGGTCCTCTTGAGAAGCATATTGCTGATTTCAAGGCTGATTTGCATGCCTCATTTGAGATGTCTGATTTGGGGCATTTGCATCACTATTTGGGCATTCAGTTTATGCAAGTTGATGGTGGAACGGCTTTGTGTCAAACGAAATATATTGAGACATTATTGCAGCGTTTTGGCCTTGAAGACTGTAAGCCTATTGCCACTCCTATGGAGACAGGTTTACGATTGAGTCTTCATGATGCTGGAGATGCATTTGATGCTGTTCTCTATCAGCAGGCTGTTGGATGCTTGATTTACTTATGCATTACTCGGCCAGATATTCAGTTTGCTGTCTCACAGATGAGCAGGTTTATGCATTGCCCAGGAGTCACGCATTGGAAAGCGGTTAAGCGCATCTTTCGCTACTTGAGTGGTACTCGGCTACTTGGGTTGTTTTATCCCAAGGGGGGATCACTACCGCCAGATTTGCATGCTTTTTCTGACTCAGATTGGGCTGGTTGCTATGACACTCGTGTGTCCACCAGTGGTTTTTGCTTCATGCTTGGTAGCTCATGTATATCTTGGTTGAGCAAGATGCAGCCTACTGTGGCCACTTCCAGTTGTGAGGCTGAGTATAGGGCAGCTTTCACAGCGACTGTTGAGTGTGTGTGGCTCAGACGCCTTATGGCTGATTTGGGTGTTGGCCAGTCTTTTGCCACCACCATCTTCATTGACAGTCAGAGCGCATTGGCAGTTGCGAGGAACCCTGTGTTCCATGCTCGCACTAAGCACATTGAGGTGCATTATCACTATGTCAGGGAGAGGTTCTCTGCTGGGGAGATCAGCTTGGCATATGTGCCCACGCAGGAGAACATTGCAGACCTTTTCACGAAGGCTCTGCCTAGGGAGAAGTTTGAAGCTTTCCGCAAAGCTTTGGGCTTACTTCCTTTTGTGGAGTGATTTCCACATAGCTCGGCACTTCCTTATACATGAGTGCCAGCTCCTTGTTCACCGCATCACTCCCAGGGGGGATTTGTTGATATATTTAGGTAGTGATGTGTGTGAACACTCTAGGACCGCCGGGGCACTTTTTTCCCTCTTTAGGAGGTTTTTTTCCCCCGTCTTGTATATACGCCTATTGCCCTAATGGGCTACTTATCTTTGTACATTCTCTAGTAATATATTCAGTCTTGTGTGTTGTGCTCCAAGCTTCTTCTTCTTCCTTGTGCTGTTCGCGTGCTTCCGCAGACGTCTAACTCCAACATGTGGTAGGTCTAGGGCATGTGTAGTAGAGTTAGGGTTTGTATGGATATATAAAAATGGATCTATAGAAAAACATAGGATTAGTGTTGGAAGATTTGAAATGCTTCTCTCATGGGTGTGTTCATGTGTGTGTCTTCTATATATCCAGGAACTACTAAGATGCAATCAAAGGCAAAAGGAAAGGGTGTAATGGATTCAAGACCTAAGAGAAAATCCATTTCTGATTTTTATTCACTTAAAGGAGGGATTGGAGGCTCGAATGTCATGGGCTCTTCATGTGTAGCAAGCTCGTCCCTTGAGCCTACAACTTTACCCCCGATTGCATGCTCTAACATCTCTGTGTCAGAGTCGAAAACCTCAAATGACACTTCTTTGTCCAAACGTATGAAGAGAGGGAAGGGTCAATGGGATATAGGAAGGACTTTTAAAATAGATTGGATAGCAAAGTTTCCTTTTATTGAGCCTTTGATAATTGAGGGTGAAGAAGAACCAAAATTTGCCACTTGTATACCATGTAGTTGGAAATTAGGTAATCAAGTCAAGTTACAATTGAAATTAGATACCATTGAAAAACATGTGGGTAAAATGTATGAGAAGGTAGAAGTAGAAGGGAAAATGGAAAACATCGTTAGATGGAAAACAAAAGATGAATGTAGGCATCTACAAAATGTAGATGCCTATAATTCTCATTTATTGCTTTTGGAGCAAAGTAATGAGAATAAAAGATCCTTTATGCATCTTTTTGAGAGAAAGCTCAAATTTGATAATGAAGCCATATTAATGAAATTTTCAATTGTGCTACATATCTTGTCCATTGGAAAACCAATGTCTGATTATCCTAAGTGGAGAGTTCCATTGAATTTCATTGGATTAGGAATTCAAAGTTTTCGGACACAATATTGGACAGAATCTTCATGATGGGAATTTGCAAAAGCAATGGGAGAGGTAATCAAATCTAACCTGAAAAAAAGTTTATCGAATGCTACTTTTATTTCTATTTCCCTTCACAAAGTGACAACAAGGGATTGCACTTCTTGGGTATGTATCCATGCATATATTGTGGAGAATTATGCAAGAAAAGCCAAATTTATTGGTGCTTTTCAACTAAAGGGAAGTGCAACTTCTAATTTGTTGGTGCAACTTGTTTTAGATTCCATTTCAAATATTGGAGGGATGTCAATTAGTGATATTAATCAAAAGATAGTATGCATTGGTGTTGATAGATGTCTCATTGTACAAATTTGGCATTTAAAATTGTGTTAGAATTTGTTTTCGTACAAAAAGTTGAAGATCTTGTACACCAGGCATATGCTTTCTTTTCAAAAAGTCCTAAGCGTATTAAAGAGTTTAAATGCTTCTCTGATGGGATAAGCAAGGGAAGAAAATTGGAAAAAAATATTGACACCAGATGGATTTCACTTATTGGACTTGTAGAACGTCTTTTTGAAGAATATAAATCAGTCATCGGTGTGGTCAATATTATGTCTTTAAGTAAAGGAATACAAAAAGGAAAAGCTCACACTTTGTTGCAAATACTAAGTGATGTGGAAACTCTTCTCTATCTTGGAGGAATGTTACCATTGTTAAGAGAAATGAATAATTTGATACAAGTTTCTCAATCAAGAGATATTTATGTAATGGAATACGCAGTAGCAAGAAAAATGACTTGTATGCGCTTAGAAACTTTGTATTCTGAGACATCAGGTTTTGATTCGCAAGAATTTATCGAGTGGGAATCGTTGCTACAAGTTGGTGTAGACGATAGTTTTTTGCAATACAATAAGAAAGGTTGGTTGTGCATATTTGTGAAAGATAAGCAGATTCCTCTTTATGTATCATGAAAAAGTCAAGGAATATGCATCAGGAAAAAAGTTAATCAAACATTCTTTGCTATCCTAGTGGATAGTTTAAAACAAGGCTTAAGATCCATATGTAATAAATTGACTTCTGAGATCAGAGAGAGATTTCCTCGAGACGAGCTCTTAGAAGCAATGGCCATAGTTCATCCTTTACATTGGAATCATGCAAAAGACAAGAGCTTACTAACAAATGACTTTAAAAGCAAGGTCCAAGTATTATCTGATCATTTTGGAAAGAATGCATATTTAGCAGATAGGATTCTAGAAGGAATTATAAATCCAAATCTTAAAAAAAAACAATCTGGGATATTTGGACAAACGATGTGGGAGCAATTTGACTTCATCAAAGATCCTTCAAATCCAGGTTCAATGACAAAGCTATGGAAAAAGCTCGATATATCTCCATTCTTGAAGGAATCTATGTCGGAGTATTTTAAAGTAGCAAATTTGTGTCTAACAATGATCCTTGGATCCATTGAAGATGAACGTCTATGGAGTAGCTTAACTTTCATAAGAAATGCAACGAGAAATAGATTGAATAAAAACTTGGATACATGTCTTAGATTTTTTGTTTCTAAGAGTGACCTTGAAACTTTCCCTTTCGAAGAAGCTTATGCCATATGGAAAAGTCAATGTCAACGAAGAAGTGAATGTGTACTATCAGGCCAGAGGAAACACATGGAGGATGTTGAACCTTCTAATATTTTTCAAATCCATTGATACTGATTATAAAAAGGTAACTTTTTTATTTGATTTCTTTTTGAATATTATGGTGAAGTATAATTTATACTAATGTTTCTTATTGTTTTGACAGGTTTTGAATATATTGAGGACTTCAATATTTGTCGATTTTTGTTATTTATTTATTTTTTAATATCTGAAATGATGAGATTCAAAGGTTCCTATTGTTCAATGTTCATGCCTATTTATGTATCTATGTATGTATGTTTGTATTCTTGTATTCGTGCATGTATGTATGTGTGTATGTACATATGGATGCATGTAATATGTATGTGTGTATGTACATATGGATGCATGTGTGATGCATGTAATATGTATATGTTATGTATATGTGTGCATGGGTGATTCTTGCATATGAGATGCTTACATGTGTGCATGTTTGTATTCTTGTATTCGTGCATGCATATATGTATGTTTGAAATTTGAAAGTATGTGTGATGCTTGCATGTATATATTATGTTTTTATTCATGCTTATATGTGTGTATGTATGTGTGTACACTGAACAATCCTTTTAGAGGATTTGAAGGCTTGCACATTGAACTTCTTGGAATTTGGGACCTATCTCTGATAAAAAATTTGGTAATCTAATGTTGTTTCCAGATAGATGTGTGTAGAAGTATGTATGCACATGTGCGTGGTTTGTGTGTGTGTGTGAAATATATGTTTATGTGTACAAGTTTATGTATGTAAATGTGTGCATGTGCATGTGTGCTGCTGCTGGAATGTATGTGTATGTGTGCATGCATGCATGTGTATGTGTGGCTGTTGGTATGTGTATGTGTGCATTTTATGTGTAAGGTATGTGTGTATGTGTGAAATTTGAATGTGTATGAGATCTTTCATCATCCAGGTCCTCAACACAACAGAGAGCTTCCAATCAATAAAGTGCAAGGAGAAAAACACATTTCTTCAGGTTGTACAATGTACTTCATCATTTCTTCAGGTTGTATAGTGTACTTCATCATTTCCTCCTGGATGTATACAGTCTATCAAGGGGAGCACTGGTGATAGTTGCAATGCTTTTGCAATTTAATAATTAATTGAGTTATAGATTGTTCTTTTTTAATGGTGGTACAGGTATAGAGCCTTCATGTTGGTTGAGCCTTCCATTGGAGTCTCATTGTACTTAGTCAAATACCTGCACTGCTAATGCCAATTGTCGCATTCCAAATGCTTAAGAAAATGCTAGAGACAGGCGTACGGCCAAATAAAGCTACTTAGTTGGGCATGCTGAAAGCATGCAGTACTTTATGTGGTATTCAGAGCCTCAGATCACTGCATTTGCATATGAAAGGGGTCTAGAAATGGATATGGCAGTAGGGAGTGCATTAGTTGACATTTATGCTAGATGCAAGCTTCTAGATGATGCATATGCAATATTCATGAGGCTTCCAGATAGAAATGTCATGACATGGGGTGGTCTTATTTTTGGCTTCTTTGAGTGTGGAGAAACTTTGAAGGCATTTGAACTATTCAATGGATCACTTTTGAAGGCATACAACCAAGTGTTGTTACAAGTTTGTGTGTCCTGAAAGCCTGTAGTAGAAATGTGGCCATAGAAGGTCTTTTAATCCATGCCTGTTGACTAAGGTTTTATTGCAGTAAGCATATGTACTCATGTAGTAAGCATATGTACTCATTCCTTGGCTGTGTCTAATGCTCTTTAGGCTTTCCATTATGTTTCTAATGTGTTCATTGTTTACATGCATAGTAACAATAGTGTTTTGATATTAATTGTCTACATTAGGGTTTGAAATCAGTCTTTCAGCAATAGCATGTAATGTTTTGGGATATCATAGACATAGCAGATAGGCTTACAATAGCAAAGGAAAGGAGTAGATAGTTATGTTTAGGGGTGAGTCTGATTAGTCTGATCAACTTTGATGGGTGCAATATGAAAACAATAAACATTTTGAAAGAGGTGTGAGTTACATAGAGTTGTTATTAAATAACATCATATGATGTACTTGACTACCATCATGCACACATGTATAGGCATTGTTATGGAAGCTTGGAATCGAAGCTGATCAGATGGGACTATGGAGGAGGAAGGACCTGATGTCTTTTGTCATCTTGGAAGTTTTGTCCACCTCGAGCAAAGATGCGGATATAGTCAAGGGAAACTAATTGGAGAACATAGCTGATAGAAATAGTTTTTGCGTATGATCACTCTAAATAGATGCTAATGAGCCTCTAGACTAACAGTGGATCTCTACCACATTAATATGCATGTGCACCATCAAATCAAATGTTGGAGTGGTTAATATGATTTCATGTTGTCAATGATCATGCATGATGAGTTGCTCCCACACATGGGGATTTAATTAGCATACTTATTCATGGAGGTTCATGATCTTAAATTTCACAAGCACTACCCTTTGATCAATGTGGAGCATGATTCCCTCTCACTCAACACTTTCACAACATTTTTTCACCCTTAGATAATATGTATACAATCATTGCTGAAGATTCTATGAACAGGTTTGGCTGAATGACATATTAGAAGGGAAATGAGTGAATAATTGGCAATCTGCTCTACTCAAGTTAATTATTAGTTAAGTGAGACCTGTGGCGTGCTTTATATGGATTGGAATAGCTTTATCCCTTTTTCTGTGGAGTTGAAGCTAGCAATCTTAGGCATGCTGGAGGCTATGTGCAAGGTCTATGGATGCAATTCAGTTTTTCACCATCGTGTGATCCTATACTACCCAGCCATCTATACGAATTGTCTGTGTAGCAGAGCTATTATATTCCATACTTAAAGTTTTTTTATAATGTTTGTGCCTAATCATCAACTTATTTGGATGTGTAGTGTCAGAATGCAAGTTTTAAAGGGAATCACAAAGGATTTTGTTACAATGAGAAGGTTGCAATGATGAAGCGTACTGTCGACAATCTAGAGAAGGTGAGAGATTTTTACTTTGGAAAGGTGCATCATATAGAAATCTTAGGCCATAGCCTTGAACTTGATTAAAATACCAATATTTTTAGTAGTTTAGAAAACTCTTTATGCTGCTAGTAATAGTCCAGAGGTGATGGAAAACTGGACATCCTGATGTGTAAAACTAGACAACCTGATGTGTATCAATATCAAGCAAAACTGGACAACCTGATGTGTGTGGAAACTTTTGGAGCTCTTAATCTATCAACTAGTAATGTAGTAATTAAAGTATATTTGGAGTTTGTCTCATTCTACTTAGTAGTAGTACATGTCACAAACTTCTAATAACAAATTGTTTCCTGGGGTCTGCTCAAGTAGTCAAGTTCTTAATGTATTTGGGGGACAAATGAACTACATCATGGTATATGTTCTGCAAATCTATGAGATTTCAAATGTATTGGGGCCTACATAAGTGGCATGTCTCTTGGAGGCTTCTCCACAAGTCTTTGTGTTCTTCAACTACTCATAAGTTATAGAAGTGAGGTGCCCTTTGAAGTCTACTCAACAATGTAGGCTCTTAATCATCAAGATTTGTCCTTTAAATGAAAGGCCTGTTAGGTATATGGATTGAGTAGCTTGCTTTTGTGTTGCAACATGGTATAGTTTTGATGATTAAAGGTATGTCTGTATCTATCATGTCTTTGTTACTAAACTTGCAAATATTTTAACTACAATATTTGTGTAGGGTTAAAGGGTCTTCTAGCAGCATTTTGAATATAAGTGCTTTCATGTGATACCTTGCGAGTTCATGCTCATGGTGTGTGTGTATTGTGGGGTCCATGTATGAGCATGCATTCAATCTTAGTTCTATACCTACTATGGCACACTGATGAATAGTGGGGATGACATAGTATTGTGTCGATGCTATGTATAATGTAATTGATTTTCCATATAGTCTTGTGGTTAATTACCATGAGTTTATACTTTCACTTTCATTGGAAGATAAATTTGGGGTTTACCAAGACTCAATCGAGTATATATTTGGCATCAACCATCTTTACATAGGATAATAATAGGTATCACTCACATGCATTGGTATGGCATTGCATGATAATAATAGGTGCATTGGTATGGCTCATAAGCATAGGATAATAATTGAGCAAATAAAGCTGAAGCCTTTCCTACTGTTATGGCTATTTCTATCCAAATGTCTGGGTTGGATTCTATTATAGCTATAAAGTCATGAAATTACATATTTGGGCAACAAGAGTATTTCAATTTGATGGGGAAGTCTTGATAGGATGATTCATTTATTTGATGCACACCTATCTTATCCTATTTGATTACTTGATTTTTTACACTATGTATAATTTGAAATGAAGAACATTACAAAGAAAAGTTAGTAGAAGAAGTGATTTAGGATAGCAAACCATATGAAATACTCAAACATTTGTATATTTTTAAGGGAGCTTATTATAAAAATTTTCCTAATTTTTTATGTTTAAAATAGAAGTTATAAAAAAAATTCGCCGACTTCTCTATATTTCAAATGGAAAATATTGTAAAGATTTGCCAAAATATTTATACTTATAATATGAGATACTTAGAGAAATTCGCCCATATTTATATACTTTTGAGCGAGGGGAGTTGTCTTATTTTTTTCCCTGACTTCTACACACACCCAACAATGTTATCAAAGCAGGTTTAGCTCCTCAAGTTTCGATTTTTCCCACTTTTAACAGTTCAAAGCCTTGGTGAAAGCTTACTTCACTTAGCTTTTTAACTATCTTCCAAGGTCCACAAAACCTTGGTGAAAGCTTACTACACTTCTCTATGGAGAGTGAAGTAGATCTAGCTGGTACCTGAAGAAAGACTCTATCTCCCTCTTCAAAGGATCTATGAGATGTCTTCCTATCAGCATACTCTTTTGCCCTATTAGCGGCTTGCTACATCTTGGCTTTAACTATTTCTAAATTTGCTTGGAGGTTCGCTAAGAACTCCAAAGCACTAGGACATTCTTTGGCATTCCTATGGTACTAGAAGCATTGGGATTTGTGCCATAGTTCATCTCAAAAGGAGACATACCTATCATCTTGTGAGGTCTATTGTTATAAGAAAACTCAACTAGTGGCAAATAACTATCCCAATCTATTTGTCTCTCAAACACATATGCCCTCCACATATCCTCGAGAATCTGGTTGACCCTCTCGGTCTGACCATCTGTTTGAGGATGATCACCACTACTCATCTTTAAAGACAATTTTAGTTTGTCAAATACAAACTTCCAAAAGTTTCTTGTGAATCTAACATCTCTATCTAAATCTATGGATGTCGATAACCCATGCAATCTGAAGACATGCTGGATAAACAGGTCCGCTACTTGTGGAGATTTTAATGTCTCCTACATGGGTATGAAATGAGCCATCTTGCTCAATCTTTCTAACACAACTAGGATAGTATCCCACTTCCTTTGGGTCTATAGTAACCCAACTTTGAAGTCCATGGATACACTATCCTAGTTATGATATGAATCTATAAAGGATGCAAAAGACCTGGTGTCTTTACCCTTTTTTCTTTGTTGACTTGACACACAAAGAATTGTTGAGCATAAGTGTGGACATCTTTGGCTAATCCAAGCCACCAAAATGTTTTCCTAACAAGCCATATTGTCTTGTGAACACGAGGATGTCCTGCCGAAGGCACATCATGGTTATCATGCATGACTTTTCTTCTCAAATCTCGAGAATCTGGTACACAAAACTTTCCTTTCTGTTTGACTATTCCATTCTCTTATGAGAAATTGGAATACGAAATGGACTTGTTTGCTTTGCTAGGGGAAGAAACAGCTGGAACTGTCCCATCTCCTATAATAGATTCATCATTGATGGCTCTTAGAATCTCTAACAAATGTGGATCTTCCACCTGTGCTTCCTTTATCTCTTGAAGCAATGAACTTTCTAGAACTAAAAAGCGCATTTGATACATTATCTATGATAACGCATCAACTACTATATTCTCTTTGCCTCTTCTATATAGGATGTCCATGTGAAACTCTTGCATGAGCTCAGCCCAATGAGCCTGTTTGCCTCGAAGATCTGGCTGACTACAAAAGTACTTAAGTGTATGTTGATCTCTATATACCTTAAAGTCTACACAATAAAGATAGTGTCTCCAGACTTTAAGTGCATGCATCAATGCATACAACTCCTGTTCATGCACTGATCAATTGTGTTGTGCACTACAATTTCTTTCTTTCAAAAGCTATTGGCCTCACATCTTGGATCAGAACTACCCCTAAGGCTATGCCACTAGCATCTGTCTCTAACTCAAAGGGTTTCTATGGATCTACTACTTTGAGTATAGGCGCCTCTGAAATAGCTTGTTTCAGAGTATCAAAACTATCAATTTGCTCTTGCTTCCATGCAAATGGAACTTTGCCTTGAAGCAAGTTCATCATACATGCTGCTAGTCATGAATAAGAAGAGCTGAATTTTTTATAGAAACTGGAAAGTCCTAAAAATGACCATAATTGCTCCTCATCTTGAGGAGTAGGCCAAGCTAAAATAACTGAGACCTTCTTGGGATCCATTTGAACCCCATCAGATGATACCACATGACCTAGATATTCTATCCTCAAATGAAACAACTGAGTCTTCTCTAGATTAACATAGAATTGATTTTCTTTTAAAACATTTAATACTACTCTTATATGATTTTACATCAGCAAAATCAACAACACACTTTCCAATAAATGGTTGCAAAATGTCATTCATATACATCATAAATGTCACTGGTGGATTAGTCAAACCAAATGGCATGACCAAATACTCATAATGACCAAAAGGAGTCCTGAAAGCTATCTTATGCACATCATGATCTCTTAGTCTAATATGATGGCAACAACTTTTTAAATATATTTTACTAAATAAAATGGGTCCGCTTAGAGCATCGAAAAGATCATCTATCCTAGGCATGGGATATCTCTATCTGATAGTGATCTTATTGAGTGCTCGGTAGTCAACGCACATCCTATAAGATCCGTCTTTCTTCTTTGCAAGAAGAACTAGTGCTACAAAGGGTGAATAGCTAGGTCTAATCAGCGCTTTCTGTAGGTAGTCATCCATGACCTTGCATACTTCATTTTCCTCCTCCAAACTCATTCGATATGGTGGCCGAGCAGTCTGACTAGCTCTCAATACCAATTCAATTATGTGCGCTATGTTCCTGCAAGGAGGCAAACTTGAAGGTAATTCTTTCAAGAACAACCCTTGGAATTTTGCTCTCACTTTCGCTGAAAAATTCTAGAGCATTCCAACTAGAGTCTCCATGAATACACGAATCTATCATAATACACAATGAATGCATAAAATAAAGAAAATATATATACTTACAATCAATCTTAAGCAACTTGGTAGCATTTACCAATCTCATCTCTTGGAGATTTGTCTCTCCACGGCCCAATAAATCAAGAGGATCTTTCATGCTCTGGTACCAATTATAAGCAAAAACTTGAATGAATGATATGTGTGTGACTCTCCTCCCATCCATATATACCCTCTTGTATTCTAAAAATAGCAATGACCTACAATGATCTAGTGTTGCCATAAGGCCATCATGCAACACTTGTCCCCATTACTACCGAATACCTTAGGGTATCCCCCAAGCTTTGGACCTTGGCTAGCTGGCCTTTGTCCCTCACACACATAGAATGATCCCTATGGACCAATGTCATTATCCTTGTGGATCAATGTCTGACACTCTAATATCATAGAAGGAGCTTCTTCTTCAAGTACAATGGTTGCTCCTTCTCCATCTACACAAGAGAAAATTATATGAGGTAGAAAAGAAGCTTGTAGCTCAAGCATGAGTACCATCTCGTTTACTTGTCAATCCGCGAGATGTGAGGATTGGTATGAAGACCAAGAGCATGTGAAGGCACAAATGTGTGAGTGAGAATGCTAGAGATGATTAATCTCCAATCTCACAAGTTATCCTTGATGTTAGAGCACCTCTATATGAAGAACAACTCATAAACACAACCAATTTTGGAAATCTATTGCCAAATTATCAAGACTTGAGTCAATTGTGAATAAACTCATCACACAAAAAAGTCTACTACACTTAATTCACTCATTGACTGATCAAATGTGTGAAGTTTCCAATGAAACTTTATACAAGGTGATGCCTAATGTTTGCACACCTTCTGGAAGGTAAAGTTCTTCAAAAGAAGCAGTAAATCTTGAGATTTCCTCCAAACAATGTACCTAAGTCTCAAACTATTCTTCTGTGTAGTCGACTTTGACACCTGCAACTTCTAATGCATGGTTCTCACAAAGTAGACCCCATTTATTCAAATGCTTTTAGCCACAAGTAGCTTACCTTTCAACATAAATATTAAGTGCTTGTTTGCTCAAAAATTTGGAGTGTGATTTGATCAAAACTTTGACCACCGGGATTGCACATGTTCCTATCTTCACTTCTTCACATTTACACATGTAAATGTTCCTGCCTTCAATTCTCTCAGCTTGATTATAATTAGCCTCTCAAAACATATACAGAGGTCAATCAACTATATAATTAGACTTGTACAAAAGCATTCCTCAAGAAGATAAACAAAGAAGGAGCACTAAGCAAGAGATCGAGGTGCAATTTTCTTAATTCTCTTCTATTCAGAGAAAATGTACATCTCATGGATAGATTACATTCTTCTCATTCTCTAAGGCTTCTAATGACTTCTCATTCTCGTCATTTATCATCTCTGTCTCATATTACATCTATATTCAAGTATATATAGACATTTTTACATGCTGAATCATCATGGATATAAAGTTTTTATGAACTAATTACAAGAGTAATATACATGTACATAAAAGTCTTCATCTTCTAATCATGCACTCATCTTCAAATCTCAAATTTTGTTCTTTGATTTACTCTTTGACTTAAAAACTTTTCCAAATCATGAATTGGTGATTGTCCTGCACTAACAGCTCCCCCTCATATTAGATCTCAATATGTTTAGTCCTGCCATGAAGCACAGGGTTAGCAGTTAGATACGATGAACTCATATTATCTCCATAAATGATGGGTGTACTTTCAGTCATGTCAAAACCCTTCATGAGAGTCTTCAACCATATAACCTCCTTTGTAGCTTTAAACATACCTTTATATTCTGCTTCTGTAGATGATAAAGCAACTGTATGTTGCTTCTTAGAACACCAAGAGATTAATTTATCTCCCACATAACATAGATATCCATATGTTGACCTCCTATCATTAGAGTTACCTGCCCAATCTGCATCACTATAAATCTTGATTTTTGTATCTGATGTGAATCCATAATACAAACCTTCTTTGAGTGTACCCTTAATGTATTTTAGCACCCATTGTCCTGCAATCCAATGTTCTTTCCGAGGACAATGCATGAATTGAGACAACACTCCAACTGCATATGACAAATCAGGCCTAGTCAATGTAGCATAGATTAGACTACCAACCAAACTTTGATACAACTTCATGTCCTTGAATTCTTCTCCTTCATATCTGCTCAATTTATGATTCACCTCCATTGGAGTAGGTGCTACCCTGCAATCTTCTATTTTAAACTTGATTAGAAAATTCTTCAAATACCTTTCTTGAGTCACATACACTCCATGTTGAGTATATGAAATCTCCATTCCCAAGAAATATGACAAGTCTCCCAAGTCACTAATCTTGAACTCTTTCTCCATCTATTTCTTAAGACTTTGTATGCCTTTCTTATCTATACCTGTAAGAATTATGTCATCAACATATATGCAAATGTAAATAAACCCACCATCACCTGCTTTAACAAGAAAGCTACTATCTACCTTAGACACTTGAAAACCAAGATCCTTCAAGAACTTCACAAGTCTGTAATTCCATGCCCTTGGGGCCTACTTCAAACCATACAAAGCTATCTTGAGCTTACATACATACTCTGGGTAATATTTATTCTTGAGACCATCTGGTTGATCCATGAAAACTTCATCTGAAATGTAACCATTTAGAAACGCATTCTTCACATCTAATTGACATAGCTTCCAACCTTTACATGCAACAATAATGATGAGAGTCCTTATATTTGTCATCTTTACCACAAGACTATAAGTCTCATCATAATGTACACCATATGTTTGAGCATACCATTTCACAAAAAGTTTGACTTTATACCAAGACACACTTCCATCGCATACCTCTTTGTCTTGTAGATCCATTTGCATCCAATAATTTTCTGATTATTTCGTTCAGGAACCAAATCCCATGTCTCATTATCCATCAACTAATCATACTCCTCCTACATAGCTTTCTCCCAATTTTCCTTACCTTTTGCCTCATCATATGTAGAAGGATCTTCTTCTGTTTTCACTAGGATAGTTTTCTCTATCCAATTTTTCTATCTGAAGAGAATCTCCCATCCTTTCTTCAATTGTGTAACAGATTTTTCAAGCTTTGTGAATAATGAATATACTTTTAATTCAAATATAGTTTCTTTTTGTCCTCTTGATAGATTTCAAGCCTCATTCTCTAGCTTTTACTTCAAACTTTCACCTTTTGAATCTTCAAGGATTGATTTTTGTATATCTGCAATAATCGAGGTCCTCCTTTTCTTCAAATATGATGATTCCTGCTCTGATACCACTTCTGGAGATGATTAATCTCCAAGAGAAAAAGTTATCCTTGATTTTAGAGCAACTCTATATCAAGAACAACTCATAAACACAACCAATTTTGGAAATATATTGCCAAATTATCAAGACTTGAGTCAATTATGAAGAAGCTCATTACACAGAAAAGTTTGCTGCACTTAATTCACTCATTGACTAATCAAATGTGTAAAGTTTTCAATGAAACTTTATACAAGGTGATGCCTAATGTTTTCACACCTTCTCGAAGTTAAAATTCTTCAAAAGAGTGAGCAAATCTTGAGATTTCCTGCTCCAAGTGCTTCTCTGCTCCAAGTGCTTTAGTGAAAATATCAGCAACTTGCTCATTTGTTCTCACATAAACAAGATCAATATCACCTGCTTATACCTTCTCTCTGATGAAGTGATAATCTACCTCAATATGCTTTGTTCTAGCATGGAAAACAGGATTCTATGGTAACTATATGCTGCTAAGATTATCACAATAAATAGTGATAGGCTTTCGCACTTCCACAACTAAACCTGCAAGTAGCATTTCTAGCCATGATGCCTCACATGATGCCCTTGTAGCACCTCTATACTCCACCTCTATACTCGACAAAGCAACAGTGGGTTGCTTCTTGCTGCTCCATGTGATAGTTGCACTCTCAAGTTAGAATAGAAAACCACTAGTAGATCTTCTATCTGGAATGCTACCAGCCCAATCTACATCGGTGTATCCATAAACCTGCAAATCTACACTAGCCTCATAAAACAATGCATAGTCCAAAGTAGCACTCACATAATGTAGAGTGCGCCTCAAAGCATCCAAATGTTGCTTCTTGGGAACCTGCATAAACTAACTTTCAAGTCCAATAGTGTAGCTAAGATCAGGCCTCGTAATTATGAGATATATCAAGCTTCCCACAATTTTCCTGTACATAGTAGCATTTGCCAATGCTTCACCTGACATACTATCTAACTTCAAATTCTGATCTAATGGCATAGAAATTGGCTTGCAATCAGCCATACCATACTTTTGCAACATATCAAGGCATATTGCCTTTGTGACATCCATATACCTGATTCTGTATGAATAAACTCAATGTCCAATAAATAGCGTAGCACACCAAGATCTTTCATGTCGAATTCTTGCATAAGAATTTGCTTTACCTCTTTGATGCTTTCTTCATTATCACCACCTAAAATCAGGTCATCAACATAAATAGCCACAATTGTGATGACATCATCAACCTTCCTTGCATATAATGAATGATCTACATCACACATAGAAAACCCAATGTTGGTTAAGTAATCAACAATCCTTGAATGCCATGCATGAGGAGCTTGCTTCAACCCATACAAAGACTTTTGCAACCTGCAACATATTCTGGATGCTTTGAATCTTCATATCCTTGTGGGTGGTCCATATATACCTCTTCTTGTAACTCACCATGTAGGAAAGCATTCTTCACATCCATCTGATGCAAAGTCCATCCTTTTGCTGTCGCTAATGCAACAAGTATTCTGATAGTAGACATTTTAGCTACAGGGCAAATTGTTTCCTCATAATCAATGCCAGATGTCTGTGCATATCCTTTAGCTACCAATCATGCTTTATACCTACTTATGCTACCATCAGCATTATGCTTTACCTTGTAAACCCGTTTGCAACCTATGGGTTTCTTTCCTGGGGGCAATGGAATCAGCATCCATGTATCATTACCATAAAGTGTCGCCATCTTATCATCCATAGCTTTTTCCCAATCCGCATTTCCAATTGCATCTTCAAAACAAGAAGGTTCAACATCTTGTATTACCTTGGTCATGTAGGCACAATGACGAGCCATATAACTGTCATAAGTCAATCGTTGCACTGAATTCCACATCCTCCCAGATTTGCTTGGTCCTAGGTCACTTCTCCTTGTATCATCCGCATGTGCCCTTCTTACTCCTGGAGTCTTCACAGAGGGCAATCCAAGTTCCTCATCAAGACTCTTTTCTAAACCGCTTGAATCTCCATCAATGTCTTCAATGCTTGCACATGTTTTGCGACCAACAGAAAGCTTTCCTTTACCTTTCTTGGATGTATTTGATGAATTTGCTGAACTAAGATTTTCATGCAATCTTCCACTCCATGGATTTGAGTTGGAACTATTGCTTGATGATGCATCCGGTCCACTCAAAAATTGAGATTCTACACTTGAGTTTTTAGCATTTTCTTTGTCATTTGGTTCAAGATTCAGTCCTTCTTTGGCATCTGCATAGAAGCTTGAAATTTCATCAAATACCACATCTCTGCTCACCTTCACCTGTCGTGTGAGTGGGTTGGAACATTTGTACCCCTTTTGCCCAAGGAAGTATTCAATGAAGACACATTTTTCTGCTTTTGGATCAAGCTTCGTCCTCAACTCATGTGGAACATATAAATATGCAATACAACAAAAAACTTTTATATGTGATAAGTTTGGCTTTTTGCCTGTAAACTTCTCTTCAGGTGTAACTTTATGTACAATAGCACTTGGAGTTCTGTTCATGATGTATGCAACCGTATGCATCGATTTTGCCCAATAACAATGAAGCATATTCTTCAGCCATCAAGGCTCTTGCTATTTTTGCAATATGTCTATTTTTGCATTAAGCAACACCATTTTGTTGTGGTGTGTAACTGCATGAAAACTGACGTCGAATTCCATGACTTTTAAGAAAATTGCTGAACTCATTTGACATGTATTCACCTCCTCCATTAGATCTTAATGTTTGAATATACTTCCTTATATGCTTTTCCACCATAGCTTTAAAATTCTGGAAGTGAGTGAATACCTCACTCTTCTCTTTCATGAAATATACCCACACTTTTCGTGTATGGTCATCAATGAAAGTAACATAAAACATGCAACTAACCATAGATGTGGTCTTTGTAAGAACCCAAACATCTATATGTACTATTTCTAGCACATTCTCACTAACATGCTTGTCATGTGGAAACGATGATCTTGATTGTTTACCAAATTGACATGTTGCACATACCTTTTGCATCTCTAAAACCTTGAAATTTGGTAGTCCATGAACGATCTCCTTTGACTTAATCAGTTTCAGCCTTTGCAGATTTGCATGTCCAATTTGTTTGTGCCAGATCTCTATATCAGCAATAACTCCTGCACCTTTTGCAAACATGGCTGCATTCATTTCAGGAATTTTCACATTAAGGGTGAACATCCTACCCACTTTGTTTCCATTCGCGATCAATCATCCACCATGTTTGTATTCTTCTACATATAATCCATTAGCATTGAACCTGACTTGTAATCCCTGGTCAACCATTTGTCCAACAGAAACCAGATTCTTTGTTATGTTTGGAACATGCAACACATCAACAAGAGGTTTTACCTTCCCATCCTCCATAGACAATGCTATGTTTCCTATATGCTCGATAGGATGCGATGTATCATCACCTGTTTCAACATATCCAGGAACTAGCAATTTCTGCAAACTACTAAACCATTCTGCATGACTGGTCATGTTATTTGAAGCACCTGAATCAACATGCTAGACATTATCATTCGATTTTGAAACACCAGCAGACATCGGATTCATCATGTGATGTTGAACCATGAACAGCTTCTCGGAATCATCTACACTTGTGGATGCATAGTTATTCTACTACCTTCTATTATTTTGATTCTTCAACCTACAATCACATTCAAAGTGTCCAGGTTTACCACAATTCCAGCATCCTTTACTGTCATTACTGTGAAGAGAGATGGTGGATGCAATCCAAAGATGAGTAGGTGCCGCTACAACCAGCTTCACACCAGCCAACTGAGACTTCAGAGTTGATTAGTAGACCCTTTGAGCTTCCTAAATCCACCAAAATATAAGCCAAGTACTTTGGAACATGTATCCCAAAAGTTTAAGTCAAGACAGACTAGTTGCGAAATGACTAGCTCCCAAAACTTGTTATTTTTGGACATACACCTGGTGGAAAAAATGAACAGTGCTCTCAACCTGGTAAGAATTTGAAAAATTCCTTTTTGGCAGAGCAAATAGACTTAGCAAGCTTCCCAATCCAAGTTAAAACACTTCAAATGATGGACTGAGCACTGAGAACAAGTTTCATCAATTTCTGGAACATGCCCACCATTCTCGGGGCTCTGCAGAGATAGACCAGTGAGCAGTAAAATGCAGATATCTCCAAAACTATAAATCCAATGACCTTGAAAACTTATATGCAAAAAGTAGACAGTACAGGCTATCCAAGCCACATTAAATCACTGAAAAAGATTCAGTGGAACGCGAGATATGACCTTCTGAATGTACTGCTCTCAGTGAGTATAGCAGAGAACAAAACAGAGAAGTAGATGATAATAAGTGTATAGATTCACATATGATTACAACCACATTGGCAATGAATCTTTGCACAATGGGAGTAGAATGATAGAGCTATGGAGTAAGCTCTTCAATCTCTACAAAATGACATGAAGTGGTCACGTACAAGGCTTGCTAATTGCCTCTTCCTTCTTGCTCCTTTTATAGCTATTCTTGGAGGGAGTTTTGAATTCGAATTCGAATGGCTCCACCTAAAAGTGATCCCCAAAGTTAGGAGAGATTCCCTCAGCTCAAAAATTCGTGATTTTGGTAGTTATAGCCATGAATTTGCTTTTACATCATGCATGAGGTAAGCCATCCTTTTCCTTTTTTCTTTTTTCAAATACAAGAGATAAAAATGAACTCTTTTACAAGAGGTATTCACATGACTACACATGTGACTTAAAAATGAGGATAATATCAAGCATATCAAGCATGTAGGCTTGGGTAAAATGCACCAACAGCTCCCCCTCAAGCCTAACATGCTTGGCCTTCAAATAAGTCTTCAATTGTCCTTGATTTCCTGCAAGCCAATCATCAACTTGAATCTACTTAACTTTGTACCATCAAGAGCTTTAGTTAACATGTCTGCACATTGCATATCTGTAGAGACATAGGATAGTTGAATATCCTTGCTCATTATCTTCTCCCTTACATAATGGTGGTGGACTTCAATATGCTTGGTTCTAGCATGGTATACCGGATTAGCTGCTAGATGTAGTGAGCTTGTGTTGTCACCAAAAATATGAGGTGTTGAAGAATGAAGTCCAAGATCTGTGTACAAAGACTTTAACCACATGATTTCTTGAGTTGCATTAGCCAAACCTCTATATTCTGCTTCAGTAGAAGATAATGCCACGGTTGGTTGCTTCTTCGATGACCAAGAAATGATTTTTGAACCTGCAAATGATATATACCCTGATGTGCTTCTTCTATCATCTTTAGATCCGGCCCAATCTGCATCTGAGTAGACCTTTAGCTCAATATCTGAAGTATATGAATAGAACAAACCTTCATTCATGGTTCCCTTTAGGTACTTGAGGACTCTCTTGGCCGCTTCCATATGTGGTCTTCTTGGCTTATGCATAAACTGACTCAATATGCTAACACTATAGCATATATCCACCCTTGTGAGTGTTGCATAGTTCAAACTTCCAACCAAGCTTTGATAGCTTGTGATGTCTTCAATTGGCTCTCCTTCATAAGCACTAAGCTTATGATTTTGCTCCATAGGTGTACCTGCACACTTGGTATTTTCCATCTTGAACTTGACGAGCATGTCATGGACATACTTCCTTTGTATGATGTATATACCTGAATCTGTGTAGATCAACTCCAATCCAAGAAAATAAGTGAGTGGTCCGAGGTCACTTATTTTGAACTCCTCCTTCATTTGACTCTTTACTTGTTTGATTCCTTCAAGATCATTGCCTGTGATAAAAATATCATCAACATACACACATAAATAGATCACTTCAGATCCATTCCTCTTTATGAACAAAGAGGTATCCGCCTTGCTAGCTTTGAATCCTTGGTCCTGCAAATAAGTCACCAATCTGAAATTCCAAGCTCTTGGAGCTTGCTTCAATCCATACAAAGCTTTCTTTAGTTTGCATACATAGCTAGGATGATGTGCATCCTCATATCCAGGAGGTTGTGCCATATACACTTCCTCAGAAATCCATCCATTCAAGAAAGCATTCTTTACATCAAGTTGATAGAGATTCCAATTTCTTGATGCAGCAAGACTAATGAGAACCCTAATTGTAGGCATTTTTGCAACAGGAGAGAAAGTCTCCTCATAATCAATACCATGGGTTTGAGCAAACCCTTTAGCAACTAACCTTGCTTTGTGTCTATTTATACTTCCATCTGGATTCCTCTTGATTTTGTATATCCATCGAGATCCAATTACCTTCATAGATGGCTTGTTAGGTACAAGCTCCCAAGTGTCATTCTCCTTCAAGGCTTCCATTTCTTCATCCATTGCATCTCTCCAAGCTTTCTTGCTTTGTGCTTCTTCGAATGTGGTAGGTTCTTCATTGGTTGAATCCTTTGCAATGTAGATTGAGTGCTTGGTGACCAAAGAAGTATCATAACCAAACCTCTCTGGTTTCTTCTTCTCCCTCGAAGACCTTCTAAGTGGTTGATGTGAGCTCTCCGGTCCATATGTAGCATCCTGCATCTTTGCTTTACCTTTGTTCTTCCATAGCTTTAGTCTTTCCAAGTCTTCTAGGTCAATCTCCGAATCACTTTCTTCAATCTGCTTTGGCTCCTTTGGTTGAAGTGATGGAAAGTCTTCATCCAAGTCATATGGCAGCTTCACTTTCCTGTCATCATCAAACCATGATTTGTTTTCATCAAAAATTACATCTCTACTCATAGAAAATCCTTTATTGGTTGGATTGTACAATGTATATCCTTTTTGGTTTTGATCATAACCAATGAATACACACTTCTCTGCCTTGGGATCCGATTTCCCTCTTACTTGAGAAGGAATGTGAGCATAGGCTAAGCATCCAAAGATTTTGCAATGCTCTAGACTAGGTCTTCTTCCATTCCAAACTTCATATGGAGTGGTTCCATCTAGTGACTTACATGGAAGTATATTTATGAGATATGTGGCTGTAGACACAGCCTCTGCCCATAGGTAGTTTGGCAATCCCTTTTTGTTGAGCATGGACCTTGCTGCTTCGACAATAGCTCTGTTCCTCCTCTCTGCTACACCATTGAGTTCGGGTGTATACCTTGTAGTGACTTCCCTTTTAATGCCTCTTTCATGCAAGAAGGCATCAAATTCAGAAGAGAAGTATTCTCCTCCACCATCTGATCTGAGTCGTTTCAAAGTCCTACCTGTTTGGTTTTCAACAAGAGCAATATACTTCTTAAAGCAATTAAACACTTCATCCTTGTGCTTCATGAAAAACAGAATGGTCCACCTGCTACAATCATCTATGAAAGACACATAATATCTTGAGCCTGATATAGATGGCTCCTTACTTGGACCCCACACATCCGTGTGCACTAGATCCAAAGGATTTTGATACATATATCCTTTCTTATTGAAAGGTTGTCTATGAGCCTTGCCGAGTTGACAAGCTTCACACTTATAAATCATGTGTTGCCTTGTGATATTAGGCAAACCAAGTACACTTTGGTCCCTGCAAATATGTTTGAGTGTCCTCTCACCAATGTGAGCAAGCCTTTTGTGCCATATCTCCAACTCTGTTAGAGTTTGAGATCCATAGCTAAACAAAGCTATGTTCTTTGTATCTTCCACTTCAAAAGTGAAAAGCCTTCCTGTCTTTTCTCCTTTGGCAATCCTTCGAAAGCCTTGCCTTGGGTCTTCAACATATGCTCCAAATTGATTGAATCTAACCTGCAATCCTTTTTCAACAATCTGTCCAACACTTATTAAATTTTTGGTAATTGTAGGGACATACAAGACTTTGCTTAAGAGGTTCATATTCGCATCTGATGTCTTCACATTACCTATCTTCTCCAGTGAGTGCTTTGTGTCATCTTCTGTCTGCACTTCATGCTTGTTATGAGGATCTTCCAAATCAGAAAGTAAAGCCACATTTCCTGCTACATGGTTCGAGCATCCCGAATCAATGTAAAATATGTGATCATCATCCTTACCCTTCTTCGCTGATAGATTCATAATCAATAATGAATCTTCTTGACTTTGGTCCTCTGCATAGTTATTGTAATCTCTTCTTCCTCTATGGCCACTTTGATAGTTGTTGTTGTAATTGTTGTTGTAGTAGTTGTTGTTGTTGTAGCCTCCATTGTATCTACCTCTATTTGATCCATAGCCACCTCTATTGAATCCTCTTCCTCTTGAGTTCCTCGGGTTCTTGAAACATTCTTCAGTAGTATGGTTAGATAAGCCACATATGTTGCAAGGTTGAGATGATTGGAATCTCCCTCTGCCTTGCTTTCCACCTCTGCCTCTTCCTCTAGCTCCTCCTCTACCTGCAAAGTTTGCTTGGAAAGAGCTTCCTTCATCTTCATTCTTTCTATTCTTTGACTTGTCCTTGACCTTAGCTTTATCAGAATATAAGGCAGAAGTTTGATTACCTCTTGAGGACTCACCACCTTTTCTAATCTTTGCTTCATGAGTGAAGAGTTGGCCCATGAGTGTGTTGAGGTCGGGTACATGCATATCCATGTATAAATCCATGGCTGTTGTGAATGACTCCCACTTGTCGTCTGCTTTGTTTCCATTCATGATTTGTCTTATGATTTGCTCCTCTTCAATTACCTCTCCAATGCTTCCAAGTTGGTCGGAAATCTCCTTCATCTTTGTGACATAATCAGTCACATTTTGCTTCGAGCTTTTCTTCATTGTTGTGAACTCCATCCACAATTGGTTCTTCCTTGCTCGAGTGTTGGAAGAGAAGAAAGAAGCAAGTGCATTCCAGATCTCTCTTGATGTCTTGCATCCCTTGACATGAGGTAAAAGAAAATCAGAGATTGAGTTTAGAATATAGGACCTTGCAAGTGCATCCTTCGAACACCAATTTGAAAGTCCTTCCACTTCTTCATGTGATGGTTGCCCTTTGTTCCTCATGGTTGGCATTGCTTCATCTCCGGATATGAATCCATATAGATTCCTCCCTTGAAGGTAAGCCTCCATCCTTAGAGACCATGACGGGTAGTTGTTTCGATCCAATTTGTCAATTGTTGATGGAAATCCATCTCCCATGTTGCTTGACTATGCTCTGATACCACTATGAAGAGAGATGGTGGATGCAATCCAAAGATGAGTAGGTGCCGCAACAACCAGCTTCACACCAGCCAACTGAGACTTCAGAGTTGATTAATAGACCCTTTGAGCTTCCTAAATCCACCAAAATATCAGCCAAGTACTTTGGAACATGTATCCCAAAAGTTTAAGTCAAGACAGACTAGTTGCGAAATGAGTAGCTCCCAAAACTTGCTATTTTTGGACATACACCTGTTGGAAAAAATGAGCAGTGCTCTCAACCTGGTAAGAATTTGAAAAATTCCTTTTGGGCATAGCAAATAGACTTAGCGAGCTTCCCAATCCAAGTTAAAACACTTCAAACGATGGACTGAGCACTGAGAACAAGTTTCATCAATTTCTGGAACATGCCCACCATTCTCGGGGCTCTGCAGAGATAGATCAGTGAGCAGTAAAATGCAGATATCTCCAAAACTATAAATCCAATGACATGAAGTGGTCACGTACAAGGCTTGCTAATTGCCTCTTCCTTCTTGCTCCTTTTATAGCTATTCTTGGAGGGAGTTTTGAATTCAAATTTGAATGGCTCCACCTAAAAGTGATCCCCAAAGTTAGGAGAGATTCCCTCAGCTCAAGAATTCGTGATTTTGGTAGTTATAGCCATGAATTTGCTTTTACATCATGCATGAGGTAAGCCATCCTTTTCCTTTTTTCTTTTTTCAAATACAAGAGATAAAAATGAACTCTTTTACAAGAGGTGTTCACATGACTACACATGTGACTTACAAATGAGGATAATATCAAGCATATCAAGCATGTAGGCTTGGGTAAAATGCACCAACAATTACCTGAATCATTTCTTTGGAATTTTTGCGGCCTGGCTCCCTCTGCCTCGAAACAGTCCTCTTCCTCTTGCATGATTCTGTTGTTGACTTTGGTCTTGCTTACTATTTCCTCTTCCACTTCTGAAATCTCTATCTCTGCCTCTTCCTTTTCTAGAGTAGAATACCTACTTAGAACTAGATTTTTCTTTAGAGTTTGAATCCTCACCAAGATTGTTTCTTCAATAATCAGCATAGATACTAGATTAACAAAATTTGGAATATTTTCCCTGTCTATATAGAAGTTTTGAACTGCTTATATGCAGCTCCTAAACCACAAAGACACACTTCCACCTTATTGTCATCATCTACAATCACACCAATAGATGCAAGTGACTCATATATGCTTTTGATTTTTAAGGTGTAGTCACTTACCGACATGCTCTTCTTCTCCAATATATGTAGCTTGTTCTTGAGTTGCAATTTCCATGCCTTTATATTGGTCCCATACAATGTGAAAAAACTGTTCCAAGCCTCTTTCGGAGTCTTGGCATCTTGTATGTGTCCAATCATGCTATCGTGTATGCTGATAGATAGCCAGTAAATTACCTTTCGTGCTCCTTGATTCCATTCCTCATATGATCTTAACTAGTTTGCAGTCCGATTCCTTTCTGGTAACTACAAAGCATTTTCATTCTCTCCTTCGATCTACTTCCAATAGCCTTTTCCCATCAAGAAATTCATCATTCTAAATCTCCAAGCATGGAAATTGTTCTTGTCTAGCTTATCGCTCATAAGCTCACTCATTCCATCTGTGTTTGCCATTTCTACAACAATTCTCAACACTGCAAAACACTACAAGTAGCACTTCTGTTTGAACACTGTCGCACTATGATGTGACAGTTTGATCTCAGGAAAACACAGTTTTCGTGTACCAACAATACACAAAATCGCTTGAAATTTTGGATATAGAATATATGAGTGTCGGCAAACACAATGCAAGTTAGATGTTTTGAAAGTGACGTGGTTTTTTTGTGGGCCCCACATTGCAAGCTCAAAATAGAGGTCAAGATGGCTTCAAAACTTCAATCTAACAAAAACAAGTGACCCTAAAGGGATAAGTCTCAAAAATATTTTGAGGTCTTCTACCATACCAATTTTCGTAGCAAATGGGGGTCATTTGTGAATCATGTTTTCTCCATGCCTTGCCGCGTGATCTTCAATGTCACCTTCTCCACAAGCTCTCTACAGCCACGCTGGCTCTAATACCATGTCACGAGGAAGGAGATAAGGAAGAGAGCTCACACACAGACTCTCTCACTCTCAAGGAGAAGCACACACACATATTGAGGCAAGGAAGACTGATCTTCTTCTTCTTCTTCTATTACATAAAAAGGAATGTACAAGAATGACCTAAAAACAAGAATACAAACAGTGCAATATATAGAGATCAATACATAAGGAAAAATCTAATGTCCGCAAATGAGTGAGCTGGCAAGTAACAAATGTGCCCTCACTCTCGATAGATAAATCTAATAAAGCTCAATGAAGTATCCCTGACATATATTGGCGTGACCACTATACATGTCAGAGAAATGAAAAACTGATACGTGTCATCCTCGATCATCAGATGTTGAGCTTGATATATCAACATAGAGAACACCTTTGGCTTCTTCATCTTTGGCAGGTTTCTCACATTTCGTATCCCTTGTGGTTGGCTCTTCGATTCTATGTGGCCTACTAGTGCTTTTGGCTTCCAAACCCATACCATTTTTTATTGTCTTCTTATTATGGTTGAAGAGGTGCGTTGATCTAATTTTGAGCTGTATACTTGGTTCAAACTCTTTCTTCTCCTAGGCTTCTTTGTTGAGACTTTTCTCATGAGTGAGAGCATAGGGTTTTGTGCATGTAAGAGTTTCTTGGGTAACCACATGCATAATTGCCCTTGTTGAGCTGCAACTAATTCCTTAGGCACCCAAATTTGTATGTTATTGTGGTGAACCTTCATTGACTACATGCTAACCAAATTTGGAGTACTCTTTGAGATAGAGATCTTCATTGTTCTGCTACTTGTTGCCTTGGATTTCTATATTGCTTCTTTGGTAATGATTTTGATTGCAACGATGTGATTGATGGCTCACCCTTGCATAGCCATATATGCTTCATGCCTGGAACTACATTTTTCTTGATGTTTGTTTGCTTATTTTATATAGCAATTGTCTTGTATGGTTCTCGTTGCCTCTGTGGTTGTGTCTTTGAGCACGTTCTTCCATGATTGAATCCTGCATCATAGAGCTTTTGACGCATACAACATCTTCTTCTATAAGATTAGTCTTAGAAGAACTAAGAGAATGTGTGATTCCTGGATTTTTGATCATGCAATTATCTAATTCTAATGTAATGCATTGTTCACGTACCCAAACTTGAAGCATTTGACTTCTTAGGTTTAAGTTGATTACATGGTCATAGATCCAATCTTGGCCCAAGATAAGTGGTTCCATAAGCTCCTCACCTTGACATACTAGCATTTTGACTTTTATTGGGACATCTTGAAGGTAGATGGGAGGTTCCACCTGCCCAAACAAGGGGTTTCCAAACCTCCCAATCCTATGAGATAGTCCTTGGTAGTATGAAAATTGAACTACACTAGTTACTGCACCCGAGCCAATCAAGGCTCTCTCAGTCCTTACACTCTTTCCTTGTCCTACCTCTATGGTCACAAAGGGACATCGATCGATTATTTGAGAAGCAATGGCACCTGATGTTTGGCACATGGCCATGTGATATCTTGTGGCATTGGGATTGACATCTAGACCTTGTCGCCTTAACTTATTTCACCTAATGTGCTCTCTAGCCTTTGCTTGTGCTTTTTCTCTAACCCTTAGCTCTTCTTTTCACTTCTTAGCAGTGTTGAGTCTCAGTAGCATATTACTTGGCAGCCACTAATATAGGTCGGCAAGATATCACCTTCTAGAATGGCCAATTGAATTGCACCACTAATGGAAATTCTATTAATGATCATGGGTCCATATCCACATTTTTCCAATTTACGAGCCTTTTCTTTGTAGCGTATATGCCTGTTGCCGCTCATAGCCTCATCTCACCTAAGCGTTCTAGATCAAAGATCCTAGAGGAAAGCTCATGTCCATTCCACTCATGCTCTTGTGCTACTTTCAAGGTGGGGATCAGGAATTCTAATGGTAACATAGCATTTTGTCTGAAGACCTTTGAAATGAGGTGGCATTGAGTACCGTTTTGTAGGCAACTTCATAAACCCAAATAACATGATGAAGTTGTTTATCCCAATCAGAGTGTTTATTATTTACCAGTTTTGTCAATACATTGCATAAGATCTTATTTTTGCTCTTTACTTGTCCATTAGCTTGTGGATGATAGGGGACAGACTTCTTATGTATCACCAAGAATTCTTGGAGAAGGTTTTCAATGACTTTGTTCAAGAAGTGTGTAAAGTCTTGAGAATAGAATGGTATTAATTACTCGATGAGGACCAAAGTGTCCACCTACAACACCACTATGTGATGTTTCTAAGACTTTCAAATAGTCTGATTCATGAATGCACAATCTTAAGTAACCATCTTTGCCTCTTCAATATAGGTTGTCTCCTATTATGGCATAGTCTTGAGCCTCTTGTTCCATGCTTCGTTTTCTTGCTAGACTAGCCTCACTGGGTAGTGTTCTTGATTTCAGAAATTCTACCAATGGAGCACTCCATTCTGGAATTAAGGATACATGATAAAGGGTAGCATGCTCCACTAGGGGTCTTGCCTGACACATTGGACAATTCTTAATCCACTCATGTATTTCTTTGTCCATACTAGGCCAATAAACTCCTAAACATTTCAGATTTTACAATGTTCATTGTTTTGAATAGTGATTTCCTAGCAATCCTTCATGGGCTTGTTGCAACCAACTATTATGTTCATCCTCCTTGACACAACAAGCTAGTACACCCTGCGTATCTTGTTTGTACATGCTTCCTGTCAATATTTGATAGTTTTATGATTTTACAATTTCATCTTTGTTTGTTTTCACATTCTTATTTGCGGGTCTGAAGGTTAGGATAGGTACCAACTTATTTGCCCATTTAGGAACAACTTCTAAATTGAATAGATAAGGGTCAGGTAGTTCATCAGACACTCCTTGCGGCAGCTCTCCTGAAGGGATGTGAGAAATATGATCTGCCCTGAGATGGGTTCTACCTTTCCTAACACAACTTTGAAGTCATATTCCATTAGTACAAGGAACCATCTTACTAAGTGCAACAAGACTACAATTACGACCACCATGTGCTAGAGAGATGACTCCCTCCCCACCATCGACTCTCTCCAGGGCACTGCCTTCTTGGATAGGTGGGTACTAGCCAGCCAGCCTAGATCATAAACTTATTTTATTACACTAACCGTCCTATATTGCAAGGTTTATTGACCAAATACAATAAAGCTTGATGATCAGTGAACAACTTGAACTTGTTGGCTAATAGATAGTGTCTAAACTTCTTCACATCATATACCATGCCTAAGCCTTCTCTTTCAGTTGTTGTATAGTTCCATTCCGCTGCATTTAGCTTTTTGCTAGCATATGCTATAGGCAAATCTAGATTTCCTTCACATGTGGGTTGTGCCAGCACACATCCTATTGCATGATTTGATGCATCCACATGGACATGAAATGGTCTATTCCAATCAGAAGTGGCCAGTATTGGTGTTGTGCACAAACATCTCTTCAGCTCATTGAAAGAAGTCTCGCATTCATCGTTCCACTCAAAATTTGTCAACAAGGCATAAAGAGGTTTAGCTATGATTGCGTACATGTGAATAAACCTACGATAATATCCACAATGGCCCATAAATGCTTGTACATCTTCAACATTCCTCGGCCTTGGCAACTCTGCTATGGCTCTGACTTTTTCCTCATCTGTTGATATTCCATTCTTAGAAACAATATGACCTAAGATCTTACCTTGATGTACCATGAACACACACTTTTCTAGGTTCAAACAAACTCGATATTCTCTACACTTGTTGAAGATCTATCTAAGTTCTAGAATGTGGTGTCTTCTTTCTTGGGAATGAGCACATAAATCATCCACATATACTTCTAAGCTCTTTCATAAGAAATCTTTGAGGACATGACACACGAGCCTTTGGAATTTTGTAGGTGCATTGGTGAGCCCAAATTGCATCACACGAAATGCAAAGATTGCCCACTTGGTGGCAAAAGTAGTCTTATGTTGATCTTCTTGGTTTTAACCTGAAAATCCATCAAGGAAGCTATAAACTTCCTTTCCTACAACATGCTCCAATAAATGTTCAGTGATTGGAAGTGGATAGCTATCCCTGATCATTGTAGCATTAACTTTTTCAAGATTAATACACACTCACAACTTTCCATTCTTCTTAGACACCACTACAATGGGAGACAACCATTCAGTATGCTTGATCTCATACATAAATCCAGCTTCAATCAACCTATCAATTTCTTCTTTTATTTTTGCAGCATAAGTATCATTATATGTGTAGGGCTTCTGTTTGATGGGATTGGCATAAGTCATCATGGGAATCGTATGCAAGCATATTTTAGGATCTACTCCCTTTAGGTCTCTATGGGTCCATGCAAACACGTCCCTATATTCCCTTAATAAACTACAAGCTCTACTTCTTCTTCTACACTTAGGCCTTCTCCTATGTATGTACATTGCTCTTCGTTCTCTTCAATGGTTACAACTATTTTTTTCGTATTTTCTTTATTATCATATTCTTCTCTTGTGATGGCCTCTCTCTTAGGCATTTGTATCAAAATTTTTCAGTCTTCAACTTCATATTTCTTGAAATTCTATGGTACTTCGAACAACGATTCCTCCTCTTCTTGTTTCATTGCTTTTATTTTCTTTTTCTTTTGACTACCTTCAATTTCATCCCTTGAATTTACAATTTAATACTTGTGAGAGGCTCTTCTTCTTTTTGGGTAAATAATCCTATATCCTCTAGATAGTGTTCCTTTGAGTCAAAGAAACTATCTATTACAATGGACTCTAGGTCATCGTCATTCTCTTTTTCTTCTATGACATCACTAGGGTCACATTCATCTAGCAAGGGCTCACATATGAAAACAGAGATATCATAACCCTCCTCCTCATCACAATGAGGTGTCCATTGTTCTTCATTGACAACAATGTTCATGGTGGCTAAGATTTTTGCCCAAGCATGAGGCTCAAATTCCTCATCTAGAAAGATCATCTGTGTGTAGGCTGGGTCTCTAACTGGTCTGTCTCTTGGAGGAGTTCCTTCTTCTCTTGCTTTTATGTGTCATTCCTCTTCCTCTGCAACCTTGCACATCCACAAATGAGTATCCTCATGCATCCAAGATGGACCAAAAGAACTTTCAAAATGTGCAGAGATTGAATCTTCTTGCACCTTGTGGATAGGATTCCACTGTAGGGGCGGTATGTTGGGAAAAATGGATGGACACCTCAAGAAATGAGTTGGTACTGCTAATCCTTGCTTCCTACCAGCCCTATTTTACTTTAGAGTTGCATTGTAACCCGTTTTATCTTTCCAATGACACTAAATAAGTGCCTATGTACTTTGGAGATGATGCTTCAAACACTTTGATCAAAACAGATAAGTTTGCAATTAGCTTATGACCAAAAAGTTGCTATTTTGGTCTTGATACCTACTAGAAGTTTTGCACAATACTCATAGTAAAATAGCCATTAGAAAACTTCCTTCTAAGGGTATCTAGTTAGCTTAGAGAGCTAATGATTCCAAGTCGAATAACTTAAAATGATAGACTATACTCTAAGCAATCACTTTAACAAGTAGAAGCTTACCCCCAAGTTTTTAGGAACTCTAGAGAGAATGACCAGTGACCACTTCGAGACAATTTTCTCCCAATTTGCTGAATGAAACTTCTTAAAACTTTGATATCTTGTAATAACAGACTTTGAGCTTGTTCCAATGAACTATAGAACATTGAAAATGGTGGAGAGATCACTGAGATATGAGCAAGAAAAGTTCACTACTCTGAGTGACAATGACATAGATGAATGTAGATGTAATCATCAATGTAATGTATTATGTAACAATGTTGTACACGATCATTGGCATGAATATGATGCCCGATGATAGTGATAGGAGTAGGCTATAGTGTGAGCCTCTCAATTACATTAAATGATCAACACTAAGCTTAGTAATGGGGCACTCAGGTCGCGAGATTTCAAGCTAGTTTTATCGTGACTCTCTTCAAATTTGAATTTTGAAATTCAAATGAACTTTGAACTAAAAGTTTTTCCTCTAAACAAGGAGATATTCTCTCAAGGAAACTTGTATCATAAAGTTCTCCTAACTCCTACGAGTTTAGTTGCATTTACAAGATTCTTCTAAGTCAAATGTCTTTTACAAAAGTTAATGGTGAAAACCATAAGCAATGGTTCATGTGGTTTTTTTCATCCAATTGCACATAGATTCTTCCAATGCCTAGCCAAGTGTGAAGGCTTGACATTTGCACCAACAACTCCTCCTCAAGCCAAACATCTTGGCTTGGTCTTCTTCATCAATCCTCTTGAATGTCCTGCAATCCATTATTAGCTTTGAACCTACAAAGTTTACTACCATCAAGTGCCTTTGTCAATAAATCTGCACATTGCATAATAGTGAATACATATGCCAACTGAATTTCCTTGCTCAATAGCTTCTCTCTCACATAATGATAGTGAACCTCTATATGCTTGTCCTAGCATGATAGATAGGATTTGCTGCAAGATGTAAGGAACTTGTATTGTCACCAAAAATCATTGGTGAGTTAGAAGGTAATCCCAAATTTGCATATAGCAATTTGATCCATATGGATTCTTGAGTAGCATTGGCTAATCCTATGTATTCAGCCTCTGTTGAAGATAAAGCAATAACAGGTTGCTTCTTGGAAGACCATGGACATCTGAAGTATAAGGAAATTATAAACATTGATTTTGAGTACCCTTAAGATACTTCAAAATTCTCTTGGAAACATCCAAGTGAGGTGCTCTAGGTTTGTGCATAAATTGGCTTAAGACACTTACTCCATAAGCAATATCAATCCTTGTTAATGTAACATAGTTTAGGCTTCCAACTATGCTTTGGTATCTTGCAATATTTTCAAGCACATCACCTTCATGAGCACTTAACTTTTGGTTTACCTCCATAGGAGTGCTGGCTATCTTAGCATCCTCCAAGTGAAACTTCTTCAACATGTCCTACACATACTTCCTTTGAGTAATATAAATTCCAGAATTGGTATATACTAACTCAAGTCCAAGAAAATACTTTAGTGACCCTAGATCATTGATTTTGAACTCCTACATCATTTGATTCTTGATCTGCTTGATGCCATAGGAATTACTACCTATAAGTATGATATCATCAACATACACACATAGGTATATCATCTGTCTTCAATCTGGTTTGGCTCTTCCTTGGTGAGGCTTGGAAACTCCTCTTCCAACTCATAAGATAATTTTATTTTCCTGCATTCACTTTCAAACCAAGAGTCATTCTCATCAAACACAACATCTCTACTGACCATAAAACCTTTGTTGGATGGATTATAGAATCTATATCCTTTCTAATTTAAATCATACCCTATGAAGATGCACTTCTCTACCTTAGGGTCTAGCTTACCTTTGATTTGAGATGGGATATGCACATATGCAACACATCCAAAGATCCTGCAATGATCAAGTGATGGCCTCCTACCATGCCATGCTTCATATAGGGTCATCCCATCAAGTGACTTGGATGGCAACCTGTTAATGAGATAAGTGGCAGTAGAGACACTTTCTACCCACAAATAATTAGGTATTTTTTTTCATTTAGCATTGACCTAACTGTTTCAACAATCAACCTATTTCTCCTCTCTGCCATCCCATTCTGCTCAGGGATATACCTTGTTGTAATTTCTCTTTTGGTTCCTCTATCCTGCAAGAATGCATCAAATTCATTTGAGAAGTACTCACCTCCTCCATCTGACCTTAGTCTCTTTAGACTTCTTCCTATTTGGTTTTCCACAAGTGCAAGATACTTCTTAAAGCAATTGAACACTTCATCTTTGTGCTTCGTAAAATATAAGATGGTCCACCTACTGAAATCATCAATGAAAAATACATAATACCTTGATCCAGAAATTGAGGGATCCTTACTTGGTCCCCACACATATGTGTGGACAAGCTCCAAGTAATCTTCATGCATGTAGCCTTTCTTTGAGAAGGGTAACCTGTGAGATTTACCAAACTTACATGCACCACATTTATAGATCATGTGTTGCTTGGATACATTAGGTATCCCAAGCACACATTGATATCTACATATTTGCTTTAAAGTTCTCTCACCAATATGCCCTAATCTTTTATGCCGAATCTCAAGCTCTGACAATGTTTGATCTTTGTAATTATAAAGTGCAATATTCCTTGTATCTTCAAGTGCAAATGTAAATAGTCTACATGTCTTTTCTCCTTTGGAAATTCTCTTGAATCCATGTTGGGGATCTTCCACAAATGCTCCATATTTGTTGAACGTAACCTGCAAACCCTTTTCCACAATCTCTCCAACGCTCATCAAATTCTTGGTGATTGTAGGTAAATATAGAACCCCGCTCAACAGATTTTTATTCCCATCGGAGGTTTTAACATTTCCTACCTTGACCACTAAATGCTTGGTGTCATCACCTGTTTGCACTTGGTGCTTTCCCTTGGGTTCGTCAAGGTTAGAGAGAAGAGCTACATTGCCTACCACATGGTTTGAACATCCTAAGTCAATGTAGAATAGATGGTCATCATTCATACCTTGCTTTGAAGTCATGTTCATAATCAGAAGTGAATCATCTTGATCCTCTGTGTAATTGTTGTAGTCTTTCCTTGATTTGTAGCCTCCTTGGTAGTTGTTGTAACCTTGATGATGGTTGAACCTTCCTCTCGATTGTGTGTAGTCACCTCTTTGGAAACCTCTACCTCTTTGATTCTTGAAGATCCTGTAACACTCATCTGTGGTGTGATTTGATAAACCACAAATATTACATGGGGAAGAGTTGAAAGATCTCCCCCTACCTTGCTTACCTCCTCTACCCCTACCTCTTGAGTTCCTACCTCTACCTGCATAATTGGGTTGAAAAGTAGTACCTTCATCTTCACTCTTTTTATTTTTCCCTTTCTCTTTTAACTTGCCTTTAGCTGTGTATAGGGCAGAAGCGTTGTTACCTCTTGATGAATCTCCATTTTTTTTGAGCTTGGCTTCATGGGTAAAGAGTTGTTCCATGAGGGTGGTAAGATCTAGAATCTGCATGTCCATGTATAAGTCCATAGCAGTTGTGAAGCTTTCCCATTTGTCATCTGCCTTGATACCATTGATTACTTGTCTCACAATTTGCTCCTCTTGGATCTCCTTTCCAATGGTTGCCAATTGGTTAGCCACATCCTTGACTTTGGTCACATATTCTGAAACACTGTTTGGATTGCTTCCTTTAAGTGGTGAACTCAACCCACAATTGGTTCTTCCTAGCCCTTGTGTTGGAAGAAAAATATGAAGACAATGTATCCCAAGTCTCTTGGGATGTTTTATAGTTCCTAATATGCAGAAGAAGGAAGTGAGAGATAGAGTTAAGAAGGTATGACCTCGATAATGCATCTTTGGCACACCATGAGTTGAGTCTTTGAAGCTCTTCTCTTGTAGGTTGTCCGTTGCTTCTAAAAATGGGCATCTCCTCATCTCTTGATATGTATTCATAGAGACTCCTTCCTTGAAAGTATGTATTCATCCTCAAGGACCATGCTTGGTAGTTGTTCCTATCCAATTTATCAATAAAAGAAGGAAAACCATCTCCCATTTTACCTCAAGTTGCTCTGATACCACTGTTAGGAAAGATGGATGGACACCTCAAGAAATGAGTTGGTACTACTAATCCCTGCTTTGTACCAGCCCTATTTTACTTCAGAGTTGATTTGTAGGCCCTTTTAGATTTCCAATGACACTAATTAAGTGCCTATGTACTTTGGAGATGATGCTTCAAACACTTTGATCAAAACAAATAAGTTTGCAACTAGCTTATGACCAAAAAGTTGCTACTTTGGTCTTGATACATGCTGGAAGTTTTGCTCAATACTCACAGTACTATAGCAATTAGAAAAATTCCTTATGATGGTATCTAATTAGCTTTGAGAGCTAATGATTCCAAGTGGAATCACTTAAAATGATAGACTATACTTTGAGCAATCACTTTAATAAGTAGAAGCTTACCCTTGACTTTTTAGGAACTCTACAAAGAATGACTAGTGACCACTTCGAGACACTTTTCTCCCAATTGACTAAATGAAACTTCTTCAAGCATTGACATCATGTAATAGACTTTGGGCTTGTTCCAATGAGCTATAGAAAATTGAAAATGGTGGAGAGAGCACTGAGATATAAGCAAGACAAGTTCACTATTATGAGTGACAATGACAGAGATGAATGTAGATGTAATCATCAATGTAATGTATTATGTAACAATGTACATGATCATTGGCATGAATATGATGCCCAATGATAGTGATAGGAGTAGGATACAGTATGAGCCTCTCAATTACATCAGATGATCAACACTAAGCTCAATAATGGAGCACTAAGGCCGCGAGATTTCAAGCTACTTTTATAGTGACTCTCTTCAAATTTGAATTTTGAAATTCAAAAGAGCTTCCACCTAAACATTTGTAATAAACTGATAGGTAGGAGATGGTTGAACTACACCCTAAGAGAGAGGATTAGGAAGTAATCCTCAACCATGGATTTTGGGGCAAGTAGTTAGCCCATCACATTCCTAACCTAGAGATTGTGAGTTCAATTCCTTACATTGGTATGGTTAGGAATGTGATGGGCTAACGAGTTGCCCCAAAAGCCATGGTTGAGGATTACTTCCTTATCCTCCCTCTTAGGATGTAGTTCAACCATCTCCTACCTATCAGTTTGTTACATTATTTCCCCCTTAGTTGATCATTGTCCTCAATGATCTACTCATGTATCCCTCTAGCCTCGATGATCAGTTCTTGAACTATCTTGGTACCCTTGAACTGATGTCCTCAACCTCCCATAGTTTCTTGAACATTGTGCGCAACCTTGGTGTCTTGAAATTCGTTCTCAACCATAGTATCTCGAACCTTGTTCTCATCCATGTTTGGTATTTTTAACACTCAAACAAGTGCAACCCAAGGTTTCCCAAGGACTTTACACTTCCAAGCTAGCTCATTAGATTTGGAAAGTTCATTGAACACTCAAACAAGTGCAACCCAAGGTTTCTCAAGGACTTTACACTTCCAAGCTAGCTCATTAGATTTGGAAAGTTCGTTCGGAGAGCTTTCCAACGGTATATTGCATGCCTCAATCTGACCTACGGATTGAGAGATAGACTTGAATCTTTGTTTGGTCCAATTCTCAACGCACCGCCTCCCCAATTCCTACCCTTTCACATGATAGAGTGCCCAAGCGCTTTTTTTAGAGGCCATTGGGTCATTCCACCTTGCCCAAGCATACTTCCTAGGCTCTCATACCAATTGTGGGAATTGAACAACTATCTCCTACCTATCAGTTTATTATAGCGTTCTTCCTCTAAAAAAGGATATATTCTCTCAAGGAAACTGGTACCATAAAGTTCTCCTAACTCCTACGAGTTAAGTGGGATTTACAAGATTCTTCTAAGTCAAATGAATTTTACAAAAGTTAATGGTGAAAACCATAAGCAATGGTTCATGTGGTTTTTTCATCCAATTGCACATGGCTTCTTCCAATGCCTAGCCAAGTATGAAGGCTTGACATTTGCACCAACATGGTGTTGAAAAGAACAAGGACTACTCCTACTTTACTCACATGCACACATCTAACAAGCTAAGGAGGAAGGAACAAAAGATAGCAAAACATGATGACTGAATTAAAATGAAAATGAACTTACAAAGATTGCTCTATGAGCATGGAGACTCCATGAGGAGTGGAAGCACACTCTTGGCAATGAGCTAGAGTGGAATGACTTGTGTGGAGTGAAGGGAGGCCTTGCTTGTATGGAGTTTGGGATATTTCCCTTGCATGTGGGATAAATGAACTTGCATGAGAATGAAACTAGCTTTGGACAAAAGGGTGGAGCATGGAACTCTCAACACCCCCCCTCCATGTGATGACCCTTTTGTTTTATGGGGGACTAGTGACATATGGGATCACTTAGTCCATGGGATGGGATCCTTGGACATAACTTGGACATATGGGATCCAAGGGGTTTTTAATGGGATCTAGGGACATATGGGATCCCTAAACATATAAAGGGTGTACATCATGGGGTAGGTGGTGTAAATGAGATGCTTTAAAAGAGATATTCTTTATAAACGGTTGCCTTGGGTGACCCATCAGATTCTCCATCACTTCTTTCTTCACTAATGTTGGCATATTTCTTGGGTTTGTAGTAGCATTTCTCTTCAGGATGATTTGTTCTTTTGCAGAAGCGACATGGTTTGTACTTTTGATGAGGTGGTTTCTTCTTGCTGAACAAAGCTTTCTCTTGAGAGGAGCTATGGTATTGAAGATTCTTTTCTTCATCAAGGAGGGAAGCTTCAACATCGCTAAGGGTTGGTTGTGGAAGAAGCCTAAGTGTGGTGATGATGTGGCCATATGAATCCTAGGGAAGACTTTGTAGTAGCAAGGCAATGAGTACATCTTCATCAAGCTTTTTGTTAATGTCAACAAGTTGAGTACACATGCTCTTGAAGATATTGAGATGGGAGGCCAGAGAGGAGTTGGGCTCCATTTTGAGATCAAATAAATTCATAAGGAGAGTGATTTTGGAAGATCTGGCTTTAGATCCAAAAAGATGATCAAGCTTTGTCCATGCATCATATGCGGTGCCTTTCTCATCAATGTGATGTACGTAATGATCACTCAATCCTAGTGCAATGGTGGATAGTGCTTTCTTGTCCTTGATTTTGCCAAGAAGCTTCACCTTCTCTCGTTGTTGGTGTCTTCTCCTTGCCGCTAACAATACCCCATAGGCCTTTCTTCATGAGCTTGTATTGCATTTTAACTTGCCAAGGGTGGAAATGTTGGCCATTGAAGGTGGAATCTTGTTCATCTTCCATAGTGAAGAGTGATGCTCCTAGAGAGGGTCTTGATCAAGTGCTTATTGATGCATACCTGAAAAGGACAAAGGAGTTTAATGCTCATTGTGTGATGAGGAAGGTCTTACCATTTAATGTGGCAGTGTCTAATCCCCTTACAAAAAATCATTTGTGTGTGACTTGTTCTGACTTATAAGTGAAGATACATATACAAAATAAGGGGATGTCATATGGTGCTTTCTCAAAAAAATGCGGAACCATACATACGTAATGATTTGATTTTAGCGATAATTTTTTTTTTGTTGGCAAGCAAATAACTCTAAATAAGGAATAAGCATGAATTTGGAGTCTTGTGACATCATCAATTATGTCACTAACTTCCATTTCTATTTTTTGTACTCAGCGTTGCAAAAAATTCAGTGAACCTTAAATGCTCCCATCATTATTCAATGAACCTTATGTCGTCGCTGTAGCAGCCATGTCTATTCATAATACTAACACCGAAGTGGAAACGAACATTGATGTGCACGTGTTGCAGAAGATCGTCGGCCTAGTATGGCGAGTATATCACGGTCCAGTTATGGGCTATGGTATCTTCCATGCAGGAGTTAGCTGCACGTCAAACAGAGAGCAAAGGTGCAGTTCCTGTGTCTAGTGCAACTGACCTCTGGAGGAAGTGGCATCACAACATCTCCTTGTCGACGCACACAGAACACTCTCTCTAAGAGTTGGGCAGGCTGCTGCACAAACTTCCACTTCCGAGGAGGTGGACACTTCATCTCTCCTTCTCTCTCATTATGTGCAAAGAGTTGCTCTCATTCTCAAACTTGCGCTGTTGTTACCCTTGAATAGTGCTCGCACAGCATGTGATTATAGTTCGGGAAGTCCTAAGCTCTGTCTGCATCACATCTGACCGTTGTTGTGGGATTCGCACGCACATGTTCTGCTTCATGACCAAGCATTGGCACCTATAGGATGTCGACATTAGCTCTAGAATGTGGTCAGTGCTGGAGTAGTGCATTTTGATGCAGAGCGCGAGCAAGAGAAGAGGGGAGTGGTGGAATTTGGCTGCTTCCTATGCACAGGCCTCCACTCTTGGCAGCAGCGAATACAGGCCTTCGTTCATGAGAGGAATTTCTTTGAAATTGCAAGAGGAGGAGAGAGAGGAGAATGGACTTTGTTCCTGAAGAGAGTGCAAATAAGACGGATCTTATCGAGATTGACAAGGAGACAATTGAGCTTCTACAGTCCTTAAACATGGGGCAACTTCCTGGCGTTGTGAAGCAAGAGGCAGCTGCTACGAGAGGGAATGTAGGAAGGTTACAAACTGTTGGTGGGTATCCAGGTCCCCGAAGCACTTAGATCTTCGCCATTACTACATTGTAGCTTTAGCTACCAGAACCTTTGCGCGCGACGAAAGAGAGTGTAGTCATAAAAGGAAAAGGAAAAAAAATGTATGTGCAGGAAGATCAATATCACCGAAGTACTATGGAGGAGCTGAGTACAATCGTGATGAGTTACACACAGAAGCTCTCCCAACCGAACTTTCATGCTACCACTTGACACAGAAAAAAATGTAATTGCATAATACCACGTCTACCAGAGTGTAGACTCCTTAGAGAAAATCAGCACCGAAAGAAAAATTAACAAGGTTGATAGTGCTCAAAAGCACTCTAATGCGAGAGATGATAATGATAAAAGTATAAGAATGCTGTGTTTCATATGCTCTCTAAGTAGAGAGCAATCCACAAGCACCGGATAACAAGAGTAAAATAGAAAATATGAAACAGGGTGGGAGGGAGGGATCTAAAAATTAGCATTTTATTGAGACTAAGCTAGAAACAAAGAAATGACGATGAACGGAAGAGAATGGCATGAAAAGGTCATAATGACAATAGTAATGACTAAGATCATCCAATGGAAATGATAACAACCTATGCTCCGATACCATGTTGAAATGAACAAGGACTACTCCTACTTTACTCACATGCACACATCTAACAAGCTAAGGAGGAAGGAACAAAAGATAGCAAAACATGATGACTGAATTAAAATGAAAATGAACTTACAAAGATTTCTCTATGAGCATGGAGACTCCATGAGGAGTGGAAGCACACTCTTGGCAATGAGCTAGAGTGGAATGACTTGTGTGGAGTGAAGGGAGGCTTTGCTTATATGGAGTTTGGGAGAATTCCCTTGCATGTGGGATAAATGAATTTGCATGAGAATGAAACTAGCTTAGAACAAAAGGGTGGAGCATGGAACTCTCAACACATGGTACATCTCTAAATGTATAATGCTTCATATTGACCTTGGTTGTGACCCCTCAGTGTTGCAAGTACAAATATTTAGTTCCCCAATCTTGTACTATCTGCAATTGCCATAGGAAGGGTCTTCTTAGGATCATCTCATAGACGTTATTTTTGCCAAAGTCACATATAGCAAAGGTGTGTTCAAACTCTACACCACAAGTGGTTAGAGTTATCCCTTCTAGCAATCCTAGAGGTCTTTCAATATGGCCATTAGCCATTTGAAGCTTCATTCTAGTTGGTCTTAATGCAGGTTTGCCCCATTGCTTCCACAAGGAGGTGGTCGCAATTACAATAGTGACACTTGAATCTAAGATAGATTTGGTTGTGTAACCTTGGTAAGTGATTAGAAGATAAGTATTACCTTCTTCACCTTCACTCATGTCTCCTATTTTACCTAGAGGTATCTATGGGAATTTTAGCTTAGAGCCTGCTTTTGACATATTGGAACCAAGTTCTGGAACCTGATTGCCACATGTTTCCATAGTTGAGGTTTTACTTTCAGTAGCCCTTCTAAAGTGAGATGACACTAAACCTTAGTGTTCTTCACGACTTCAATGTTTCTTAGAACCACTAAGTTTTCCTTTCTCATCAATATTGTGGGAGCTCTGATATGAAGAGATTCAGATTCCCATGGGCCTCTAAATTATGGAAACTCTTGTAAAGAATTAGATTCAAAATCTAATCTTTCATCTTCTTGTTGCTCTACTTGGTCTCCATAAATAGATGGAATGTTTTGGGGAAATTGATCATGAAGGTCATCAATCTCAAGAATAGGAGGGGGATTGTCCTTCTCCTTGGTCCATTTCTGTTCTTGTATTTCCCACAAGAACTCTTGAGAGTACTATTCAACTGAAAGAGGTGTTTCCATTATCTATGGAATCAGGAACATAAGCTCTTGTTGGTGGTGAGCTTTCTCTTTCAACCATTGGTTGAGCCTGTGGAGGTAAAGAAACTTGTGGCTTGTTTACCAATTGAACAATTGATTGGTCTTAAGCATAGCTTGAGCTAGTTCTACCATTTTCATGCACATTTTTGTCCATTCAATCTCTAAATCTGTTCTAGGGTAAGTCTTTTCTAGGTTTTCAATTGTTGGCCCTTCTTGGAGTCGAGCTTGGTTGGCCTTGAACATCATATCCAAGTCTTCTGGGGTTGGATCTACGAGAAGAAACCCTGGTTGTGGTCTATTTACAATGACTGGTGGGGTGGGATGACGTGGAGTGTATGGAGTTTTGGCATGTGAAGGGTTTTGAGATGCACTATCTACTATTTCTGTTTTTGCATCTCTCAAGCTTTCTTCTAGTTTTGAGAACTTTCTAGTCCACTTACGATTGGCCTTTTCTTTGGTATCCTTCCATGTTCGTGTTTTTCTCTTACAAGGCTCTCTTGATTCACTTGAATCTGATTGTTCAGCTAGTTTAGCTTATTTTAGAGCTTGTGCCCTAGTAACGGCCTGTATAGGAGCCGTGCTAGCACTACTTGAACTTGAATCCACCACTAAGCCTACCACATTAATTGATGTAACCTTGGGTGCACTAGAGGGGTTCCTTGGACAATATCTTGAGCGACTTTTTTTGCCACATTCAAGACAGAAGCCTTGTATTGTGATGTTCTATCCCTATCCTTGAGTCGGTGGGTGGGGGCATTCATGAATGAAATGATCGTCTTGACATCTAAAACATGGTCCTATAGGGGCTTGTGGTCTCATTTGTCTCAATTGGGATCTAGGGTTAGGATTCACATACATGACATTGGAGTATTATGACTCCCATAAGTAGTGCCTCGTATTGATATGGATAAGTCTCACTATGCTCAGGTGACTCTATGTAGTAAGGTTGTGGAATACCTTCATAGGAGTAGTTAGGACTCTGAGCATGATGGTCATTTTTTGAGACCAATGGGGTCATTGGTACAAATGCTCTATTGGGGTTCTCCTCTGGTACTTCATATTTAACTAGGATTAAATCGGCAGGAGGTGGAGGTTGGTTTCCTAGGACTGTTGGCAACTTGCTCGGATAGCTTATCTATCTCAGTGGAGGGTCTAGAAGTATGAGTACTAGGGGCGTGAGAATCCTTATAGAGTTTGAACAATTCTTACTCCTCACCCAAGTTGTCTTCTATGCCAATAAACATTCTCAAGCATTGATCTAGTGTGTTTGGCTCCTTGAGATATACATATGACCTAAATTTCTTGCTTAGAAGTCCATCTAAAAATAGGGAAACTTGTTTTTCTTGTGTAGGTAATTCAGATGTGGGACATCTTTCCATGGATTGTTTAAATCTATGTACAGCTAGTTGAACTGTTTCTTGGGGTGTTTGCTTGAAGCTATGGATCAAGGATGATGTGTTATGCCTGATGCCACTCGTGGAAAATTCTACGATGAATGCTTCTAGCAGTTGGCCTATATTTTGGTGGTTGCGATTGTTCAGGGGTTGAAACCATGCTAAGGTAGTACCCTTGAGGGTCAAACCAAATACTTCGAATTGGGTGAATAAGTCCTCAACCTGTTCAGCTCTTAACACATGTTTGAACTCAGTCACATGATCATAAGGATTGCTTCACCCATCAAAGTAATTTTTCATTGTCTTGACCACTTGAGAAGGTCTAAGGGTTATTGGGCACTCTCAAGGTCTAGGTAATGGAAAATCATCTTCATCTCTTTGATGCCTATGTGCTCTATGTCTCTCTCTTTCAGGTCTTTCACTTTCAAATCCAGATCTATCTCTGCCCATAGTGTGTGCAAAGTTGACCTCTGATCTCTGTCTTGCTCTTTCCCTTTGGTTTTCATGAGCCTTGGATGATCTTACACCTTGGAGGCCATGTGAAAACTTAGATCTTGATGGAGGGAAAATCAATTCACCCTACCAAGTGTATACATGCCTATCATGCTCTGTTACCAGGAACATTCTCTCCAATGTGTTATCTAGATAGACAACTTTGCCTGGTATCTCAGGATCTTTGAACTCATAGATGGTGACTCCGTTTGTCTTATTAAGTTGATCTAACTTGTATCTCCAAAAAGATTCCTCTGTTTCTCTATTAAAAAATAGTTCTATGTTTTTGTTGTCTTGGGGAACCCACTCTGGTGTTATCACTCTAGTTAAGATAGATTTGCCTTGAGGAGTCTTGGGTTCTTGTCCTAGGTCTCCTTGCTCTAGGTCTCCTATCTCATTCTCAAGGATGATGTTTCCAAACTCATCTATCCTATCTAGTAAGTTGATACATGGTTCGTTGCTTATCAATATAAGAACCATCTTCAAACTTGACCATTGGGTGTTCAAGTCCAAAGGGCAGATCAGGATTTTTGAGTTTGAAAACTCATCACCTCAGACCATCCTCATAGATGCGTGCACCTAATCGGTTGGTCCTAATATATTGCAATTGTGTCTTATAGGGACCTTTTGGTGTCTATAGATAGGTAGTGCCTGAGTTACTTGCAGGTCTTTCCATGCTAAAGGACATTTCTAAATTACTTGTGTCTGAACTTAACGCGTAAGAATAACCACTGAGTTGTTGAGCCCACTACCTAGCTGTATGGTTGACACTAGCTTCAGAAGATCTAATGCTTTCTCTATCCCAGCCTAGGTGTCTACCTGACCTAAGGTTCATAAGCCCACAATCCAAAGAATTGTGACTTTCTCCAAATCTACCAAGCAAAGAATCTCAAATTTCTCAAAATCACTAAGTCCAAGAAATCATGATTTTCTCTATATTCTTAAGTTCGGGGAATCAAGATTTTCTTAATTTTCCCAAGTCCAGCAAATCACAATTTTCTCAAAATCTACAAGCCATAGGATCACAATTTTCTCAAATTTTCTAAGTCTAGAGAATCATGATTTTCTCAAATGCATTAAGTCTAGAGAATCACAATTTTCTCAAATGCACTAAGTCCAGAGAATTGCGATTTTTTCAAATGCACTAAGTCTAAAGAATCACGATTTTCTCAAAATCTACACTTCTAGAGAATCGTGATTTTCTCAAAATGCACAATTCTAGAGAATCAAGATTTTCTCACTTTTAGAGAATCACAATTTTCTCAAAAAATTTTAGGCAAGAAAAATTTTTGAATTTTGTAGAGAATTGAGATTTTTTGAGAAAGTGTGTTTTTTTATTTTTTAGGTGAGAATTTTGAATTTTTGCTCCGAGCCCCAAATGTGCAAGAAAGCATGAAAAACACAAGCACATGCACTACCAAGCACTTTGTAGCTCTTTCTTGCACTCTTGCACACGAGAAATGATGTGAAAATGGTGAAAATGTACTCAAAAATGAAAAAAAGTTCTATGAAGATGAAGATGGATGAAGATGTTGATGATGATCATGATGATGATGAAGATGGAGAAGAAAAATAAAAAAATGAACAAAAGATGACTATTTTTTACCTTCCAATGTCACAAATCTACGATCTTACCATCACAATGCTCGTCCTCGAGCAACACTCCTCGACAACGGTGCCAAAATTTGGTGTAGCTCAAGCGTGAGCACCACCTCCTTTACTTGTCAATCCGTAGAGGCGTGAGGACTCGTATGAAGATCGAGAGCACGTGAAGGCACAAATCTATGAGTGAGAAGCACACTAGCATGCACACACACACACGCACACAAGGCAAGCTCAAAGAGAGGAACAATAGATAGCTTTCTATTTCAAAGAATTCTCTTACAAAAGCTCAAATCTCTCACAAATTACTAAGAAGCTAACTCTCTAACAAGCCAACCTCAAAAATGAGCTCTATAGTTCTTTTTATAGTTTTTGGACTAGTTTTGGCCCATATAGTTCCACACATTCGGTCATGTTCTACATCAAGATACGCATGGGACACTCTTGCTTCTTTGTATGCCATACGTAATGAAGCACGTGTTGTGTATTTGACAAAGAAACTTGATGATGTATGTATGGATGAAAATGAGTCTGTGGATGTGGATGTGACACACATCAAGGACCTGAAAGAGCAATTAGCAAACATAGATGAGATTAATCTTGATGCATCAAATCATCTCTAGATTTTTGAAAGGACTACCACAATCTTTTCAAAACTTTTCCACTACACTTTGTTTGGTTGCAAAAGGGAATCTCAAAATGTATGCATTTTATGAGGTTGTGTCTCTTCTTTTGCAAGAAGAGCAATCTAGAGTGAATATGAGTGGTTTGATTGAGGGAACGCAAGCTTTTCCTATCTCACAAAAATGGAAAAACAAGTATGGTTCAACTTTGGCTTCATCAAAACCAAAGCCTCAACCTTCCTCTTCCAATTATTCCTCTAATGATATTGATTTGCAAAAGAAAAAGAGATGCAAATATTGCTAAAAATTTGGTTGTACTATTGATGAGTGTAGCAAATTCGCTAACCGCAATGAAAAGAAGAAGGAATCTAGCATGTTTATTGCTGAAGTTCTTCAAATGAAAAGAATGATGAAGCCAACATGGCTGAAGATGTTTGGGAATGTTTTGTTACATGTGACTTATTATGATGCATCATTGCATTCTAAATGTATGGTTTTGAATGAGGTTGGTTCGGATTGGTCCTTTGATAGTGGTGCTTTAAAGCACATAACTTCATGCAAAAGGTTTTTTGCATCTTTGAAAGATGCACCCAAAGGAGGACATGTGCTGTGTGCAAACAAAAACTCTTATCCAATCATTTGAGTAGGAGTTATTGAGCTTACATATGCAAATGGAAGTTTGATTCTCTTCAGAAATGCATTGTATGTACTCGATATCAAGAAGAATTGAATTTCACTTCTATTGATGGCCAAAGCTAGACTTTATGTACACTTTCTTGATGATAAGTGTATGGTTCATGATTTCACATGGATACTACAAGAGAGCTACCATACAACCATGGAAGAAGTATGAGAAAATGCCTTGGTTGCTCATACTTCTTCCATGGCTGAAACAAAGCTTTGGCATGCCTATTTTGGTCACTTGAACTTCAATAGTTTGCTGTACTCACAAAAGAAGGACATGGTTATTAGTTTGTCAACACTTGAGTCCATTAAAAAGCATGCATGCGAAGGTTGCATTCTTGGAAAAATGCATCGTGATTCTTTTCCAAAAGATAGTCATACAAACACTACAAGAAAAATGCAGCTTGTTCATAGTGATGTATGTGGTCCCATCAAGACTCTGCCTTTTGGGAACCATGTATATTTTGTTACCTTCATTGATGATGCTACTCATCATATACGGGTGTATCCTATGAAAGCAAACAATTGGGTATTTTCTTGCTTCAAAGAATTTTTATCTATGGCTAAAACATTTTCTCCAAAACGGCTTTTAACTCTACACACGGATGGTGGTGGTGAATATGTCACATGAGTTTAACGCTTTTCTTTGTGAACGGAGAATTTCACACCAATGTATGGTGCCTTATAAACCTCCAAAAAATGGTGTTGCTAAGCATAAAAATTGAACACTCCTTTAAATGACATGATGTATGGTTAAAGGAAAGCACCTTCTTGATAAGTTTTGGATGGAAGGGATCATGTGTCCAAACTATAAAGCATTGAGATTCATCACTCTTTATGAGGCTTGGAATGGACATAAACATATGGTTGTTCATATGCATATGTTTGGTTGTTTGGCATATGGTCTTATGCCATCACGACAATGTCACAAACTTGAATACAAGGCAAAGGAATGTATATTTGTTGGTTATAGTGTTGAAAGTAAGGGATGATGAAAGATGGAAGCCTTTTATAACTTCCATTAACTTGAAAGATGCATATCCAGGTTTTGATCAACTAGTCCCTAATCTTGTCACAAAAGAGCTTAGCCTTGGTGGCTTCAAAGGAAAAAATAGCCACAACCATATGCAGGTCGAGGTAAAGGAAGAAACTCAAGGAGGAGGCTCAAGAGGAAAAGGAGGAGGTCACAACCACTCCAACTACAATCAAAGCAATTCGGAAGACAACAAGGATGCATCAAATGCCAACACACGAGGAAGAGATCGAGGTAGAAGTAGAGGAAGAGGCCAAGGCTCCTACAATTCTCATAAAGGTATAACATGCTAACATTGTGGTAAATAAAAGAACTTGGAGAAGCTTGTAGAAGGTAGAAAAATGCATTTCGAAGCGACGAAGTTTGGTATAGCCAACCTGCACAAGACCAGCCCTTGAGCTTATGGAGACTCAAATAGACCTTATAAGCATGTGATAAGTGCAAAGAAATACACTATGTACTTTGGAGCATCACGGAGAATGAGTTGATACAAAACAGATAGGTTCACGGGTTGACTAGCTCAAAAAACTTACTATCTATGGAAGATACAATGAACTTCAAATGCACATAGCGACCAGCGTGTTTACAATTAGGAAAAATCCTTTTATGGGAGTGATACACATAGGGTTGATTGTATATAATGCACAAAAGTATAAGGAACAAGCAAAATATGCTATAGGAATGAATGAGACATTCGCCGGTGGTACTTCCTATTTTTCAGGAATACATAGAGATTGACCTTGAGACAGAAAAACTCCGATTTCTCCCAATCTACTAGACCAAATGCTATGAAAATGTATGCACATAGAATAGACATTAATATCTTTCCCATGAGACATCTTGCACTCAATTTGAAGCTGTGAAGAGAGAGCAGCAGCCTCTACAAGAGTACTATTGGCGAAGAAGTTGATACAGAGAATTGAAGGAGCAAGACAATGATGGTCACAAGTGTATGTATATTGCTTCCATGTAATGTAAAAGTGATTTCAAGTATTTATATAGACTCTAGGAGTGCTCCACGACTTCTAAAAGTGAAGTTTAAATTCAAATGAAGGTGGGAATGTTTGTTGGAGGGAATCAGTTTACTTTCCTACAATCTAGGAAAAGTGAAGATCTAGTTTGATCTACTTTTAGGTGATTGATTGCTTGATTGAATGCAGCAACTTCAACACCACAAACTCATGGGATTTAGGCTTTATCTTTCTACCTTTACATTTGTAAAGTTCAAGGCTTTTACAATGGTAAATGAACCATCAAAAACCTCTCAAAAAATAAAATAAATGAGCATAAGAAAAAAGAACTCTCCAACGGATATCCTTTCGACGTGATAGCCTTTGATGTAGATCAAATCCACCTCAAGCATAGTGTAAGATTGATGTTCTAATAGCTCCCCCTCAAGCTTAAGTATGCTTGAGTCTTCATTCTCTGATAGGTTGAATACCTGCCATAGCTTTGAATCTACAAAGCTTTATTCTATCAAGTGCCTTCGTCATCATATCTGCTACTTGCTTTTCAGTTTGAACAAAAGAAATGTCAATCTCCTTTGCCATGAGCTTCTCCCTGATGAAGTGGTAATGGACTTCTATGTGCTTGGCTCTCGCATGGAAAATAGGATTTGCCGCTAAATGCATGGAACTTGCATTATCTCAAAATATGTGAGGTTTGGAACTCACAAGTCCCAAATCTGTATACAATGCTTTTAACCATATTGCCTCTTGAGTTGCTATGGTCAAGCCTTTGTACTCTGCTTCAGTTGAGGATAAAGGAACTGCTGGTTTCTTCTTGGAACTACATGACACTAGCTTCGAACCTTCAAATGCTAAGTAACCAGATATACTTTTTCTATCATCCTTAGGTCTTGCCCAATCTACATCTGAGTAGATTTTGATATCCAAATCTGAAGAGTAAGGATAGAATATACCTTCGTTGATTGTACCTTTGAGATACTTAAGTACTCTCTTAGCCGCATCCATGTGTGGTCTTCTTGGTGAGTGCATGATCTGACTACGCACTCCCACACTATATAAGATGTCTGCCCTTGTATGAGTAGCATATATCAGGCTACCTACCAAGCTTTGATACTCTTTAATGTCTTCAATTTTCTCACCTTCATAAACACTTAGTTTATGATTCATCTCCAAAGATGTACCTACAGGTTTATTGTTCTCTATTTTGAACTTGAGAAGAAGATCCTAAATGTATCTTCTTTGAGTCAAATACATTCCTTCATCTATGTATATCACCTGCATACCTAGGAAATATGTGAGCTCACCTAGTTCACTAATTTTGAACTCCTCTTGCATGTGTCTCTTGATCCCTTGAATGCCATTTAGATCATCACCTGTCACAATAATATCATCTACATATACACATAGATAGATAACCTCATTGTGATCCCTTTTGATGAATAGAGAAGGATCTGAGCTGCGAGCTTTGACCCTTGATCTTGAAGATATGTAACCAACCTATAATTCCAAGCTCTAGGAGCTTGTTTCAATCCATATAAGGCTTTCTTAAGTCTGCAAACATAAGATGGATGATTAGGTTTTTCAAAACCTGGTGGTTGTGATATGTATACCTCTTCACTTATCCAACCATTCAAGAATGCATTTTTCACATCAAGTTGGAGGAGTTTCAAATTCATAGCAGCACCTACACTTATCAATGTCATGATTGTAGTCATCTTTGCAACTGGTGAGAATGTTTCCTCATAGTCTATACCATGAGTTTGTGAGCATCCTTTGGCAACTAATCTTGCCTTGTACTTGCAAACTGATCATCTAAGTTTCTTTTAACTTTATATACCCATCTGCAACCAATTACCTTTTGATTTGGTGATATTGGAACCAAATCCCAATGTCCATCTCCTTCAATGCATCTATCTCTTCTTTCATGGCCTTTTCCCAATTAGGGTTTCCCTTTGCCTCTTCATAGGTTGAGGGTTCCTCTGAAATAGAGTCTTTTGCCAAGTATATTGAATGCTTCGTAATAAATGTGGAATCATATCCATACCTTTCTGGTTGTTTCTTCTCTCTTGCTGATCTTCTAGGTACTTGTTTCGAGCATTCTCCAACCTCTTGCATCTTTGCTTTGCCTCTTGACTTCCATAGCTTTTAATCCTTTTCCCTTTCATCTTGGTCATCGTCTCTATCACTTCTTGGATCTTGGACGTGTGTATCAAGATCATATGGTAGTGTTACCTTTTGTTTGTCTTCATCATACCAAGACCTGTGTTCTTCAAACATAACATCTCTACTTGTAGTGAATTGCTTGGTTGAAGGATTGAAGAACTTGTAAACCATGTGAGTTATATCATATCCAATAAATAGAGCCTTTGTTGCCCTTTCATCTAGCTTACCTCTTATTTGTGATGGTACATGAACATAAGCTAAACAACCAAAAACCTTGCAATGTCCAAGACTAGGTTTTCTTCATGCCATGCTTCATAAGGAGTCATACCTTGAAGTGATTTGGATGGTAGTCTATTGACAAGGTATAGAGCAGTTGAAATAGCTTCTGCCCATAGATAATGTGGCAACTTCTTCTCTTCAAGCATTTTTCGGGCTAATCCAACCAATGTCTTGTTTCTCCTCTCTCCAACTCCATTTAGTTGAGGAGGGTACCTAGTAGTTACTTCCCTTTTGATATCTTTTTCTTGCAAGAACGCATCAAAATCTTTGGAGAGGTATTCTCCCCCTCCATTAGATCTAAGCTTCTTTAGTGATCTACCTGTATGATTCTCCACATGTGCAAGATACTTCTTGAAGCAATCAAACACTTCATTCTTACTCTTGATAAAGTATAGAATAGTCCATCCACTATGGTCGTCAATAAATGAGACATAATACCTTGATGCTGCCAATGAAGGTTCTTGACTTGGTTCCCATACATCTATATGTACTAAGTCCAATAAGTTGTTGTGGATGTAGCCTTTGTGTTTGAATGGTTGTCTTTGTGCCTTGCCAATCTGACATGCATCACACCTATTGATCCTGTGTTACTTTGATATGTTCGGCAGTCCTAGAACACTTTGATCCTTGCATATATCCTTCAAGGTTCTTTCATTCACATGAGAAAGTCTCTTATGCCATACTTCAAGCTCACTTAGGGTTTGAGACCCAAAGTTGAATAGAGCTATGTTCTTGGTTTCTCCTACTTCAAAAGTAAAGAGCCTACCATGCTTCTCACCTCGGGCTATCTTTTTGAAGCCTTGACATGGATCTTCCACAAAAGCTCGTTGTTGGGTGAACCTAACTTGCAAGCCTTTTTCAACTATTTGGCCGACACGTATTAGGTTTTCAGTGATAGTGGGTACATAGAGAACCTTTCTTAGAATGTTTCTCTTGCCATTGGAAGCATTGACATTACCAATCTTCTCCACATTGTGCTTTGTGTCATCCCCTGTTTGCACTTCATGTCTATGCTTTGGGCTTTTTCAAATCAGATAGAAGAGCAATGTTGCCTGCAACATGATTCGAACATCTTGAATCTATGTAGAACAAATGATCATCTTCTTTACCTTGTTTGTGGCTTAGATTCATTAGAAGCAATGAGTCTTCATGTGGTTGATCTTCTAAATAATTTTTGTAGTCCCTTCTATTATAGCTTCTATTGTTATTGTTGAAGTTGTGTCCACCTCTGCCTCTATTTTTGCCATATCCACCTCTTCCACTTCCTTTCTTCCCATTGAACCAGCAATTCTGAGTGGTGTGGTTGGTCTTATCGCATATGGCACAAGGTTGAACATTCTGACCTTTGGCTTTTTCTTGCTTTGGTCCTTTCTTCTTCCCTTTGCACTTGCTCTTGCTTGCGAAGTTGGCTTGGTAGGTCTCTTCTTCATCTTCTTCCTTCTTCTTGCCTTTCTGCTTCTTATCCTTCTTATCTGCATATAGAGCACTAGTTGAATTACCATGATAAGAGTTACCTTCCTTTATGCTATTGTTGGCTTCTTGATTGAAGAGTTGTCCAAGAAAGATATTGAAGTCTGGATTTTGCACATCCATGATGACATCATAAGCCATCGTGAAGGATTGCCATTGCTTATCACTTCGAATGCTGTTGTGAATTTTCCTCATGATGATCTCTTCTTCAATCAGCTCTGCAATGGATGTTAACTGATCCGCAACCTCCTTGACCTTGATAACAAACTCTGTGATGGTTTGTTTAGGTGTCGTCTTCATTTGGTTGAACTCGTTCCAAAGATGATTATTTCTTGCTTTGGTTCTAGCAGAAAAGAAAGTCTCGAGGGCATCCCAAGTCTCTTGACATGTCTTGCATCCTCTCATATGTGGTAGTAGAAAGTCAGAGATAGAGTTTAGTATGTATGACCTTTCTTGAGCATCCCTTGCGCACATCAAAGTGTGAGCTTATCTGTATCCTCTTCTCTAGGTCCTCCTTTGGATCTTGGAATAGGCATAGCTTCATCACCTGCTACAATTCCATAAAGATTTCTACCTTGCAAATAGGCCTGCATCCTGAATTGCCAAGCCGCATAGTTGTGTCGATCAAGCTTGTTGATCATTGAGGGAAAGCCTTCATCCATCTTGATCTAGCTCTGATACCACTCAAAGAACTTGGAGAAGCTTGTAGAAGGTAGAAAAATGTGTTGCGAAGCGACGAAGTTTGGTCTAGCCAACCACCACAAGACCAGCCCTTGAGCTTATGGAGACTCAAATAGACCTTATGAGCATGTGATAAGTGCAAAGAAACACACTATGTACTTTGGAGCATCAAGGAGAATGAGTCGTTACAAAACAGATAGGTTCGCGGGTCGACTAGCTCAAAAAACTTACTATCTATGGAAGAGACAATGAACTTCAAATGCCCATAGCGACCAACATGTTTACAATTAGAAAAAATCCTTTTACAAGAGTGATACGCATAGGGTTAAGTGTATATAATGCACAAAAGTATAAGGAATAAGCAAAATATGCTATACAAATGAATGCGACACACTGGTGGTACTTCCTATTTTTCAGGAATACGTAGAGAGTCACCCCGAGAGAGAAAAACTCACATTTCTAACAATCTACTAAACCGAATGCTATGAAAATTTATAGGCATAAACAAGACACTAATAAGTTTCCAATGAGCCATCTTGGACTCAATTTGAAAATCTAGAGAGAGAGCAGCAGCCTATGCATGATTACTATTGGCGAAGAAGATGATGCAGAGAATTGAAGGAGCAAGACAATGATGGTCACAAGTGTATGTATATTGCTTCCATGTAATGTACAAGTGATTTCAAGTCTTTATATAGACTCTAGGAGTGCTCTATTCAAATAAAGGTGGGAATGGTTGTTGGAGGGAATCAATTCACTTTCTTACAATCTAGGAAAAGTGAAGATCTAGTTTGATCTGCTTTTAGGTGATTGATTGCTTGATTGAATGCAACTTCAACCACTAGAAATTCATGGGATTTGGGATTTATCTTTCTACCTTTACATGTGTAAAGCTAAAGGCTTTTACAATGGTAAATGAACCATCAAAAATCTCTCAAAAAAATACAATAAATGAGGATACGAAAAAAGAACTCTCCCACGGATATTCTTTTGATGCGATAGACTTTGATGTAGATCAAATCCACCTCAAGCATAGTGTAAGCTTGATGTTCCAATAGTAAAGTAGGACACTATGCAAGTGATTGTTGGCTGAAGAATGGAAGACCAATTGGAGGCAATCAAAGGAGCCAAAGCAACTATGCAAGAACCTCAAGGTAAGGAAGCAAGGATGCACTACTTGCAATGAGACATGAGTATAGAAGCTCTTGTGAAGATGACAAAAAATGGTATACTAATTCAAGTTGTAGTAACCATATGTCATGCCAAGGAAGTTTGTTCACTAATCTACAGGTACCAAGTGGAAAAGGATGTGTTGAAACAGATGATGATACTCAACACATGATTGAACATATTGGAGATATAAGGCTTGGAGATACAAGTAGAGCAAATGTACTATCTAATGTTCTTCATGTTCCTACAATTTCAAAGAACTTGATTTTCGTAGGAAAAATGGTAGAGAAAGGTGATCATTTCATATTCAATGAGAATGGGTTCTTCATAAAGAATCCAAAGGAAGGCTTCAAGGTCATTGCTCAAGGTAGAAGAGAAGGAAGGATGTTCACTTTGGACGTCTGTTGGAAGCAGCCAGAGGCATAGAAGACGCGGAAGCATGTACATACGGAGCAGTAAGCCAGTCGAATCTTTTTTCAAAGAATTATGTTTTCAAATACTTTCCAAAAACCTCCAACAATGATTTTTATCACTATTGTAACATATGTAACATACAAAAACCCTTTTCTTAATTTCTCGCTCCATTTTGTGCAAGCCGAGGAGTCCTCGAGCTTGAGGAGCTTAGGTAGAACAAGTGTATCAATTTTTGTTATTTTTAGACACCGTTTACCCTTCCAAATAGCATCTAGGACCTATTTTTTAACTATGCCGGTCATTAGATGTGAAACCGGTCAAAACTAGTCTAGAAACTATAAAAAGAGCTAGAGAGCTCATTTTTGGGGTTAGCTTGTTTGAGGTTAGAGTTCTTTTGAGCTTGTAATAGTGTTCTTGAGCAATAGAGTGGATTTCTCACCTTCCATTGTGTCTTGCTTGTCTCTTCGTAGTGTGTGTGTATGTGTGTGTGCATCTCTATGCTTCTCACCTTCACTCTCACTTCATCTCACATTCACGATCTTCATATCACTCCTATCTCTTCCGCGGATTGACATTAAGGAGGTGAAGCTTCTTAACGTGGTTCTCACCATTGTGCTAGAGCAACACCAAATTTGGCACCGTTGCCGGGGATCGAGTCTAGGACGAATGTGTGATGGTAAGAGTATAACAAGAAGTGGCGTTGGAAGGTAAAAATTTCAGTTTTTGTTGTTGTTTTTACTTAGTTTTTAGTGATTTTCACCTTCCCCACGCTCCATCTTCATCACCGCATCATCATCTTCATCTCCAAAAAAATCAGAAAATTCACCATATCCACCCATTCTCCTCATTTCCCCTCATTTGTGCATGCGAGAGAGTGAGAGAGAGCTTTTGTGCTTGCATGTGCTTTTGTTTTCTTGAGTTTTCTTGCAGGTACAGAGCTCTAGTGCATCAGGAAAGCTTGGAAAAGGTAAAATTTTTAGTTTCTGTCAGAGATTTCCGTCTGTGTCAGACCATCGCGATGGTCTGCAAAGTTCGGAATTTGAAGAAGGCGACCACACCAGCGTGAAGAGCACACCTGCGCCTCTAGGAATCCATAGCCGCATCTGCAAAATTCTCATTTTGGTGGACCATCGCGACGGTCTCAGACCATCGCAATTGTGTCACACCATCGCGATAGGCTCACGCCATCGCGACGGCTCGGCCGGACCATCGCGACGGTCTGAGACCATCGCGACGGTTCATTTGGACCATCGTGACGGTTCACGGACCATCGCGACTGTTCAGTTGACCCCACACCATCGCGATTGGCTCACGCCATCGCACCGACGGTGCCACGTGGCAAGTTGGACCATCGCGACGATACCCTCAGACCATCGCGACAACTCGAATTTTGGACCATCGCGATTGGCTCACGCCATCGCGTCCAGACCATCGCGATTGGCTCAAGCCATCGCATCTGTGACCATCGCGACGGTTCACTTTGGACCATCGCGATTGTTCACGTTGACCGTTGACTGACGCCATCGCGATTGTCCGCCTGATCGAGCCATCGCGACGGTTCACATTTACGCCATCGCGATTGTCCGCCTGATCGAGCCATCGCGACGGTCCGACTTCACGCCATCGCGATTGTTCACTCACCTCGACCATCGCGATTGCTCACTTTTGGACCATCGTGACCGTGCACTTCAGACCATCGCGATTGTTCACCTTCACGCCATCGCGACGGTCCCAGACCATCGCGATTGTCTCACACCATCGCGATTGTGCACCCCCATCGCAAATTTTAGGGTTTCATTTTATGGCCAATTTTGGGGCTATTTTTGGGAAATTTTTGGGTGATTAGACTCATAAGAGACCCCTTAGCCCATATTTGGAGAAAAACCTGTTTGTCAGTTTTTACGCCCCAGGGCCTGAACATTCATAACTTTTTCATCCGAAGTCCGTTTTTTGAGCTTAATAGCTCATTAGAAAGCTCTTGACCTAGTTTGGGACTAGGAAGCCAGGGGGCAAACATTGAAAAGTTGGGCAAAAGAGAAGGGACTTAAAAGGTGTATATACTCAAGTGCTTGATCATCCAACTGTGAATTGGTCTAATATTGAATTTTTCCAGGTCTAGCAAGGGCAATCAAAGGCAACCAAAGCAAGCCAGTGAAGGGCATAAAGCTTGGGAAGCGCGGCTTCTTGGGCATCAGAGCAACCAGAAAAGCTGATTCGAGGTTGGAAGATTACTCAACCCCCTCAGTCAATTCTTAGCTTAGGATAAACGTTAGCATTGTGGATTTAAGACGATAGGAACGCCTCAAGTTCAAGAGAATTAAATTTATCAAGTTCAAGACTAAAGTAAAGGTGTGTGACACGAAAACCTAAAGGAAAGAACACAAGTCTGACGGAACGAGAACTCAAAGTCCCACGGAAAGTCGAATTCCTGACGCATACATTAAGACAAGAATCTAAAGAGATCTAAAAAGAATCAAGAAAGTAATAACAAAGAATCATTGACGATCTGAGCGTGTACTGAGTGTGCAAGGAAGAAAATTAATGAACCTTAGATCAGGCAAACATATAGGTAAGTCAGACCGACGAAGCCTTAGATCATCAGAGGCAAGTGTAGGAACTACTGCACGATCGTGGGCTCAACAATTGAACACTAGTTATCCCTACGAGAGCTCAGATACTAGTGGTTCAGAAATGGCATTTAGCACAGAAAGACCAGAAGGAGGGTCGAATGTAGCCTATTTAGAAAAACCAGAAGGACCCTATAGAACGCAACTAGAGTTTCTCCGAACCAACCGATTAGGTGCTCGCATCTATGAGGATGGTTTGCGAAGGCAAGTGGTGCAAATGCACAACCACGATCAACCCATTGGATTGGAACATCCAGTGGTGAAATTCGAGAGAGATGCGTACATAGACAAGGAAGGAACGATGTACATCTTAAGTACGCAGCCAAACAATACCAACAAGTTTGGCGTGATTCAACCAGAGACGGAAGCAAAATCTCAAGGAAAAGAACCATTAGAAGAGCCTAGAACACCTAGAGGGAAATCTGTACTGACACGAGTACTAATCCCTGAATGGATCCCTCAAGACAACAGAAGCATAGAGTTGTTTGTAAATAAAGAAACTGATGAAGCCTTTTGGAGATACAAGACAGAACTACTTAGTGAGGTAGGTATCATCACTATATACGAGTTCAAGGACCCGGATACACCTGGAAAGGTTGTATACCTGGATGAGACTTCATAAAGAGTCTTTGTGGTGCCTGACCACGCTAAAAACACATACACATGGAGAGGTGAATTGGTATTCCCTCCATCTAGAACAAACATGAACACAAGTCAACAAGGGGCAGGAACATCATCAGTCCTTGGAAATCAAAGAGAAAAGAATAAAGAAAGACCCGAAGTAAGCTTCACTCATCCCATAGGGAGAGATAGAACAACCACAGACACTAATAGAGCGGATAGACAAAGAGATCATGGAATACCAGGTGGTAGAGATGATTTTCCTCTACCCAGACCACGTGAACACGCAAGAATATTGAGACCCACTCAGTTAGTGAAATCCATGAAAAATTATTTTGATGGGACAGGAGATCCCTATGACCATGTCGCAGAATTCAAGCAAGTACTAAGAGCAGAACAAGTCGAAGACATGTTCACGCAATACAACGCATTTGGACTAACGTTAAAAAATACCGCTTTAACTTGGTTCCAACCATTGCAACAGAGGCAATTTAGAGACATCCATCACTTTTTAGAGTCATTCATCACTGAATTTTCTAAAAGTGGGATTAGACATGACACGTCTTCGTTGATTCATAGCTTTAAACAGACCCCTCAGGAAACAGTTAGACTGGCAGGACGTAGGTTTAGACAATATGTTGAACGATGTCCAATGCAAGAGCTACCCTCACAGGCCAAGCAAGTGTCATTGTTTCTAGATGGCTTGTTGAGCTCTAAACTACGCTCCTATGTGTACCTAAAAGAACCCAGAACGCTAGAGCAATGTGTAAGAATTTGTATAGACATTGAGGACAACTTAGGAGACGAGTTGGGACTCTCAAAGGTCTATAAGCACTTAGACTATTCATCTCTAGCATCCACAAAATTGTCTAACTCAATAGAAGACCTAGCAGAAAAAGTGGCTCAGAAACTAGGAGTTTCTAGTAAACCTAGGGTACTAATGAACAAGCGTTGTTACACCTGTGGTGGTGATCATATGGCAAATGTGTGTCCCAATGCACCACAACCACAAGCCAACCCTAGTGGCCAATACTGTACAATTGAGAGAAGATACATGAATCATACGGCTCAGGACTGCCCATACAACAAACAGACCGTGAGACAGAACTACCCGCAAGCATACCCGCAGCCAGGTAGGTATCAAGGCCAATACAATGCTCAGCCTTATTACTATAGGCCTCCTCAGAACTACCCATACCAGGCTCAACAGAGACCTCAACCCGTCTTAGCTCAGCAGCCACCCCACCAGCGAATGTCATCTCAGTCAAATATGCTGCTGCAGAAGAGAACCTAAGTAGGGCCTTAGTGCCTTCTTCACCTTTGATCATAGAGAGTGACCCGAACTCAAACAGTTTTGACTCTACGCATGTAGATAGTCCACCCGCATATTACACAGAGTCACCAGAACATGTAGAAACATATCATTATGATAGTCCACCAGTGGAACCTAGTTGGGAGCCAGACTATGCTAATGTGATGTACACAAACCCAAATCCATGGCCCCAATTGAGACAACAAAGACCACAGGGCCCTAGAGGACCATGCTTTAGGTGCCAAGGAGATCATTTCATAAAGGATTGTCCACATCCCCGAATATCAGAAGAATCACAGTACTATAACATCCAAGGCTTTTATGCCGATTGTGGCAAAGAGCACATAATAATAGATTGTCCTAAAAACCCAGTTAACGCTTCAAATGTGACACCGATCAATGTGATAGGTATTGTGAACAACGCAGATGGATCCAACCCTACATACGTGCCTATCCAAGCTATAACAAGAGCCCAGGTGCTCTTACAGAACCAACAACTTAATCAAGAGAAAGCAGCCGGAACTAGTGAAGTTGCAGGATCTAGCAGTAAAAAGACAAAATCTTGGAAAGATTCTAGAGAAAGGATAAAGAGAAAATGGAGTAAAAAGATAACTGAGTTGGAAGGAAGTTTAAAGGAATCTAGAGCCAAAATTCTAGAATTGACTTCGCAGGACTTGAATCAAGAGAATCCAGCTCAGAAATCAGGATCAGTTTTAGCGGAACCCATACCAGAAAATCTAGACATGATGCTTCGTGCATACCAGGCTAGATTAAAAGAGGGACCTCAAGTAGCTGAAATGAGTGAAAACTACCCTGAAGCTGATCTAGAAATTGAGAGAACCAAACTTTGCATGAAGATGGTAGAATTAGCACAAGTGTTGTTCGAAGCCTCTAGATATCTTAATTGGAATAACATGGCAAAACCGGAATTACACTTTCAAGGACTAATGGAGAGGCTAGAATACTTGATAGAAAGCAAAGAGAAAAAGGATCAGCACAGGAATCTTAGTGTCCTAGAGACACAGGAAAGGAATGCACCATCCCTGTCTCAAGTACCCAATACAGAAAGTCAAGACAATTTGTCTTCCATACATAGGTACTCTCATGAATTTTTGAGAGAAATCCAAGAAGAGAAATGGAGAAAAGAACAAGGAACTCATCCTCCTATTCAAGAAATAGATGACTTGCAAGAACAATTTCCCCAAGACATTCCCTCTATTTACGATGATGTAGAGGAAGAGCAACTGAGTAAACACACAGGATTTGAATCTAATTCTTTACAAGAATTACCTCAGTTCACAGGACCTTGGGAAGCAAAGTCTATTAGTATGAGAGCACCCACGATAATAGTGAGGAATGAAGAATCAATAATCCCTAGAAACACGGAAGTGATCAAGAACACTAAAGTACAGTGTAATCTCACTCTAGAGGAGTTGTTAAAGGTTAAACCAGAATTGTGGAAGCATGTAGCAAATCAATTCCCCGAGCTTGCTACTACTCCCTCACAAATAGGATCACAAAATAAGGTACCAGAGATACCCGTAGAAAAGATTGGAGATGTAAGTGAAGGAGAGGAAGGTAACACTTATCTTCCGATAACCCATCAGGGCTACACCACGAAAGCCATCTTAGATTCAGGAGCCGGAGTAGCCATCGCTACCACCGCTTTATGGAAACGTTGGGATAAGCCAGCATTGAGACCCACCAAGATGAAGCTACAAATGGCTGACAGACACATAGAAAAACCATTAGGCTTACTATAAGGAATATCACTCACCACTTGTGGTGTAGAATTTGAGCATACCTTTGCCATTTGTGACTTTGCAAAAAATCATGCATATGAGATGATATTGGGACGACCATTCATGCGTCAGTTGAAAATTGTACAAGATTGGGGAACTAATTCTTTGTACTTGCAACATTTAGGGGTGACTACCAAAGTCAATCTTAAAGACTATTCACATCGAGATGTACCCCCAATACAATGGAATACCATCCATAAGACACCAGTAGAGACAAAATCCGTGCACTCATTAGAATCAGATCCTTCTTGGTTGCACGAGGACACTCATTTATGGATATGTAAAGTTGCAAAACAAGAGGAAGAAAGATTAGAAGCAAGGACCTTAGGTGCAGAACAACATCCACGAACCCTTCAAGATCCAGCTTACGCACCTGTAGTATTCCCTGACGAAGAGTTTGAACCCCATGGTTGGGCAGAAATCCTAGCAACCATGGATGTAGCCATCAATGAAGAACAATGGACACCCCACTGTGACGAGGATGGCTATGACATTTCAGTTTTCACGATAGAGCCAATCATGTGCGATGCAATTTTAGAAGAGTGTGAACCTAACACTGATGCATTTGAGGATGCGAGTGATTTTGATTTAGAATCAATTATCATGGACCCACCCTTTGCATCAGAAGAAGAATATTTTTTCGAAGTAGAGACTCACCCTCAGAGACACGAGGAAATTACGAATGAGGTGAGGTTAGCCACTCAAGTGACTACTAAGAGTGAAGGCAAGAAAAGAAAGAAGAAAGAAACCATGTCAGAAAAAGAAGAATCTTTGTTTGAAGTACCCGAGAATTTCAAGAAATATGAAATCGAAGATAGAAGAATCATGGTACGAATGCCTAATAGAAAGGCGAATGACGGACAAGTATATGATAACCGAGAGAAAACCAAGAAAATAATAGTAGCCATAGAAGGAGAAGAAGAAAAATGTACATACATAGGGCATGATTTGACAACTGAAGAAGAAGAAGAGCTAGTTGCCCTATTGCGCGAATATAGAGATGTTTTTGCTTGGAGTTACAAAGATTTGAAAGGAGTAGATCCAGATATATGTTCTCATAGAATCCCTATGACTCCAGATGCAAAACCGACAAAACAGAAACCGTACACGTACAATGATAACTACGCTGCGAAGATTAAAGAGGAGATAGATCGCTTGATAGAAGCAGGATTCATTTACGAAATTGAGCATACCGAATGGGTATCCCCCATTGTGGTTGTGCCCAAGAAGAATGGAAAATTGTGTGTGTGTATTAACCTTAAAAAAGTTAATGCCGCCACGATTAGAGACAGTTATCCTCTTTCTATCACAGAACATCTATTGGAAAGAGTTGCAGGCAAGGAAGTTTACAACTTTCTTGATGGATTCTCAGGTTATAATCAAGTAGCCATTACTCCAGAGGACCAACACAAGACGGCTTTTGCCACTGAATGGGGCATATTTGCATTTCGTGTGATGCCATTCAGCTTAACAAATGCACCCGCCACTTTCCAGCGACTCATGTGTCATGTTTTTAAGGAATTCTTACGCAAGAGTTTGGAAGTATATGTCGATGACATATGTGCTCATTCTAATATCAGGCAGACGCATATTCCCGAGTTAAGACAAATATTTGACAAATGTCGAGAATATCAGGTTTTTTTGAACCTAGAAAAATGCGTTTTCATGGTCAGACAAGGCAAAATTCTAGGACACATTGTGTCAAAAAATGGAATCTCTACGGATGAGGAAAAAGTAAAAGTAATTGCAGAATTACCTAGACCAACTAATGTGAAAGAGGTACAAGCATTTATGGGCCATTGCGGTTATTATAGGAGATTCATACACATGTATGCAATCATAGCCAAGCCTTTGTACTCTCTTTTAACCAATTTCGAATGGACAAATGAATGTGAAAATTCATTCACTGAACTTAAACGACGCTTGTGCTCAGCACCTATATTGACTACCCCAGATTGGAGTAAGCCATTCCATGTACATGTGGATGCATCCAATTATGCCATAGGATGTGTGTTAGCACAACCCACAAGTGAAGGTAACATAGATCTCCCCATAGCTTACGCGAGCAGACAATTGAACGCAGCAGAAAGAAATTACACCACGATGGAACGAGAAGGATTAGGGATGATCTACGCAGTAAAGAAGTTTAGGCACTACTTGTTGGCCAATAAGTTCAAGTTCTTTACAGATCATCAAGCCCTATTGTACCTAGTCAACAAACCATGTAACACAGGACGACTAATACGTTGGTTTCTATTACTCATGGAGTATGATTTTGAAGTAGTAGTCAGGAAAGGAAAGACACATCTTAGAGCTGACCACCTTTCGAGATTAACCTCAGGAGAAGCTCCTCAAGGAATAGCGGATCAATTACCAGATGCTTATTTGTTTAATCTTGAGATAGCACCAGAATGGGCTAAGCCTATAGTCCCTATTCTCACATATGGACCAAAGAATCCTAGGATAAAGATCAAAGAAGGAGAGATTACCAAATCTCAGAGATATCAAATCATAGCAGGAAGCATATATAAACAGGATAATCAAAAGATTCTTGCTTGTTGTGTAGATGAATCAGAACATGCAAATTGGTTGCAATTAGCACATGTAGGTGCACTAAAGCAACATCATTCGAAACATCGAACACTACAGACTCTGCATAGATTAGGAGTATATTGGCCTACGATGGAAGCAGATGTCTACAGGTTGTGTAAGGAATGCAATGTTTGTTGTGAAAGACCACCAGTAGAGCATGCTACATTATATCACGTGTCTCTCACACCAGACTGGAGTGAACAATTAGTGACATACTTGAGGACGAAGACATTCCCTCAAGGAATGACTTTAGCACGACAACGCAGTCTAGAGCAGGAAGCTCAAGATTATTCACTTATTGGTGATAATCTATACAAAAGAGGACGAGATGGATATCTAAGACAATGTGTTCATGAATGCGATTATCTGAGTATATTAGAGACTGCACACCAAGGTGTTGCAGGAGGTCATTTTGGACTAAATAGGATAATCAAAGCCATCCTCTTTGCAGGATTATGGTGGCCCACTCTTCACATGGATGCTCATACCTATGTTAGGAGATGTGATGTGTGCCAAAGAACTCAGTTTCCTACTCGCAGAGATGAAATGCCATTGAAACCCATGATGGGCGGACGTGCATTTTCAAAGTGGGGTATAGACTTTGTAGGACCCATTAACCCCCCTGCAAAAGGTACACATGCTGAATACATTATTGTTGCCACAGATTATCTTACGAAATGGGTAGAGGCAAAAGCCACAAAAAAGAATGATGCACACACAACTGCAAAATTCTTATTTGAAAATGTCTTTACAAGATATGGATTGCCTATAGAGTTAGTGAGCGATCGCGGAACTCACTTTCTAAACCAAGTCATTGAATATTTGTTACAAGATTTTATGGTGATTCACAAGAAATCTGCACCATATCATCCTCAGGCCAATGGTCAGGCTGAAAGCACTAATAAGATCCTTTGTAACGTACTGACGAAACTCGTGAACAACAAACGTTCAGATTGGGACAAACAGTTACACCATGCTGTTTGGGCATATCGAGTGGCCTACAAGACCGTACTCAATGCAACTCCCTTTCAGATGGTTTTTGGTCAGAATGCAGTGCTTCCTTTGGACTTCTTGATACCGACCCTTAAGGTTGCACAAGAACATCAATGGACGGGCCATGAATTATCAACAAGAATAATGGACTTGGAACGATTAGGTGAAACCAGGCTAAAGGCAGCAGTAGGAATATATGCAGCGAAGAAGCGACAAAAAGCATATTTTGATGCGCATGTGAAAGATAAAGGCTTGAAAGAAGGAGATTTAGTTCTAGTATATACGCTAAAACAACACGCACGTAAGTTAGAAAAGCGAGGTTATGGACCTATGATCATTAACAGACTCTCAACAAGTGGAGCAGTACAATTAGCCACTTTAGAAGGAGATATAATGCCTAATTACATTAGTGGCTGTAGAGTCAAGTTATATCAGGAACCTCTTACTAAGGATATGCTTAGACGACTCACGTTGGCAAAGAAGCGTAAGGAGGAAGAAAATAGAATACGAGCGGAAGCTCAGGCAGAAGCAATAGAACACATTAAACGCATGAAGTTAAGAAGACAAGGACTAGGGAGAGAACATTATAACCATCTGGAAACTACACCCAGATATCCCATGGCCATGTGTCAAGTAAAGTCAACCACTCATCCTAGTATAGTGGACAGGAGACCATTCATTACAGTCAGGCTAGAGCACGGCAACACTTGCCAAGAGCTCAGGGCTTTAATTGACTCAGGTGCTGCGACTAGTGCGATTAGATGGTCCCACTATAAGGACTCAGGAATAGAAATGCGGCCGATTGAGGCATACCTCATAGGGCTAGGAGGCATGGAAACCCCTTGTATGGGTGAGGTGGACCTTCCTATCCTCATTAAGGATGTGACCATGACAGCGAAGCTACTAGTGTGCCATGATGACGACCTGATAGAACCCCTAATCCTTGGCCAAGATTGGCTATACGATCACTCAGTGGACCTAAATCTTAGACAAGGCTCCTTACAGATTGGAACCTTAGAACAGAAGCGAGTGATACCGCTTGACTTCCCTAACGGCATTCCAACTGAGGTTTGTAACCCTAGACCCTATGAAATGCATGCGACGGAAGACCGGGAGATCTTGGGTCAGATCAGTCACGTTACGTCTACACCAACCCACTCGGACTTGGCTATGGACAGTTGTCAATCAGAAGGACGACAGGAGATCTTCCCTGGGGCTTCCTGCAAACTAGAAGGGGCAGCTACCCAACCGCTAGGGCAGATGGACACAATCAGCGGTCAGGTGGGTTGCATCAGCGGCCAAATGAGCACAATACCTTGCGGTGCTCATCCTTCCAAACTTGCTGCGGACTGGCCTAGATTAAAGATAAATAACGAATCACTTCCTAATGGGCAGGTCACGCAAGTGTTGGATCTCCCTTCTTTTCCAAAGCAGAGCATCCATTGGACCTCTCAAACCCAACCACGAAGGAGTCAACCACAACAGAGGAACCCAGACCGACGTCGCCACCAGACAAGGCAAAGAAAGCAGCAGTATCAACATCACATAACAAGTGGCACGAGACAAATATGGGTGCCAAAAGGACAACAACCACAGGCTATTGGCAACACTGCAGACGAGAACAGGACAAAGTTGCAATAGAAGCAGAGTCAGCATCCAAAGTCCCCTCGATCTTCTTCCCCTCGATCTACCATGCCCCACAAAAGAATCTGGTTTGGTTTATACTTAGCATGTACTGGACCTCAAACGGTTGATCTAGCTAGCTGGATAATTGATCAGCTCTATTTGGCACAACATAGATGGGAACGAAAGAAAGTCATCAATGGATGTTGTGCACTTACAAGGATTATATACATGTGCTTGGCATATGATTTGCCAATTGAGCGTGCCATGACCAGCGATGAGTTGAAAGCATTCAAAGGGACTACTAAGAAGGCTAGAAAGTATAGTAAAGGCAGAGCCGGAAAGCGGATGAGAGGCACTATCCCATGCCTACAAGTCCCAGAATCACCCTCGCCACAACCATCTCCAGAGGAGTCACCGACAGCAGCCACTCCCACGGTACCACCAATTCGTATCCGGTTATCAAGACCAGTTACGCCGGAGGGCACCACCAGTACTGTTGCACCCCAAGCAGCCACAACCACAGAACCTATCACCACAGCAGTTGAACTTCCCACCACTATTGGTGCGGAAGCGTTCTCTTTTCCAATACCCCATTTAGAAGCAGAACAAGCAGCACCACTGGATCCAACTTTTGATTTTGAAATGCCCGATGCATTCTCCAATGAGTTCCAGTTTTCAGAAGCCCAAATGTTTTCTCAAGAATATGAAAGGCCCAGCTATCCCACCACACCCCGGGATCAGCCACAAGGACAGATTGTGTCTAGCTCTGATGACGAAAGAACAGCAACCAATGACGACGAAGGCGATGACGAAGCAAGCCAGGGCACTATCGAATCCCGAGAGCATGAACAGACAGATGGCCAAGGCCAACAAACAGACACACATGGTGATACAAGTACCCATGAAGATGGAACTTACGAAGCAGCCGCCTACACACTGGCTATTAAGAAGCTGTATAGAACTATGGAAAAGGTTTGGGCACGCAAAAAGCTGACTGAGGAAGAGAGTCAAGCGATAATAGAACAAGAACTTGTCACAGGCGGATTCAAAGACGCATACATCAAAGGATTCAGAGAGTTAGTCAAATCAGTAGGCTCCAACGAAGCACTCAGGTACTTGCAAAGAAAGCCACTACCACAGTTTGACCCCCGCAGAGTACGACTACTTTCAAAGCCCGGCGAATACATTCGTGTACCAACAGGAGCACAGTCTTCAGAACAAGCCAGGGAGGCACGCCTCGTCCCCGAAAGTTCATTGGCAGCAGAAACCATCCTTGTAGATTCCCCACCCCGCGCTACAACTGTACATACCTCAGTAATCACTGAAGTACCGACCACCCCAATCGCTCCTCCATCTCCGCCCGTCCATCAAGCCTCCCCTACTCATCCTCCTTCCCCCAGACCAACATCTTCATTCGCCGGTGACGTAGCAGAAATCGTCTTTACGACCACTAACCCCACAATTCCCGCACCCACTAGACCTAGTCTACCCCCTCACCCATCCACCTTTCCATTCAACCCATTCCTCCATCCAGGTTTTCCATCCTTCCCCACAACCCCAAGACCTCTTTTTCCATTCCCACCGCCCTTAACCTTCTCCCCCGTCTCACCTCCCCGACCCACTGTAACCCCTCTTTCCCCTTTCCACCCAGCTGCACCGGCCAGCCCCCCTGTAAATTACTCCTCAACCTTTGTAAATCCCGTATTTACACCAGCACAAGCACCCACGGTCACACCCATATTCACGGTCACTGCACTGGACACGTCCAATGACATGGACATCTCACCACCCACTGCACCATCACTCACTTCACTCACGGCACAAACATTTTTAGGCACATCATAATTTTCAACAATCACTACAGCATCCACCTTCCCACCCCCATTCCCGTTGCATCTACACCCACTGCATCTTCATTTAGCACCCCATTAATACTATCACCCACTGTAGATAATGCATTCCGACAGATGTTCATATGTATGACGCAAGTAAGAGATGAGTTCACATCTCTTGGCAATAATTATCAACAGCTATAGAGGACAACCACTGACTTACAGTCGCAGCTTAATTTATTGTCTATTGATAATGCCTCACTGAACAACCGCTACCAAGACTTACGAGAGGCATATCATAAATTAGAAGTAGAAAGCGAAGACAAAGCCAAGGAAGCCACTGCTAACTTGGATAACTTATTAAGAGCCCAGACAGTCCGAAATGCAACGCTAACACGAAACATGGGCTTACTCAGAAGACATCTAGCAGCAGCAAAGGAGGAAAACCAGCGCCTACAAGATCAGAACCGAGAAAACTTAGAAGCAGCTCTTGACCACCCAGACCAACCTTTGAGTCCTAGTCGGTTCAAAGCCATTCCCTCAGACTCCATGAGGATGCTGCTAGAAGATCATGTAAGATTGCTAGATGAATACGACCGCATGAACGAGGAGTTACAGAAACTCAAAGAAGATCACAAATTACTCCAGTTACGAGAACCGACACACTAAGACATACCAGCACCTGTGGATCCCTCTCCTGACATCTTAGAGGAACTCAACGCATTACGGGCCCAGGTATCAAACCTTGAATCAAGGATTGCAGTATATGAAGCACCACCAAGGCCAGATTCCCCACCTGAGCTACCAGCTGAGGAAGAAACTGTCACCATCCCGGTGGAGGAAACGTTTGAAGAGGCGTACGAGCCACAACCCATCCCAGGCGGACGCCTCACGGCCGAAGGCCAGATGACTTACGAACTCCCGACCCCTGCGTGGATGAAGACAATTGAGGAACTTGGGACCACACACTCAACTAGAGTAGAGGCACAATTACATGCCATGGCGATGATAGAAGAAAGAATTTTACAATCTCCATTCTTTGCTCATTTGGCCCCGCGACGATACATATCTGGGCACGAGCTACAGTATAAACCGTATTTTATGTTGATGGCCGAATACCAGTTAGCCATTGAGAAAGAAACCGGTAAGAAACCATCACATGCAACTCAATTCGAGGAGGACGATCTACCACTTGATGCGCAACAAGGAGAGATCTATCAACCAGAGTGGCGCAAAGATTTACTACAGAAGTATCCAGAAATGATGAGTACATGGGTAAAGGCACCTTTGCATTTAAAGTACAACCCATGTTGGGGACCAGTACCACGACGCAGCTCCTGGACTGCCTTTGCTATTAAGGTACAAAACAATAAGCAGTGCCAGGACTGGTTGAATTACCCCTATTTTAAGCCACCCATCGAGTTACCAACTGTAGGCTACATGATGGCTACAATTCGCCGCTGGCTCCCTAGATTAAAGCATATGGACGATATAGCGGCGCATATGACTGTCAAAATATTTGACATGATGCAAATGGTTTTTAAAGTCTTTCGACGCGTCAAGGCACCTCATGTAAACACCCCGGGCTTTGAGCATGGCAATTTCCATCTGGTATATGATATGAGTACAACGCCATCGCTACGGGTGTGTTATGCCTGGCATTGCAGAATAAAATATCTACCGGCGTGCTACAAGCAGACATTCGAAGAGATGTTCACAACCGGCTTTTGGGAATACCATTCAGAGGTATTCATAAGCAGGCCTACACATTTATTACACTTATTTGCCTGTGAACGAATGGTCTATTCCACACACTATCAGCTCCTGCCACCGGAAGAACCACAACCAATAGACTGGGAGAAACTCGAGGCCGATCTGGCCCGAGGCATTCGTATCTCCGAGCACACCCTCGCTCAAGACCTCCTACAGAACTATATCCGGCAGACCTCACAACAAGGTTCTGTCAGGGACGACAGAAGCGAGAGGGAGGGGGGTGTTGGAAGCAGCCAGAGGCATAGAAGACACGGAAGCATGTAAATACGGAGCAGGAAACCAGTCGAATCTTTTTTCAAAGAATTATGTTTTCAAATACTTTCCAAAAACCTCCAACAGTGATTTTTATCACTATTGTAACATATGTAACATAGAAAAACCCTTTTCTTAATTTCTCGCTCCATTTTGTGCAAGCCGAGGAGTCCTCGAGCTTGAGGAGCTTAGGTAGAACAAGCGGATCAATTTTCGTTATTTTTAGACACCGTTTACCCTTCCAAATAGCATCTAGGACCTATTTTTTAACTATGTCGGTCACTAGATGTGAAACCGGTCAAAACTAGTCTAAAAACTATAAAAAGAGCTAGAGAGCTCATTTTTGGGGTTAGCTTGTTTGAGGTTAGAGTTCTTTTGAGCTTGTAATAGTGTTCTTGAGCAATAGAGTGGATTTCTCACCTTCCATTGTGTCTTGCTTGTCTCTTCGTAGTGTGTGTGTATGTGTGTGTGCATCTCTATGCTTCTCACCTTCACTCTCACTTCATCTCACATTCACGATCTTCATATCACTCCTATCTCTTCCGCGGATTGACATTAAGGAGGTGAAGCTTCTTAACGTGGTTCTCACCATTGTGCTAGAGCAACAACGTCCAACATCCACATGGAAAGGTCATGTACATTCAATGTGGGAACAAAAGATTTCAGAGCTGGAGTTATGGCACAAAAGAATAGGACACATCAACATTCCGAAGCTAAAGGACATGAGCAAACATGAAGTGGTAAGAGGTCTTCCAAAATTTAATAGCATTGGACTACATGAGTTATGTGAAGCTTGTCAACTAGGAAAGCAAACGATGCAGCCATTCAAGAGGAGCAATTATGTGGCCCCAAATGTCTTGGACTTGATACATATGGATGTATGGGGACCAACCCAAGAGGCATCAATGGTTGGTAATAGATTTTTTGTCACCTTCATTGATGATCACTCAAGAAAGGTATGGATGTTTTGTATGAAGCAAAAATCAGAGGTGTTTTCTATATTCAAAAGATTCAAAGTTGAAGTTGAAAAAGAAACAGGAAGATCTATCAAAAACGTAAGGTCCGATGGTGGAGGAGAATACTTCTCCAAAGAATCTTCAGATTTTCTACAAGAGAATGGGATCAAAAGGCAGTTCTTTTGTAGGTATACACCACAACAAAATGGAGTAGTTGAGAGGAAAAATAGGCAAATTGCTAAAATTGCAAGATGCATGCTCAACGAGATGAAGGTACCATTGTATTATTGGGCTGAAGCTACCACAACCACCATTTACTTGATGAATAGGTGCACAACATCGGGAATACATCACTTGACTCTAGAGGAGGTATATTCTGGTAAGAAACCTGATCTTATACACCTCAAAGTGTTTGGATGTGTTTGCTTTGTTCACATTCCACAAGAAGTTAGAACAAAGATGGAACCAAGGTCAGAAAAATGCATTTTCATCGGTTACTCGATGGAGCAAAAAGGATACAAATGTTACAACCCTAGAACAAAGGAATTAAGAGTCTCCCGAGATGTGGTCTTTGATGAACTAAGACCATGGTATGAAGCTAAAGGAAAGGAAAAGGTTCTTGAAGAAGATTGTGATGATTATGCAGGAACAAATCAAAGAGAAGTTCAACAATCAAGCACAAAGGTTTCAAGTCTAGAGGCATCTATATCAAATGAAGAATGTTCAACATGGAGGGGGAGTCATTTTGTGTCTCCAAATTCAGCTCATAGTAGAATCAAAGAAGCAAGTGCTACTCAAAATAGTGAGATAGATGCAAGTGAAGACGAATATGAAGAGGTAATCACTCCGATGGTAAACCTAAATAGGTTAAAGAAGCAACTTTCTAAAGGCAATGAAAGAAGATCTTCAAGGACAAGGTATCCAACTCAAAGGTTGAGTTATGATAGTTTTATGGCAACACATTTTGCATACATGATGCAGGTTATCAAAGACAAAGAGCTTGAGACATATGAAGAATCTTGCGCACAAAAGGAATGGAAGCAAGCTATGAAAGAGGATATCAAAGCTCTCAAAGATAATCACACATGGGAGCTAGTGCCAAAGAAAGAAGGTATGAAGATTGTTCCAAACAAATGGGTGTTTAAAGTAAAGAGGAATGCTGATGGTTCACTAGCAAGATATAAAGCTAGATTAGTTGCCAAAGGATTTAAACAAACACAAGGTAGAGATTATGATGAAGTTTTCAGCCCTATTGCAAAGATGGGAACTACCAGAACATTAATAGCAATTGGTGCTTCAAGGAGATGGCCACTATATCAACTCGACATCAAAAATGATTTTCTTAATGGAGAACTATAAGAAGAGGTATACATGAGTCAATCGATTGGATTTGAAGATGAAAACCATCCACACTTTGTTTGCAGGTTGAAAAAGGCACTTTATGGCTTGAAGCAAGCACCAAGAGCATGGAATTAGAGATTGGTAGAATATCTAACTAAGTGTGGATACAAACCAAGTAGTGCAAATCCTTCTTTGTACATGAAGAAGGAAGAAAATAGAGAGGTATATATTTGCATATACATCAATGACCTCATCATAACAGGAAATGATGTTACGGGGATTAAAGATATCAAAAGGAAGCTTGGTAAGGAGTTTAAAATTTCAGATCTTGGAGATCTGAGATATTTTTTAGGAATTGAAGTTTTTTATGGAAAGAGTGGCATCTCCTTGATGCAAAGGAAGTACTTGTTGGATGTTGTTGCTCTAGCACAATGGTGAGAACCACGTTAAGAAGCTTCACCTCCTTAATGTCAATCCGAGGGAGAGGTAGGAGTGATATGAAGATCGTGAACGTGAGATGATGTGAGAGTGAAGGTGAGAAGCACAAAGATGCACACACTCATACACACACACAATGAAGAGACAAGCAAGACACAATGGAAGGTGGGAAATTAGCTCTATCACTCAAGAATACTCTTACAAGCTCAAACTAGCTCTATTCTCTTCTTTACTCCAACAAGCTAACCTCTAAAATGAGCTCTCTAGCTCTTTTTATAGTTTCTAGACTAGTTTTGACCGGTTTCACATCTAGTGACCGGCCTAGTTAAAAAATAGGTCCTAGAGGCTATTTGGAAGGGTAAACGATGTCTAAAAATAACGAAATTTGGTACGAGCATTCTACCTAAGCTCCTCAAGCTCGAGGACTCCTCGGCTTGCACAAAATGGAGCTATGGATTACAAAATGGGGTTTTCTATGATACATATGTTACAATTAGTGATAACAATCAGTGTTGAATGTTTGTAGAATTAATAAGAAATATATTTGTTTGAAAAATTGATCCTCCTAGCTCCCTGCTCCTTCTTTACATGCTTCCGTGGCGTCTGTGCCTCTGGCTGCTTCCAACACCCCCCTCCCTCTCGCTTCTGTCGTCCCTGACAGAACCTTGTTGTGAGGTCTGCCGGATGTAGTTCTGTAGGAGGTCTTGAGCGAGGGTGTGCTCTGATATACGAATGCCTCGGGCTAGATCAGCCTCGAGTTTCTCCCAGTCGATAGGTTGTGGCTCGTCTGGTGGTGGGAGCTGATAATGTGTGGAGTACACCATTCGTTCACAGGCGAATAATTGCAATAAGTGTGTGGGCCTGCTTATAAATACCTCTGAATGGTACTCCCAAAAGCCGGTGGTGAACATTTCTTCGAATGTCTGCTTGTAACATGCCGGTAGATATTTGATCCTGCAGTGCCAGGCGTAACACACCCGTAGCGATGGCGTTGTGCTCATATCATAGACTAAATCAAAGTTGCCATGCTCGAAGCCCGGGGTGTTTACATGGGGAGCCTTGATGCGTCGGAAGACTTTAAAGACCATCTGCATCATGTCAAAGATTTTGACAGTCATGTGCGCGGCAATATCATCCATATGCTTTAACCTAGGGAGCCAGTGGCGGATCGTCGCCATCATGTAGCCTACTGTGGGTAACTCGATTGGTGGCCTGAAATAGGGATAGTTCAGCCAGTCTTGGCACTGCTTATTGTTCTGTAGCTTAATAGCGAAGGCAGTCCAAGAGCGGCGTCGTGGGACTGGTCCCCAACATGGATTAAATTTTAAGTGCAGCGGCGCTTTCACCCATGTGCTCATCATCTCGGCATAGTTTTGCAATAAATCTCTGCGCCAGTCTGGTTGAAGGATTTCACCTCTCTGCGCCCTTGGTGGCAAGTCGTCTGGCTCGAATTGAGTGGCATGCGTGGGTTTCATACCTGTTTCTTTCTCTATGGTTAACTGGTATTCGGCCATTAACATGAAGTACGGTTTATATTGGAGCTCATGCCCAGATATGTATCGTCGCGGGGCCAATTGAGCAAAGAATGGTGACTGTAAAATTTTCTCTTCAATTATGGCCATGGCATGTAGCTGTGCCTCTACTCTGGCCGAATGTGTCGTTCCGAGTTCTTCCACTGTCTTCATCCACGCGGGGGTAGGTAATTCATAGGTCATCTGGCCTTCGGCCGTGACACGTCCGCCTGGGATGGGTATCGGTTCGTATGCCTCTTCAAATGTCTCCTCCACCGGGATAGTGACGGTTTCTTCCTCAGCTGGTAGCTCAGGTGGGGAGTCTGGCCTTGGTGGTGCTTCATAGACTGCAATTCTAGATTCAAGATTTGTTACCTGGGCCCGGAGTGCGTTAAGTTCCTCTAAAATTTCAGGGGCAGGGTCCACGGGTGCTGGTAATTCTGCTGCTACTTGTACTTGCTGTGTTGCCGGTTCTCTGAGCTGGAGTAGCTTGTGATCTTCCTTTAACTTTTGATGCTCTTCGTTCATGCGATCATAGTCCTCGAGCAATCGAACATGGTCATCTAGCAACATCCGCATCGACTCGGATGGGATTGCCTTGAATCTGCTCGGACTTAGTGGTTGTTCTGGATGATCCAATGCCGCCTCCAAGTTTTCTCTATTCTGCGCTTGGAGTCTCACGTTCTCCTCCTGGGCTGCGGCTAAGTGTCTTCTGAGTAGGCCCATATTCCGTGTCAGTGTCGCGTTTCTAATCGTTTGGGCTCGAAGTAGGTTGTCCAAATCCGCCGTGGCTTCTTTCGTTTTCTCTTCACTCTCTAGTTCTAATTTGTGATAGGCCTCTCGTAAATCTTGGTATCGACTGTTCAGTGAGGCATTCTCAATTGATAATGAATTAAGCTGTGACTGTAATTCATTTGTAGTCCTCTGCAGCTGTTGATAGTTGTTGCCGAGTGATGCAAACTCATCGCGGACTTGCGTCATGCATGTGAACATGTGTTGAAATGCGGTGTCTATGGTGGGCGATAGTAGTAGTGAAGTGCTAAGTGAGGATGCAGTGGGAGTAGATGCAGTGGGAATGGGAAATGGGGTTGGGACAGTGGATGCAGTGGTGATTGTGGAAAATTGTGACGTGCCTAAATATGAGGGTGTTGTGAGTGGAGTGGGTGGTGGTGAGGTGGATAGTGATATGTCCATGCCATTGGACGTGTTTAGTGTTGTGACTGTGAAAAGTGGTGTGATTGTGGGTGGTTGTGTAGGTGTGAATACGGGATTTACAAATGTAGTGTAGTTTACAGGGGGAATGGTTGGAGCAGCTTGGTGAAACGGGGAAATAGGGGTTATGGTAGGTTGGGGAGGTGAGACTGGTGAGAAGGTTAGTGGGGTTAGGAAGGGGAATGGGGGTCTTAGAGGTGGGGGAAACGCTGGGAAGGATGAAGGGGTGAAGGGGTTAACATATGGCTGTGGAGGGTTGGGTGTGGGCATGGTGGTATGAATGGGTAAGGAAAAGGTTGTGGCTATGTTGCTTTGTACAGGTGTGGATGTGGGGGAAGCAGGTGGGTGTGCGGGGGATACAGGATGGGTTGGTGAAAGATGAGGTGAGAGAGGAGTAGAAGGGGTGGATGTTATTTCGAGGATAGTGGTGGTATGTACAAGGGTAGTACGGGGTGGGGAATCTACAAGGATGGGTTCTGCGGTCAATGAACTTTCGGGGACGAGGCGTGCCTCCCTGACTTGTGCTGAAGACTGAGCTCCTGTTGGTACGCGAATATACTCTCCGGGCTTTGAAAGTAGTCGCACTCGGCGGGGATCAAACTGTGGTAGTTGCTTTCTTTGTAAAAACTTGAGTGCTTCATGGGAGCCTACTGATTTGACTAACTCTCTGAACCCTCTGATGTAGGCGTCTTCGAATCCTCCGGAGATGAGTTCCTGTTCAATTAATGCCTGGCTCTCCTCTTCAGTTAACTTCTTTCGTGCCCAGACTTTCTCCATGGTACGATATAATTTTTTGATGGCCAGCGTGTACGCTGCGGCTTCGAAAGTCTCATCTTCATATGTGCTGGTGTCGCCGTGTGCGTCAGTCTGATGGCCTTGGCCATCTGTCTGTCCGTCATGTGAGCCCTGGCTGGCTTCATCGTCGCCTTCCTCGTCGTCTGTTTCGGTTCTTTCTTCTTCAGAGCTCGACACAGCTTGTCCCTGTGGCAGATCTCGTGGTGTGGTAGGGTAGCTGGGACGTTCATATTCCTGGGAGAACAGTTGTGCTTCTGAATACTGGAATTCGTTTGAGAATGCATCGGGCATCTCAAAGTCAAATGTTGTGTTTATTGGGTCGGCCTCCATATGTGGGATCGGGAAAGAAAACGCTTCCGCACCAATAGTGGTGGGAGCTTCTGCTGTTGTGGTGGTGGGTTCTGCGGTGGCAGCTGCCTGAGGTGCAGCGGTACTAGTGGTGACCTCCGGAACCACTGGTCTGGACAACCTTATGCGAATAGGTTGTACAGTGGGAGCAGCTTCTGTCTGTGGTCGCTCTGGAGAGGGTTGTGGTGACGGCGACTCTGGCACTTGAAGGCAAGGGATGGTGCCTCGCATGCGCTTACCTGCCCGTGTCCTACTGGGCTTCCTCGCTTTCTTCGTTGTGCCCTTGAATGCCTTCAGTTCTTCTCCTGTTAGTGCACGCTCAATTGGCAAGTCATAAGCCAAGCACATATACACAATTCTTGTGAGTGCACAACATCCATTAAGTACTTTTTTACGCTCCCATCTGTGCTGTGCCAGATACATTTGATCTATGATCCAGCTTGCCAGATCAACAGTTTGAGGTCCCGTGCATGCCAAATACAATCCAAACCAGATTCGTTTATGGGGCATGGTAAATCTGTCCTGAGCTGGAAATGCGAAATGTTGCATGCATATCCTTAGTGGCTTTGACAGCTCAGGTGTAATGGCCGAAATCTCCTCCCACTTAGTGACATCCCCACGTTTCATCGGTTCTGGAATTAATCTCTCTCGATCTGTGGGTGTGTGGGTTCCATGAATCTTGATGGCTGCTCTGATTTCTTCCTTAGAGAGATAAAATCTCTTGTAAGGTGGATCATCCACTAGAGTAGGCAGTATGAAGGTTCCTGGGATGTCCTTATTCTCTGATGCCAGCAATGTAGTGATTAAATAATAGCACCTGTAAAAATCCGGTTTGGGCAGAGGATCACTGAAATACTCTGTGAAGCCTGCTCTGGCCCAAACATGAGTTAAATCCTGGGTGCTTTGTAGGGCTTCGAACTCTCTGGAGAAAAACTGGTACTTTCCCCACGTGCGGTCATCAAATGTCAGAGAGGATTCAAATATAAAGTCTGCGTCCGCAAGGGGTCCTGCAAGGCCCTGAAACCAATGAGAGTTCCTGTGTATCTTTTCGGTGTAGCCCATGGGTGGGTTGTCGATAGGCATGGGCCTTGGAAATCCCTGAAATTCCGGCGGTGGAGCAGTCGGGTGGGACTCTGCTCGTAGCACGTTGAGGGGCACAACCGCTACACTGGGGCCTGCTCCTGATGTTCCTTCGTCGGTTTGCATGGTGACGGAGGCGCTAATGAGAAAGATCTGCTACAAAAGATTAACACATTAGCATGGAAATTAATTATGATCCCAGTAAAGTGAGACCGCAATCCCTTTCCATAACTGATGCGTAACCCGTGTAGCCAAGTGCTGTGATGTGGTGGATGCAATGTTTTCTTGCAGCACTAGTGCAGGTCTCTAGACTCCTACACGTTTCAGATCATGCATACATTTCTTGATGAGATGAGATTACGAGTGGTGTGTGATGATGGTGGGTGAATTATTACAAGGTTTAAAGGTTAGTAATTTAGTACAAGGTTGCATGTTAGTCGGGGGGGTAGTTTTGTCAGACATGGGGTTAGGGGGAGATGGTTGGACACGCTTCGGCATCCATTTCCTAAGAGTCCTTGAGTGGGTGGTGGGTTTCTGCTGAGGGGCAAAGGGTGGTGTCGGGTGTGGTGGTGTCGAGGGGTGAAATGAGTTGCGAGGGTTATGTATTACATGGCTTATGGGTGGAGCTATGATACATAGTTTGGGCACCCAAATCTGCGTGGGCGTGGGTCTATGGGTAAGGTACTTCTTGGCGATCCACATTTGTCGAATGCTCGGACCTGTAGAAGAAGGTCGAGGGGATGGTGGATACTGATTCTGTTTTTGTTCTGCCTTTTTCTTGTCGATCTCTACTTGGTTGGAGATCTTCGATGCTTTTTTCCCTTTTGGCACCCATATTTGTCTGGTGCCGCTTCCTTTGGGTGGCCTAAACTGCCGTCCTTGTTGTTTCCTCCGATGCTGCAGTCGGTCTGGGTTCCTTTGTCGTGGTTGACTCTGTTGTTGCTGGGGTTGAGAGGTCGGATGGACACTCTGCTTTGGAAAAGAAGGGAGATCCAACACTTGCGTGACCTGCCCATTAGGAAGTGATGCCTTATTTAACTTTAATCTAGGCCAGTCCGCAACAAGTTTGGAAGGATGAGCACCGCAGGGTGTCGTGCTCATTTGGCCGCTGATGCAACCCACCTGACCTCTGATTGTGCCCTTCTGCCCTTGCAGTTGGGTAACTGTCTCTTCTAGTTTGCAGGAAGTCCCAGGGAAGATTATCGGTCGTCCTTCTGATTGACAATTATCTATAGCCAAGCCCGAGTGGGTTGGTGTAGACGTAACGAGACTGGTCTGCCCAAAAATCTTCCTGTCTTCCGTCGCATGCGTTTCATAGGGTCTAGGGTCACAACCGTCAAGCGGAATGCCGTTAGGGAAGTCAAGCGGTATCACTCGCTTCTGCTCTAAGGTTCCAATCTGTAAGGAGCCTTGTCTAAGATTTAGGTCCACTGAGTGATCGTATAGCCAATCTTGGCCAAGGATTAGGGGTTCTATCAGGTCGTCATCATGGCACACTAGTAGCTTCGCTGTCATGGTCACATCCTTAACGAGGATAGGAAGGTCCACCTCACCCATGCAAGGGGTTTCCATGCCTCCTAGGCCTATGAGGTATGCCTCAATTGGCCGCATTTCTATTCCTGAATCCTTATAGTGGGACCATCTAATCGCACTAGTCGCAGCACCTGAGTCAATCAAAGCCCTGAGTTCTTGGCTATGTTTACTGTGTTCTAGCCTAACTGTAACGAATGGTCTCCTGTCCACTATGCTAGGATGAGTGGTTGACTTTACTTGACACATGGCCATGGGATATCTGGGTGGTGTTTCCCGATGGTTATAATGTTCTCTCCCTAGTCCTTGTCTTCTTAGCTTCATGCGCTTAATGCGTTCTATGGCTTCTGCCTGAGCTTCCGCTCGTATTCTATTTTCTTCCTCCTTACGCTTCTTTGCCAACGTGAGTCGTCTAAGCATATCCTCAGTAAGAGGTTCTTGATATAACCTGACTCTACAGCCACTAATGTACTTAGGCATTATATCTCCTTCTAAGGTGGCTAACTGTACTGCTCCACTAGTCGAGAGTCTGTTAATGATCATAGGTCCATAACCTCGCTTTTCTAACTTCCGTGCATGCTGTTTCAGCGTATACACTAGAACTAAATCTCCTTCTTTTAGGCCTTTATCTTTCACATGTGCATCAAAATATGCTTTCTGTCGCTTCTTCGCTGCGTATATTCCTGCTGCTGCCTTTAGCCTGGTTTCTCCTAATCGTTCCAAGTCCATCATTCTCGCTGATAATTCATGGCCGGTCCACTGATGTTCTTGTGCAACCTTAAGGGTCGGTATCAAGAAGTCCAAAGGAAGCACTGCATTCTGACCAAAAACCATCTGAAAGGGAGTTGCATTGAGTACGGTCTTGTAGGCCACTCGATATGCCCAAACAGCGTGGTGTAACTGTTTGTCCCAATCTGAACGTTTGTTGTTCACGAGTTTCATCAGTACGTTACATAATATTTTGTTAGTGCTTTCAGCCTGACCATTGGCCTGAGGATGATATGGAGCAGATTTCTTGTGAATCACCATAAAATCCTGTAACAAATATTCAATGACTTGGTTTAGAAAGTGAGTGCCTCGATCGCTCACTAACTCTATAGGCAGTCCATATCTTGTAAAGACATTTTCAAATAAGAATTTTGCAGTCGTGTGAGCATCATTCTTTTTTGTGGCTTTCGCCTCTACCCATTTGGTTAGATAATCTGTGGCAACAATAATGTATTCCGCATGTGTACCTTTTGCAGGGGGGTTGATGGGTCCTACAAAGTCTATACCCCACTTAGAAAATGCACGTCCGCCCATCATGGGTTTCAATGGCATTTCATCTCTGCGAGTAGGAAACTGAGTTCTTTGGCACACATCACATCTCTTTACATAGGTATGTGCATCCATGTGAAGAGTGGGCCACCATAATCCTGCAAAGAGAATGGCTTTGATTATCCTATCTGGTCCAAAATGACCTCCTGCAACACCTTGGTGTGCAGTCTCTAGTATGCTAAGATAATCGCTCTCATGAACACATTGTCTTAGATATCCATCTCGTCCTCTTTTGTATAGATTATCGCCAATAAGTGAATAGTCTTGAGCTTCCTGCTCTAGACTGCGTTGTCGAGCTAAGGTCATGCCTTGAGGGAATGTGTTCGTCCTCAAGTATGTCACTAATGGTTCACTCCAGTCTGGTGTGAGAGACACGTGATATAGTGTAGCATGTTCTACTGGTGGTCTTTCACAACACACGTTGCATTCCTTACACAACTTGTAGACATCTGCTTCCATCGTAGGCCAATATACTCCTAATCTATGCAGAGTCTGTAATGTTCGATGTTTTGAATGGTGTTGCTTTAGTGCGCCTATGTGTGCTAATTGCAACCAATTCGCATGTTCTGATTCATCTACACAACAAGCAAGAATCTTTTGATTATCCTGTTTATATATGCTTCCTGCCATTATTTGATATTTCTGAGACTTGGTAATCTCTCCTTCTTTGATCTTTATCCCCGGATTCTTGGGTCCGTAGGGGGGAATGGGGACTATAGGCTTAGCCCATTCTGGTGCTATCTCAAGGTTAAACAGGTATGCATCTGGTAATTCATCCGCTACTCCTTGAGGGGCTTCTCCTGAGGTTAATCTTGAAAGGTGGTCAGCTCGAAGATGCGTCTTTCCCTTCCTGACTACCACTTCAAAATCATACTCCATGAGCAATAGAAACCAACGTATCAGTCGTCCTGTGTTACATGGTTTGTTGACTAAATATAATAGGGCTTGATGATCTGTAAAGAACTTGAATTTGTTGGCCAACAAGTAGTGCCTAAACTTCTTTACAGCGTAGATCATCCCTAATCCTTCTCGTTCCGTCGTGGTGTAATTTCTTTCTGCTGCGTTCAATTGTCTGCTAGCGTAAGCTATGGGGAGATCTATGTTACCTTCATTCGTGGGTTGTGCTAACACACATCCTATGGCGTAATTGGATGCATCCACATGTACATGGAATGGCTTACTCCAATCTGGGGTAGTCAATATAGGTGCTGAGCACAAGCGTCGTTTAAGTTCCTTGAATGAATTTTCACATTCTTCTGTCCATTCAAAATTGGTTAAAAGAGAGTACAAAGGCTTGGCTATGATTGCATACATGTGTATGAATCTCCTATAATAACCACAATGGCCCATAAATGCCTGTACCTCTTTCACATTAGTTGGTCTAGGTAATTCTGCAATTACCTTCACCTTTTCCTCGTCCGTAGAGATTCCATTTTTTGACACAATGTGTCCTAGAATTTTGCCTTGTCTGACCATGAAAACGCATTTTTCTGGGTTCAAACAAACCTGATATTCTCGACATTTGTCAAATATTTGTCTTAACTCTAGGATATGTGTCTGCCTTACATTTGAATGAGCACATAAGTCATCGACATAAACTTCCAAGCTCTTGCGTAAAAATTCCTTAAAAACATGACACATGAGTCGCTGGAAAGTGGCGGGTGCATTTGTTAAGCCAAATGGCATTACACGAAATGCAAATATGCCCCATTCTGTGGCAAAAGCCGTCTTGTGTTGGTCTTCTGGAGCAATGGCTACTTGGTTATAGCCTGAAAATCCATCAAGAAAGCTGTAAACTTCCTTGCCCGCAACTCTCTCCAATAGGTGTTCTGTGATAGGAAGAGGATAACTATCTCTAATCGTTGCGGCATTAACTTTTTTAAGGTTAATACACACACGCAATTTTCCATTCTTCTTGGGCACAACCACAATGGGGGATACCCATTCGGTATGCTCAATTTCGTAGATGAATCCTGCTTCTATCAAGCGATCTATCTCCTCTTTAATCTTCGCAGCGTAATTATCATTGTACGTGTAAGGTTTTTGTTTTGTCGGTTTTGCATCTGGAGTCATAGGGATTCTATGAGAACATATATCTGGATCTACTCCTTTCAAATCTTTGTAACTCCAAGCAAAAACATCTCTATATTCGCGCAATAGGGCAACTAACTCTTCTTCTTCTTCCTTCGTCAAATCATGCCCTATGAATGTGCATTTTTCTTCTTCTCCTTCTATGGCAACTATTACTTTCTTGGTTTTCTCTCGGTTATCATATACTTGTCCGTCATTCGCCTTTCTATTGGGCATCCGTACCATGATTCTTCTATCTTCGATTTCATATTTCTTGAAGTTCTCGGGTACTTCAAATAAAGATTCTTCTTTTTCTGTCATGGCTTCTTTCTTCTTTCTTTTCTTGCCTTCACTCTTATCAGTCACTTGAGTGGCTAACCTTACCTCGTTTATAATTTCCTCGTGTCTCTGAGTGTGAGTCTCTACTTCGTAGAAATATTCTTCCTCTGATGCAAAGGGTGGGTCCATGAGAATTGATTCTAAATCAAAATCGCTTGCATCCTCAAATGCATCAGTGTTCGGTTCACACTCTTCTAAGATTGCATCACCCATGATTGGCTCTATCGTGAAAACTGAAATGTCATAGCCATCCTCGTCACAGTGGGGTGTCCATTGTTCTTCATTGATGGCTACATCCATGGTTGCTAGAATCTCTGCCCAACCATGGGGTTCAAATTCCTCGTCTGGGAATACTACAGGTGCGTAGGCTGGATCTTGAAGGGTTCTTGGATGTTGTTCTGCACCTAAGGTCCTGGCTTCTAATCGTTCTTCCTCTTGTTTGGCTACTTTACACATCCATAAATGGGTATCCTCATGCAACCAAGAAGGATCTGAATCTAATGAGTGCACGGATTCCGTCTCCACTGGTGTTTTATGGATGGTATTCCATTGTATTGGGGGTACATCTCTATGTGAATAGTCTTTAAGATTGACTTTGGTAGTCATTCCTAAATGTTGCAAGTACAAAGAATTAGTTCCCCAATCTTGTACAATTTGCAACTGTCGCATGAATGGTCGTCCCAATATCATCTCATACGCACGATTTTTCGCAAAGTCACAAATGGCAAAGGTATGCTCAAATTCTACACCACAAGTGGTGAGAGATATGCCTTCTAGTAAGCCTAACGGTTTTTCTATGTGTCCATCAGCCATTTGTAGTTTCATCCTGGTGGGTCTGAGTGCTGGCTTACCCCAACCTTTCCATAAAGCGGTGGTAGCGATGGCTACTCCGGCTCCTGAGTCTAAGATGGCTTTCGTGGTGTAGCCCTGATGGGTTATTGGAAGATATGTGTTACCTTCCTCTCCTTCGCTTACGTCTCCAATCTTTTCCACGGGTATCTCTGGTACCTTCTTATGTGATCCTATCTGAGAGGGTGTGGTAGCTAGCTCAGGGAATTGATTTGCTACGTGCTTCCACAATTCTGGTTTTACCTTTAACAATTCCTCCAGAGTGAGATTACACTGTACTTTCGTGTTCTTGATCACTTCTGTGTTCCTAGGGATCACTGATTCTTCATTCCTCACTATTATCGTGGGTGCTCTCATACTAATAGACTTTGCTTCCCAAGGTCCTGTGAACTGAGGTAATTCTTGTAAAGAATTAGATTCAAATCCTGTGGGTTCACTCAGTTGTTCCACCTCTACATCATCATATATAGAGGGGATGTCTTGGGGAAATTGTTCCTGCAAGTCATCTATTTCTTGAATAGGAGGATGAGTTCCTTGTTCTTTTCTCCATTTCTCTTCTTGGATCTCCCTCAAAAATTCATGTGAGTACCTATGTATGGAAGACAAGTTGTCTTGACTTTCTGTATTAGGTACTTGAGACAGGGATGGTGCATTCCTTTCCTGTGTCTCTGGGACAGTAGGGTTCCTAGACTGATCCTTTTTCTCTTTGCTTTCTATCAAGTGTTCTAGCCTCTCCATTAGTCCTTGAAAGTGTAGTTCCGGTTTTGCCATGTTATTCCAATTAAGATATCTAGAGGCTTCGAACAAGGCTTGTGCTAACTCTACCATTTTCATGCACAATTTAGTTCTCTCAATTTCTAGATCAGCTCGAGGGTAGTTTTTACTCATTTCCGTGACTTGAGGTCCCTCTTTTATTCTAGCCTGATATGCACGAAACATCATGTCTAGATCTTCCGGTATGGGTTCCGCTAAAACTGATCCTGATTCTTGAGCTGGATTTTCTTGGTTTAATTCTTGTGAGGTCAATTCTTGTATTTTGGCTCTAGATTCCCTTAGACTTCCTTCCAACTCACTTATCTTTTTACTCCATTTTCTCTTTATTCTTTCTCTAGAATCTTTCCAAGATTTTGTCTTTTTACTGCTAGATTCTACAACTTCACTAGTTCCGGCTACTTTCTCTTGATTAAGTTGTTGGTTTTGTAAGAGCGCCTGGGCTCTGGTTATAGCTTGGATAGGCACGTACGTAGGGTTGGATCCATCTGCGTTGTTTACAATACCTATCACGTTGATCGGTGTCACATTTGTAGTGTTAACTGGGTTCTTAGGACAATCTTTGATTTTGTGCTCTTTGCCACAATCGGCACAAAAGCCTTGTATGCTATAGTACTGTGATTGCCTTGCTATTGGGGGATGTGGACAGTCCTTTATGAAATGATCTCCTTGGCACCTAAAGCATGGTCCTCTAGGGCCCTGTGGTCTCTGTTGTCTCAGTTGGGGCCGTGGGTTTGGGTTTGCGTACATTACATTAGCATAATCTGGCTCCCAACTAGGTTCCATTGGTGGACTATCATAATGATAAGTCTCCACATGTTCTGGTGACTCCGTGTAATAAGCGGGTGGACTAGTTACATGAGCAGAGTCAAAACTGTTAGAGTTCGGGTCACTTTCTGTGATCAAGGGTGAAGAAGGCACTAACGCCCTACTTAGGTTCTCTTCTGCAGCAGCGTATTTGACTGAGATGACATTCGCTGGTGGGGGTGGCTGCTGAGCTAAGACGGGTTGAGGTCTCTGTTGAGCCTGGTATGGGTAGTTCTGGGGAGGCCTATAGTAATAAGGCTGAGCATTGTATTGGCCTTGATACCTACCTGGCTGTTGGTATGTTTGTGGGTAGTTCTGTCTCACGGTTTGTTTGTTGTATGGGCAGTCCTGAGCCGTATGATTCGTGTATCTTCTCTCAATTGTGCAATATTGGCCACTAGGGTTGGCGTGAGGTTGAGGTGCATTGGGGCACATGTTTGCCAAATGATTTCCACCACAAGCATAACAACGTACATTTGTAGGTAGCTTGGGCACCTGTTTACTAGAAACTCCTAGTTTTTGGGCCACTTTTTCTGCTAGGTCCTCTATCGAATTAGACAATTTTGTGGATGCTAGAGAAGAACAATCTGAGTCTTTATAGACCTTTGAGAGTTCTAATTCATCTCCTAGGTTGTCCTCAATGTCTATACATATTCTTACACACTCCTCTAGCGTGCTGGGTTCTTTTAGGTACACATAGGAGCGTAGTTTAGCGCTCAACAAGCCATCTAGGAACAGTGATACTTGTTTGGCTTGTGAGGGTAGCTCTTGCATTGGACATCGCTCAACATATTGTCTGAATCTACGACCTGCCAGTCTTACTGTTTCCTGAGGGGTTTGTTTAAAACTATGAATCAACGAAGACGTGTCATGTCTAACCCCACTTTTAGAGAATTCAGTGATGAATGACTCTAAAAAGTGATGGATGTCTCTAAATTGCCTTTGTTGCAATGGTTGGAACCAAGTTAAAGCTGTATTCTTTAACGTTAGTCCAAATGCGTTGTACTGCGTGAACATGTCCTCGACTTGTTCTGCTCTTAGTACTTGCTTGAATTCTGCGACATGGTCATAAGGATCTCCTGTCCCATCAAAGTAATTCTTCATTGATTTTACTAATTGAGTGGGTCTCAATACTCTTGCGTGTTCACGTG